>KK119785.1:296014-322025 GCA_000611955.2 Stegodyphus mimosarum
TTTTATTGTTTTTAGGCCCAAGTGCGATCTTTTACTTTCTGTA
This sequence comes from Stegodyphus mimosarum, assembly GCA_000611955.2. Classification (NCBI taxonomy): domain Eukaryota; kingdom Metazoa; phylum Arthropoda; class Arachnida; order Araneae; family Eresidae; genus Stegodyphus; species Stegodyphus mimosarum. The sequence continues at coordinate 296,058 of KK119785.1, forward strand.
TCTCTCCCGAGTTGGGAAGTGTGTAAATAATAGTGATTTAATAAAAGAGGATTTTAAATCCCTTTCAAGTGCAGTTATTCTCCGGCGCAGCATCTACACCAGAACACAGCTAAGTTTATCAGCTCACTGTTCCAGTTCAGGACTTGAGACATGAGGATAAGGACCCTATTAAAGACTTTACAATGTTTCCTAAGGCTATGCACAGAACACTCAGTCCTGATAATCTTTGTAAGATATTAAGAGTTAACTTTCTTATAAATTTTAGTTAGTTTGTAGTCTTATATTCTTTTACGTTCAGACCACAAGTGGTTGGTCTTTGTATCCCGAAGTTCGGGAACGTATGTGAAATCGATAAGCAAATAAAGGGTAATTGGAACCCTCCTTATCTTTGTTGTGTCTTCTACACACCCACCAACATAGCTTTTAGTAAGCTCCATGTTCCTACTCAGGACTAAAGTTATGTTTGCGAAATCAATTAAGAGAAATACAAGTCCTGATATACTTAACTTTAATTCATCGGTGAAAAGAAACAGTATCCAGTCATTTGGTCTCTAGTGACTATGATGCGGCGATATGAGCTTAGCGCTCCCTTTTTGAAAGACTTTATTAAGTAACCGCAAATCACTTTCAAGAGAGTTCTTGACCAAATTTACCCCTTTCCCCAAGTAAGAATAAATTTGATGAAGCTCAAATCAGATTTGTACAGATAATTATTCAAACTAGATAGCAATAATCTGTGTACAAAGAATGAGAATAAAATAAAACGACAAAAGCGAATATAGAAGAAGCGTAACGAGCCATAAGACCGTTAGCAAAGAATATCATTAGCAGAGCAAAATTCGGGAATAACAGAATAACCAAACAGGCTTTGGGAAGTTCTGAAAGAATACCCTAGTTCTCGAAATCTACATTCATCAGAACCACATAACGTTTTAAGGTCTTTCTCTATTATGACTTGTGACCAATCTTTTGGCAGACGTTAAGTCTACCAAAAGTTTGACTTATCGCTACGTTTGAAGTAAGAACATAATCTTGAGAAGGGTGTAAGAAATCGTTTGTTTTAAACTAAATAAAATGAAAAGAAGGCGCTCCTGGTGCTTACAAATCCAGTAGCCTTTATGGCATTTATCAATTCAAATGCAAAGCTAAATTTAAATAAATAATAGGCGTAGGCTACATTCAGCAATAACGCCAAATTGCTCTTGACTTCACGAGCGTGAATAACGCTAAGTAGAATGCAAGGCAAAAGATTGGAACTCTTAGAACAGCAAACCTAGTAACGTGTCCTTCAAGAGGCAAAACCAGCTCTGACTTGACAAATTCAAAACCTCAGTATAAATACATGCAAACGCATTTGCATTCTGACAAGAAAACGGGAAGTGAGAAGTGATATTGCACTGTCTACACATAAAATAACTGGTTTTTCAAATTAAAGAAACTCACAACCACACTAATTTGGAAGGAATATTTGAACACAGCGGGGACATGGATAGAAAAGTTATTCACACTTATTTTGTGTTATTTTTACCCAAATAATAAAGAATAAGTGTGAATTAGAAGGCATAACAGTGTCTAACTAACCAACAAAAACATAAGAAAATGAACTGGACATATACATATACATATACATATACTGGAGTATACAACTTATATAGGAAACGAAGAAAACCGGGATGAAATATAATTTAGTTGCATACCTATTCAAAATTTCTGATTCATAAGTAGTTCGGTTTGGTTACTTGTCCTAGCGTACTTTTGTGGCCCTTGAAGAAATGGGAAAATTTCATAACTGAGTCTTTTCCTACTAAACTGAGAATATCACTGAATTATGCATAAATTTCAGAGAAAAGTGAAGTAGTACTCTTATCACCGAATTATGATTCAATAGCAAATTAGAAAAGGTTTTTAGCAACATGTTACGAGTGGGTTTCGCTGTAGAATTATGGTCACTGAAGTCAGCGCGAAAGCAAAATGCGCTAGTTTAGGGTCCAACTGTAGTTATTATTGCAATTCTTTTTAATTTTAATGATTGGAAGATATAACAACCTTGAACCAAGACCACATGTGTGACTAAGCAACTGCGACATTTAGGGATATCAACAAATCTACGAACTAACTTAACCGCCAATTAAGTGCCTTCACATTGATGCAATGAGGTTCAAATATATAATTTTAGAAAAATGACTAATTTTTGGCATTATAAAACTGGACAACAGTCCAATGTTCTCACCTTCGACAAGAAGTTAGTGAAAGCCTGCAACTTAGTAAACTTCGTTAGTATTATAAGGAATTACGCCTTCCCGTAGTGTGTTTGTGAGTAATCAAAACATCCATGGTTTGAGTGCTGGAGACGCTCGTTTCCTCATTTGCCTTTCTCGTTTTCACAGCAAAAGTTTCTAATTAACTCTGCAGTGAAGTTTGCCTAAAATGTGGTGGAGAATAATTCGTCTCCATGGAGAACTGCATGACTGATTTTCGTTCCCTCTGTCCTGTAACTTTTTAAGTGAGAAAAAATATTAGGTCTTACACCCTTCTGCCGTACGTTCTATCTTAATATAGCTGGGTACAAGGGCGACTAGTGCAAGGACGACTGTGCTGAGGGCATAGCTTATTTTTCATGTTTCATGCTTCAAAAAATCCTAATAATATTTACAAGATTATGTAGTGGCATACCTTGAATCTGGTAAATAGGCATAGGCAATTTAATATGCAAAACATTAAGTAACTTTTTAACTGTGTATGTGTATTTCCTCTATGAAGCAGTTTACAAGCAAACCTCAAATTACTAATTGAGCTTCTTCCATCTTTAAAGGACCTGCTTATACAGTGCTATCAAACTTTTATGAAGCTTAAGGACTATTATTTCTGCCTTTCGAAGAGTGTTCTTAGTTTAGTTATGAGTGCTTTAGACTTGAGTTTAACTCCTATTATTTCAGTTTTTACTTATTTTTTCACTTCATTACATGTTAAGTAAATGAATTAACAAGTAATTTTTTTAAATTAATCTTAATTTTTATAGTGATTTGTACTTTTATTCATTATGCTAATGCTACAGCTTTTTAAGTCTTTTGGCATTCTTTGTTTAACACGACGAGGCAGAGTCAGGTTAAAAGAAAAACTTAGGGATAAGAATATTTTAGGCTGTATTGAAGTCCATGACTTTGCTTGAACTTAATTACTTTTCTATTATTTCACTTCTCTTCCTTTGCTTGAAATACTCTCCAGAAGAGAATACACCCAATAAACGAATACCTTCACTTTTAGTACTTTCAGCACATGAATGGTTTACTTACATGTCCTAGAATACCATGCATATATGAAAATAAGTAACTGGCTGACATCCATCCTTATTAAGGCAAATTAAAATTATAGCATATCTAATAGTCGAAATATTAACTGTTTAAATATGCAAATCACTCAAAAGCAAATTAAGTACAGTTCGCAAATTATGTAAAATTCCGGGACCATATTAGTAAAAGGAGACAAATCTGAAAAGTTATGACCGGGTTACTAAAATTACAACAAAACATACTAGAACTTATTACCGAAGAAGAGGATTGCCTTCGTGGAGGAATTTTATATGTTATTTTAGGACTGCTCACGTTACCCACAAAGGAAACCATCAAAGCTGTTTTGCAGCCAGGCGCATAGAGATTCGAAACTGGTCAAACTAGCAACGGTCAGCGGTTTTACATTTCGGATGTTGATAGGTCGGGAGAAACTCGGAAATCTATGTTCAGAAATATTTGTTCTGGAAAAAATCCAAAAACAGTTTTTTCAAAATTTTTACTGGATTTTTCCTTCTAATAATAGTATAGTAAATTAAAATGTGTCACTTTCTCTAAGTTATGGGGCCACCAGCGCCTGAGCGGTAAAGTCTCTAAACACTGGTAATTCAGTCCGAAGCTCGAATCCCGAGAAAGGGCTGGCTGTTTGGGTGTTTTCGTGGTTTTCTCCATCTGTAATGTGTATATGAACCTATTCCCCTCTGAAACTCCTCCACGAAAGCATCCTTCTCCTTCATCCTCCTCCTGGAGGCTTTACCGTAATCCTCTAAAGCATAAACCAAACCCTAGATTATGAAGTTATAAAATGGCTTATATATCTCTAGATGAAGATTCGAACCACTGCAAAATTTTCATTTCAGTTTTATTTAGCCAATACAATACAGATATTACATCAAATAGCGTCGCCAGGATTTTAAATCCAGTGCATATATCTTAAATGAATTTATTATGGTATGTAATTATAAATAAAAAACAAATGAGTTAATTGTTTATTTATAATTATTTTTACCATTGCAAATGCACTAGAAATTTCCTAAAATAGGCTGTGAGGAGTACTTATTCATACAGAATACTTATTCATACAGTACTTACTCATACAGTACATTACAGAACAGCTATTGAGTCCACTTACAAATGTTAAATCAAAGTACCCAATTGTTTTTAAGTTATTCATTAAACTAATTTATTACAAAGTGATTTAACGCAATGTGCACTGTCAGGAATAAATAAAATTGCTAACGCTCAGAATGGGTAAACAATAAACATGTTAAGCAAGCATTTTAAAGAAAGAATTTCAAAATAAATGGATATATTTATGTAAATAAATTTTTACTCAAAATATATTCTACGGGTTCGTCGATTTGGAGTAATTGATGACGAAGAATCAAAGCACAGTTTATTCGTCAGTATTACACAGGAGAGTTCATAAGACACGTTTACAGCCGTCGAAAAACTACTACAAGCACGCTAAAACATTCAGCAACACTGCCTTTAGGCTATCAGGCTAAAACTATGAAGACAGCTTCACGGCAAAGCATTAAAGTACAGCTTCCGACTCGGTCGATCCTTCTCGAGTTAATCTCTGAAGTTAAGACACCACTGCTGAACTCAATATGCTACTCTATTCCGCGTACAGGCAGGGTATATATAGCACTTGACCTGCCTTCGAGAACATTCTCGGCAAAAACCGGTAAGAATTCGTTCTAGAATGTTCTCGCTCCATCTATAGCATATCGCCAATTTCGTCACCAAATATCGCCCACAAAATCTGGCAACCCTGTTTTCCCTTGCCACTTTCTGCCAACCCTAAACCCGCTTTGCAGGGAAGCTATCTTACCGCAGCTGGGCATTTCGCAATAATATGATTAACAAATGGATGCAGATAGCTTAATCATTATTTGTACAGTTAATCTACTAACATATAAAATGTTTGCTAATAAAGGCAAGCATGTACAGAATTATAAAAGAGATATGAGTTTCTATTTGTATACGTGAAAATATTTTCATTTGCAAAGTTATTTTGAGCATATTAAAACTTAACGTTTTAAATCTGAAAATCTGATTTCACATCGGTTGCAAAATACTGATGATAAATCATTCCACCTTTAAACGTTTCATGTAGATAAAAATTCGTAATATAGAAGAGATTCGCCAGTATATGCTATGTAACCTGTTAGCAAGTTTAAAACCTTAATACGTTCCCAAGTTTCAAATTTCTAAAGGAAATCTTTAGATGCTTGCGAAACATTTGAATGGTTTCATTTTAAAAAGAAGATTTCTGAATTTATACTCGGAAACGCTTCAAATATTTTCCAAGTTAATCGAAACTTGCGCAAGACACGTGTTTTAGGAATTGCGAAATTTAAAGAAAACCTATTAATTTTGTAAAAAATGTTATTAAATGTTCAAATAAAAATGTTTCCTCACATGTATGATGTAACTTCTTGCAGACTTTTACAGCAACGGCTCAGAGAATACTATTTATTTTTTTCGGGTTTTGCAGTGCTACTAAATCGTTTAAAGCAGCGATTCTCAACCTTATCACCAACGCTTACCATCTAAACAAAAACTGAAAAACTTTATAAACACCATTACATTTTACAATGACTATTTCGCAATTTCTCAATAGAAATATTAAAAATAACATATTTTGTCATTTGCATAACCTACTGGGTATTTATATTAAAAGTACGCACATAAAATATTAGATTAAAAATTTGTTACAATTTTAATTATTAAAATTTAAGTTATGATACTTTAATTCTAAAATTTAGAGTGAAATTTGGGGTTGTTTAGGAGAGATCAATTTCTTTTTATGTCTGGTTTTATTTCACTTAGTTTTAACAGTAAATTCAGATTCACTTTTTAATTTTGTTTTGTATTTGTTTTTCAAATATAACTTAGAAGAAAATCCTTGTTCACATTGTTCAGGTTGTGCAAAAGTCAGTAAAAATTTAATACCTTTATTTGAAATGCTTCCAAATTTTATTTTTCGGTTCAGCCAAAAGTTAACAAGTGTGTTATTTCTGAAATCCTTAGTTAGGGTTCGATCGCAGGAAATTTCTGTCATTTGTTCTTTTTCTTCACGAGATAAAATTTCAGGTATATTTAAAAAAATGGAGTTCTAATCCTGTTTCCTTTTCATAATCGTCGGGAAAACACATGCTGAAATTTTAATGTGAGATGCTAATTCTTCTTTTATTTTCAAAATATCTTCGGTTAGAAAACTTTCTAAAAGTAGTAAAAAGCTAAAAATATTACTAACCAATTTTTTGATTACCAGCTAGATTTCTTATCACGACATTTTTATATCTCTATTGGCAAACAAATTAACTCTTTCTCGTTCTAATCCTAAGCTTAATTCATTTAACTTTCCAAAAATATCAGCTAAATATGCCACAGGCGCCAACTATAATTCACTAAATAAAAAATTCTACGAATCAAGTTTTGAATCACTGAGGAGAATTTGAGTTTCTGATCGAAGTTTAAAAAAAAAAGATTTAAAAATTTACCACTGGATAACCACTTTACTTCGGAATATAACAAAAGCGTTTCATATTCGCTGCCCATATTTAGGCATAAAATCGTCAATATCCTTGAATTTAAAGCTCAGCTTTTAATATAATTAATAATTTTCACAGCTTGATTCAAAATGATTTTCATGTCTTTCCGGGACTGTTTTGACTACTGAAGCTTCACGATGAATGGAACAGTGAGTAAATTCAATTTCATATGCGACTCAGGAATGTCATTCTCAGATATAAAATTGTCAACTACTTTAAAAATTTCATTTGAAGTTGCTGTATCATGAAGGGATTCACAAAATAAACACTCGTCTGCAATTCGTTTATCTTCTTCGAAACGTAGGTAAACTGATAACTGAACAAAGTTCATTATATCAGTACTTTCATCCAATTGCAATGCGAAATATTCACTGTGTTCTATTTTTTGAATAAATGTTTCTTTTATGGAATTTGCCATTTCATGAATTCGTCGACTTACTGTATTATTTGATGACGGAATATTATGAAGTTTATTAGCCGCTTTTTGGGTGAATTATGTTAAAACGGTATCTTTAGCTGCTGGCAATATAAGGTTTTCTTCAAAAGAGTGTGAGTCTGCCTAGTCTTGAGAATTCTTAGACTTACTAGGTAAGTAGCTTCCAAAATTTTTTCACTTTGGAAACAACAAAACCTTTCATTACTTTTTTGCTATATTTGAACTCCGATATTTTCCTCTTAAAATATTCTTCAGATTTATCCTTGAAATTGACATGCTTTGATTCAAGATGTCTTTTAAGAAACGATGATTCATACTTTGATTGGATAATGGTACACCGAAACAACACACTGTGGTTGAGGGTCCATTCCATGTAAACTCAAATAATAAATAAAACTTTCATTATATTTTCTATAACCAATTTTCTTTCTTTTCAATATTCTTAGTGCTGGATCGATCACCTGGGAATCACCAATTTTCCGCTTAGGCAATCCTAGCCATTTTTTCCTTTTGAAAATCGAGTTTTGTTTTATTATTTTTTCTCAAATATTTGAATGCACAACATAATACGAGTTCTTCAAAATCAAAGGACGATATTCTCAAATAGCGTAGAAAAGCAAAGAATACAAAGCAACAAGAGGACAAAATACCTGCTGTCAGAGATAGCAACTTGACATAAAATTGATTCTAACTGAAAATACATATAAGCCTGGAAACGGTAGGGACCTTAAGTGTAGACATGCTAATAAACTGATCAACCCTAAAAGAACTAATGAGATACTATTACCGTTTATTATACTTATTTTTATTTCCTATTGAATACGGCATCTATTTTTATTACTCCTTTTAAAAATATCATTTATGACAAATTTTGTTATGTTTATGGGTAAATGAATATTTGTGAAAATAAAACCCGATTATTTTGCTAAAGTCTGTGAGCGGCTATTGACCTCTAAAAAAGCTCAGAAAAAAGCCGTAAATTTACGGGCGTTAATGAAAAAATTAAAACAGGATTTTGGGGTATTTAATTTTTGAATTTAGTAGTTAAAATATTTTGTTTCTTTGCGTATCACGTATTTTTCTCTTGCGTACCACCGGTTGAGAATCGCCGGTTTAAAGTAATACAGAGATGATATGTTCATGTATTTATGTGCTCTAAATTACACATTTTTACAACCACTATTTTTTACATGAGTGGGTATATGTATATATATACATATATATATATATGGGAAATCAGAACCGCAGGTGAGGTATGACGTCATCTGCCGCCAGCCCAGCCTTTGGTCCGGCGCAGCGCAAAGCAGCCCAGACGGGTACCAGACGAGGATTAGAGCAGACTTTTTCTCTGTAAGTTGACTTGCCTTCCAGGAAGTTTGAAAAGGGATGATGTCCCAGTGGTTTTATAAAAACCCACCAGCATTTGGGAATCCCGATTCTGTTGCCGAGATTCGACAATATAAGCAAAACTGTGAACTGTTGATTATTACATGAACAATTCATGGAACTAGTCTTAGTCGTGGGGTTATAGTTATCTTTAGTTATGTCAATCTATCATGTTATATTATCATTCCATCTTTTATCATCTTTCGTTCATATTAGTAATTTCATAATAAATTTACTTTGTACTTATCTCGTGCTTTTGATTCTATAATCCCACAAAACATGGCGATCAACGCGATACGCGAATCAACCACGAACCTAACGGAGTGTTCCGAGTATTTGAACTGCGATTGTTCGACTACAAGTCATCTTATTATGACTTCAATTGAACTGTGAATTCGGAATATTAAGTGTTACGAACTTATTCGAACTTCGAATTACTATTCCAAGGTGTTTGGATTACCAGTTCGTTATTCGAATTTTGGATTACTATTCCAAGGTATTTGGATTACCAGTTCGTTATTCGAATTTATTACTATTCTAAGGTGTTTGTATTACCAGTTCGTTTATGTGTCAGATGTGTAGAAAACTTTCTTTTCAATATGAAGTTAGTTGAAATTCCAGAATTGGAAGCAGCTTTAAAGAATGGCAAAGCTTCTGAAATCAGAAATTTGCATAAACTTATTTTTAACACTGAAGGCGACAGAAACAGTAGGAAAAGATTACGGGAATTTCCTGGCTTTATATTTAAATCAAATTCTGAAGAATTTAACAAGAAAGTAGATACAGTACAGAATGACTTTACTTCAAATGAGTTAATTAAAGTTTGTAATGTACTATGCATAAACTCAGAGGGTTCGAAAACGGAAGTAGTAACCGGAATTGTCTCTTTCCTATGTGATTTATCTGTATTATTTGAAAATATTTTTCATGAAGAAAATAGAGATATTGAAAATGAAACTGTTAATAGGATTTCTGAAGTAATGCTTGATGATAATCAAAGAGACAATCCTGGTTTTAACGCGTCTCAAGTAAAGAACAGTGCGCAGCTTCCAAGTCAAGATTATTTTAAACCTCAAATTAGTTTTTCGGATATTGAAAGTATTGTTAATTCCTTTTCTGGTAATGCATATGAAAATGTTGATAAATGGATTTGAACATGTTATAAATTCTTTAAAATTTAGTGATTTGCATAAATTAGTTTTGCTAAAAGGTCATTAAAAGGTAAAGCGAAAATATTTGTTCAGAGTGAACCTAAATTTAATGACTGGTGTAAGATAAAAAAGCTTTTGAAATCTGAATTTGGTAAAGCTTTTAATTCGGCTGAATTGCATGAAATGTTGTGTAAGCATAAATTAATGCCCAATGAATCTTTAGATGAGTATTTTTCGAAAATGAAAGAAATGTGTTCGCGAGGTAACATTGAAGATGCTTCGTTAATTAAATATGTCATAAACAGTAGTTAGGAAAAGGTTGCGAAACAATACCTGAATTTAAACAAAGGCTAAAAATTTATGACAAAAGGAAGGCTGATAATGATAGGTTTAAAAACCAGAAATCGAAAGTAGACATACAAACTAAGGATAGGAGTAAGCCTAATGCGTCATCAAGTCGAAGACAGTCTAATGTAAAGTGAAATTTTTTAACTCTAATGAACTGGGTCATAAATCATTTGAGTGTAAAAACAAATCAAGTGGAATAAAATGTTTCAAATGTAAGAGGTTCGGAAATAAATCGACCGACTGTCAAAAGGAAATTAGCAAGAAGCAAACATCGTTGGTTCAGAAAATTCCAGATAACGGTAGCGTTATGAAAACTGTAGAAATAAATAATCATTTAGTTGATAGTCAAGTTGACACTGGTTCAGATGTTACAACACTTACATAAAGAAATTGGTTCTCGGAAATAAAAATCCTAGTGACATAATATTGATCGGTACCCAGGCGAAACAAACTTCTCCCGTTGGCTTTTTTATTTCTGGATGATTTTTCACTTCATACAAAAATTTATGTTGTTAAATCATTATATAATCAAATTGTGTTAGATTTGGATGTAATAAATCAGTTAAACTTATACTTCACTGATAATGAATGTAGAATTACAGAATCAAGAGCACGAGATAAGTATAAAGTAAATTTATTACGAAATTACTAGTATGAATGAAAGATGATAAAAGATGGGATGATAACATGATAAACTGACATAACTAAGGATAATGATAACCCCAAGACTAAGAATAGTCCACGAATTGTTCATGTAATAATCAACAGTTCACAGTTTGGCTTATCTTGTCGAATCTCGGGAACAAGATCAGGATTCAGAAATGCTGGTGGATTCTATAACACCACTGGGACATCATTCCTCCTCAAACTTCCTGGAAGGCAAGTCAACTGAGAACACGTCTGTTCTCGTCCACGTTTGGAACTCGTCTGCTCCACACCACCTCTGGTACGCGTCTGAGCTGTTTTGCCCTGCGCTGGGCTGGCGGCATATGACGTCACCTCGCAGGCGTTTCTGATTTCCCATAGTCGGCCATCCTGGGAGACATCGCCCCCGATGTCTGCTGTATGGACATCACTATCATCATGGGGTACCTGTAAAGAAAATAAAAAAAAACGAAAAAAGGTATCAGGTCCTTAAATTTCAGCTGACACAATCATCAATTATTTGACCATGGCTTCATATGGTCAGCCGCAGTAGATGTCATATTTGGTCCTTCATGGCATCCTATTTTTTGACTTCGTATCTGTCATTCGATTTAATGGCTATGACTTTGTACGGTCCGTGAAATTTAGGTCGTAGTTTCAAACCAGTCCCATACTGAGTTCGTTGAATTGCTACCAAGTCGCCAATCTTGTATAGTCTAGGTTTCTTCCGTCTTCTGTTAAACTGTTTACGATTCTCTTGTTGTAGCTTCAAAATATTGTTTTTTGCATCTTCCCTCATTTCATCACGTTCTTGCATCAACTGCTTTAAATATTCTTCGTTCAATATCTCGCTGATCCTCAGATCTTCCTTGTTCTTCATTTTCGTACCTATGAGCAATTCAAACGGTGAATACTTCGTGCTTCTCGTACTTGTACTATTGATTATTCTTTGAACATCTGGAACATATTTAAACCATTTTGTTGAATCTTCATGTGATAATTTTGACAAGACAGGAATCAAAATCCTATGGATTCGCTCAATCTGCCCGTTGCCTCTTGGAATACCGGTAGTAATTTTGACATGATTTATTCTTTCCTCAGCACAATAAGCTGCAAATTCTTTCGACATAAAGGCACTACCTCGGTCAGATATAATTCTAGCGGGATTTCCAAACACAGTATGTTGTTGCCTCAATTTTGAAATAACCTCTTGCGCAGTTGGTGATTTCACTGGATAAAACCAAATAAATTTCGTAAAAGCAACAATCAGGGTTAAAATGTGCTGGTATTTTTTGTTCGTTGATGGAAGTGGTCCAATAAAGTCGACATGGTACGTACTTAAGGGAACGTTTTCCTTCGGTATAGGATGAAGAAATCCTTCTGCTTTTCCCTGCTTTTTGTTGTATAGTATACATTCTATGCAATTAGCAATTACTTTTTCAACTTTGTCTTTCAGTCTAGGAATATAGAATTCTTGCTCTACAGCATTTGCAGTTTTCTCTACAGCAAAGTGACCTCTTTTATGTACCTTCTGTATGATTTCGTTTTGTAATGTTTCTGGCACTACTAGCAGATCTTTTCCATTTTCGAATTTATACAAAATACCATTTCTCAGAAAGAATCTATTGTCTTCTCCTTTCTCGACTAAATTCTTAATCAATTTCACATGCTCATCTTCATTTTGTTCTTGTGCTAAACGAATTTTCTCAGTTACATCGGTTGTATATGATGTCAAAGTTAAAGCATTCCTAGTTAAAGCATCAGCATGTTTCATTTGGTTTCCTGAACGATGCACAATTCGTTATCGAATTCTTCAATGAACATTGCCCATCTTGCAATCTTAGGAGTTAAATCTTTCTTATCCAAAGTTTTCTGGAAAGCACTACAATCTGTTACAATTTTGAATTTGGAGCCCAACAAATAGTTTCTAAACTTCTTAAGAGCTTCTATAACTGCAAGGGCTTCTAATTCGTAACTACAGAGTTTCTCTTGCTGCGGTGAAGTCTTCTTACTCATATACTGGATTGGGTGATAACTACCATCGTCAGACAATTGGAGTAGTACAGCACCAAAGCCTTGACTACTAGCATCGGTATGAAGTTCTAATGGGTATCCTTGCTTAAATATGTGTAGAACAGGTGCTTGAGAGAGAATTTCTTTTAATCTACAAAAACTTCTCGTTTTTCGGAATCGAACTTAAAACCAGTACCTTTTCTAAGTAAATCACTAAGAGGTTTGGCTATCTTAGCATAGTGTGGAATGAATTTACGAAAATATCCTGTTAGTCCTAAAAAGCTTTGTAGTTGTTTACAGTTACGCGGTTGTGGAAAATTTTGGACAGCAACAGTTTTGGAAAGTGATGGTCGAATAGTTCCGTTTTCAATTACATGTCCCAAAAATTCAATTTTTCGCTTTAAGAACTGGCACTTTCTGAAATTTATTTGCAATCCGTATTCCGAAGCGGTTTTGAAGATTCTCTCTAATTTTTCTAAACATTCAACTTTATCCTTAGCTGGTACGATTATATCATCCATATAAATAATTAGCACACCTTCATTTAACAAGTCTCGAAGCACCGAATAAATATATCTTTGAAAAACATTTGGACTAATACATATACCAAAAGGAGATTTAAGAAATTCGTAAATACCATTGTGTGTCACGAATGCGGTGTATTTCGTGCATTTCTCATCTATGTCTACGTGGAAAAAGCCATTTTTTAAATCTAATGTAGTGAAGATTTTTACTTGCTCCAAACGATCGAGAATTTCTGGAATTAAGGGCAGTGGAAATTTGTCTTTGATAATCTTCTTATTTAATTTCCGAAAGTCAACGCATAATCTTTTAGAACCAAATATGGGTGCTGAATAATAATTACTAGGCTTTATTATACCATCTTTTAACCATTCTTTAATTTGCTCGTCAACGATTTTTTGTTCCGCAAAAGACATGTATCTTCGATTTTGACAGACCGGAATATCATCACTTAAATTTATTTGCATCATGAAATCGGATTGTTTACTTTTTTGAGGCTGGTACGAATTAATTAATTTACACAGTCTTTCTTTATGTTCGGCATTCGAAATATGAGTTAAATCAATCTCGTTGACAGAAATAGCATTCACCACATGAGCAAGGTAATTAGATTCCAAGTTACTTCCGCTTTCAGAGGTAAAAGAACTATCACTGTTTACATTAAAAGAGACGCTAGATGATTGCGAAAGGTCATAAACATTCCTAATTGGCACGGCGATATTCAAATTTCCCATAACACAACAAGCGTTACCATAAGCATTCCGAGATGACTCAGCTCTTATAAAATTCGCATTACTTTTATTCCGTTGAGAGATTATTTGAAGGCCATTCTCAGTGAAGGATAAGTTTAACTGATTTATTACATCCAAACCTAATACAATTTGATTGCATAATGATTTAACAACATAAATTCTCGTATGAAGTGAAAAACCATCAATTAAAATATCAGAAATAAAAAAGCCAACGGGAGAAGTTTCCTTCGCCTCGATACCGATCAATATTATGTCACTAGGATTTAATTTCGGAGAACCAATTTCTTTATGTAACTCTACACTGCATATTGTAACATCTGAACCAGTGTCAACTAGACTATCAACTAAATGATTATTTATTTCTACAGTTTTCATAATTCTACCGTTATTTGGAATTTTCTGAACCAACGATGTTTGCTTCTCGCTAATTTCGTTTTGACAGTCGGTCGATTTATGTCCGAACTTCTTACATTTGAAACATTTTATTCCACTTGATTTGTTTTTACACTCAGATGATTTGTGACCCAGTTCATTGCAGTTAAAACACTTCACTTTATTTACGTTGGACTGATTTCGATTTGATGACGCATTAGGCTTACACCTATCCCTAGTTTGCATGTCTACTTTCGATTTCTGGTTTTTAAACTTATCATTATCAGCCCTCATTTTGTCATAAATTTTTAGCCTTTGTTTAAATTCAGGTATTGTTTCGCAACCATAGAGTATAGTTTTCCTAACCACCGAATCTGGAATACCGTCTATGACATATTTAATTAACGAAGTATCTTCAATGTTACCTCGCGAACATATTTCTTTCATTTTCAAAAAATACTCATCTAAAGATTCATTAGGCATTAATTTACGCTTACACAACATTTCATGCAATTCAGCTGAATTAAAAGCTTTACCAAATTCAGATTTCAAAAGATTTTTTAACTTACGCCAGTCATTTATTTTAGGTTCACTCTGAACAAATAGTTTCGCTTTACCTTTTAATGATCTTTTAGCGAAAACTAATTTATGCAAATCACTTAATTTTAAAGAATTTATAACATCTTCAAATTCATCAATCCATTTATCCACATTTTCATATGCATTACCAGAAAAGGGATTAACAATACTTTCAATATCAGAAAAACTAATATGAGGTTTAAAATAATTTTGAATTGGAAGCTGCACATTGTTATCTACTTGAGACGCGTTAAAACCGGGATTGTCTCTTTGATTATCATCAAGCATTACTTTAGAAATTCTATTAACAGTTTCGTCTTCAATATCACTATTTTCTTCATGCAAAATATTTTCAAATAATACAGATAAATCACATAGAAAAGAGACAATTCGGGTTACTACTTCCGTTTTCAAACCCTCTGAATTTATGCATAGTACATTACAAACTTTAATTAGCTCATTTAAAGTAAAGTCATTCTGTACTGTGTCTACTTTCTTGTTAAATTCTTCTGAATCTGGGTTAAATGTAAAGCCAGGGAATTCACGTAATCTTTTCCTATTGTTTCTATCGCCTTCAGTGTTGAAAATAAGTTTATGCAAAGTTCTGATTTCAGAAGTTTTACTGTTCTTTAAAGCTGCTTCCAATTCTGGAATTTCAACTAACTTCATATTGAAAAGAAAGTTTTCTACTCACCCGACAGATGAACGAACTGGTAATCCAAACACCATGAAATAGCAATCCAAAATTCGAATAAGTTCGTAAGACAGTCGGAATTCACAGTTCAATTGAGTTCATAATCACTAGAGCACTTGTAGTCGAACAAATCGCAGTTCACATACTCAGAACACTCCGTTAGGTTCGTGGTTGATTCGCGCCACTGTTGGGGGCCAAAAATTGTAGGATTACAGGATCAAGAGCACGAAATAAGTATAAAGTAAATTTATTACGAAATTACTAGTATGAATGAAAGATGATAAAAGATGGGATGATAACATAATAAACTGACATAACTAAGGATAATGATAACCCCAAGACTAAGAATAGTCCACGAATTGTTCATGTAATAATCAACAGTTCACAGTTTGGCTTATCTTGTCGAATCTCGGGAACAAGATCAGGATTCAGAAATGCTGGTGGATTCTATAACACCACTGGGACATCATTCCTCCTCAAACTTCCTGGAAGGCAAGTCAACTGAGAACACGTCTGTTCTCGTCCACGTTTGGAACTCGTCTGCTCCACACCACCTCTGGTACACGTCTGAGCTGTTTTGCGCTGCGCTGGGCTGGCGGCATATGCCGTCACCTCGCAGGCGTTTCTGATTTCCCACATGATTGGCCTTAGCTTTCATCCGAATAAAACTAATGTGAATTTGATAACAGCTGAGTCATCTCGAAATGCCTATGGTAACGCTTGTTGTGTAACGAGAAATGTGAATGTCGCCGTGCCGTTTGAGAATGTTTATGACTTTTCGCAATCATCTAGCTTCACTTTTAATGTAAACAGTTATAGTTCTTTTATCCCTGAAAGCGGAAGTAACTTGGAATCTAATTACCTTGCTCATGTGATGAATACTATTTCTGTCAACGACATCGATTTAACTCATATTTCGAATGCCGAACATAAGAAAGTGTAAATTAATTAATTCGTATCAGCCTCAGAAAAGCAAGCAATCTAATTTAAAGCTGCAAATAAATTTATCTGATGATATTCCGGTCTGTCAAAATCGAAGATACATGTCTTTCTCGGAACAAAAAGTTGTTCACAAGCAAATTAAAGCTTGGCTAAAAGATGGTATTATAAAGCCTAGTAATTCTAATTATTCAGCGCCTAATAGTTTTGTGTAGCAAGAAGGACGGTTTTAAAAGATTATTCATTGATTTTCGGAAATTAAATAAGAAGATTATCAAAGACAAATTTCCACTGCCCTTAATTCCTGAAATTCTCGATCGTTTGGAGCAATCAAAGATCTTACATTAGATTTAAAAAATGGCTTTTTCCATGTACCCGTTGAGAAATGCACGAAATACACCGCATTCGTGACACACAATGGTATTTAAGAATTTCTTAAAGCTGCTTTTGGTTTATGTGTCAGTCCAAAAGTTTTTCAAACGTATATTTATTCAGTGTTTCGTGACTTGCTAAATGAAGGTGTACTAATTATTTACATGGGTGATATAATCGTACCAGCTAAGGATGAAGTTGAATGTTTCGAAAATTTAGAGAAAGTCTTCAAAACCGCTTCGGAATACGGATTGCAAATGAATTTTAGAAAGTGCCAGTTCTTAAAGCTAAAAATTGAATTTTTGGGACATGTAACTGAAAACGGAACTATTCGATCACCACCTTCCAAAACTGTTGCTGTTCAAAATTTTCCACAACTGCGTAACTGTAAACAACTACAAAGCTTTTTAGGACTAACGAGATATTTTCGTAAATTCATTCAACACTATGCTAAGATAGCATGTGTGGTGATTTACTTAGTGATTACTCTTAGTGATTTACTTAGAAAAGGTACTGGCTTTAAATTCGATTCCGAACAACGAAAAGCTTTTGGTAAATTAAAAGAAATTCTCTCTCAAGCACTTGTTCTACACATATTTAAGCTAGGATATCCATTAGAACTTCATACCGATGCTAGTAATCAAGGCTTTGGTGCTGTACTACTCCAGTTGTCTGACGACGGTAATTATCACTCAATCCAGTATACGAGTAAGAAGACTTCACCGCAGCAAGAGTAGTTACAGCTGTCGTTACGAATTAGAAGCCCTTGCATTTAAAGAAGCTCTTAAGAAGAAGCTCTTATTTGCTAGGCTCCAAATTAAAAATTGTAACCGATTGTAGCGCTTTCCGGAAAACTTTGGATAAGAAAGATGTAACTCCCCAGATTGCAAGATGGGCAATGTTCATTGAAGTATTCGGTTGCGAAATTGTGCATCTTTCAGGAAACCAAATGAAACGTGCTTTAAATAGGAATGCTTTAACTTTGATATCATAAGCAACCGATGTAACTGAGAAAATTCGTTTAGCACAAGAACAAGATGAAGATGAGCATGTGAAATTGATTAAGAATTTAGTCGAGAAAAGAGAAGACAATAGATTCTTTCTGAGAAATGGTATTTTGCATAAATTTGAAAATGAAAAAGATCTGCTAGTCATGCCAAAAACATTACGAAACGAAATCATACAGAAGGTACATAAAAGAGGTCATTTTGCTGTAGAGAAAACTGCAAATGCTGTAGAGCAAGAATTCTATATTCCTAGACTGAAAGACAAAGTTGAAAAGGTAATTGCTAATTGCTTAGAATGTATACTGTACAACAAAAAGCAGAAGGATTTCTTCATCCTCTACCGAAGGAAAACGTTCCTTTAAGTACGTACCATGTCGACTTTATTGGACCACTTCCATCAACGAACAAAAGATACCAGCACATTTTAACCGTGGTTGACGCTTTTAGGAAACTTGGTTCTATCCAATGAAATACCAACTGCGCAAGAAGTTATTTCAAAATTGAGGCTACAACAGACTGTATTTGGGAATCCCGCTAGAATTATATCTTTACATCGAAAGAATTTGCAACTTATTGTGCTGAAGAAAGAATAGATAATGTCAAAATTACTACCGGTATTCCAAGAGTCAACGGACAGATTGAACGAATCTATAGGATTTTGATTCCTGTCGTCAAAATTATCACTTGAAGATTCAACAAAATGGTTAAAATATGTTCCAGATGTCCAAAGAATAATCAACAGTACAACTACGAGAAGCACGAAGTATTTACCGTTTGAACTGCTCATAAGTAGGCATATGAAAAAAAAGGAAGATCTGAGGATCAGCGAGATATTGAAAGAAGAATATCGAAAGCAATTGATGCAAGAACTTGATGAAAGGAGAGAAGATGCAAAAAAACAAAATTTTGAAGCTACAAGAAGTGAATCGTAAACAGTTTAACAAAAGACGGAAGAAACCGAGACTACAAGATTGGCGACTTAGTAGAAATTCAACGAACTCAGTATGGGGCTGGTTTGAAACGACGACCTAAATTTCACCGACCGTACATAGGCATTAAATCGAATGACAGGTACGAAGTCGAAAAAGTAGGATGCCATGAAGGACCAAATATGACATCTACTGCGGCTGACCATATGAAGCCATGGTCAAATAATTGATGATTGTGTAAGCTTAAATTTAAGAACCTGATACTCTTTTTTTTCGTTTTTTTATTCTCTTTGCAGGTACCCCATGAAGATGTGATGTCCGCGCAGCAGAAGTCGGGGGCGATGTCTCTCAGGATGGCCGACTGTGGGAAATCAAAACAGCCGGTGAGGTGTGACGTCATCTGCCGCCAGCCATGGACCTTATAAAATCCATGCCGCTAGCCCAACGCAGCGCAAAGCAGCCCAGACAAGTTTCAGACGTGGATGAGAGCAGACGTGTTCTCTGTGAGTTGACGATGCTGATGTTGACTTGCCTTCCAGGAAGTTTGAAGAGGGATGATGTCCCAGTAGTAGTATAAAAACCCATCAGCATTTGTGAATCCCAATCTTGTTCCCGAGATTCGGCAATGTACGCGAAACTGTGAACTGTTGATTATTACATGAACAATTCATGGAACTAGTCTTAGTCATCGAGTTATCGTTTAGTTATGCCAATCTATCATGTTTTATTATCATTCCATCTTTTATCACCTTTCATTCATGTTAGTAATTTCATAATAAATTTACTTCCTACTTATCTCATTATATTATATCCTATTATATATATGTGTGTGTGTATGTTTTATTTTTATTTTGGATCTTAATCTGTACTCTTGAGAGTCTTATTAAATATTGTAATTTTGCTGTTTAAAGGGTTGCGAATGAAAGTCAGTGAAAGGTCTGAGCATTTCAGAGCCACTGAATGTTATTTTAAACTGAAAATTTATTTCATAGTTTACGGTCTGGAATCTCAAATGTCTCAGAGGAACGAAACTTGTATTCTGAACTCATTTATCAACTTGGTTTTGGGCTTCAAACACTTTTCACTTGTAAGTTCTGTTTGAAGCTTTGAGCTGAGGAGATCAATAGATATTTTTTTTTATTTAATTTTACCAAGCAATGCTTTTAATATTGTAATTTTTAATTGTACTACTTTTGGACGCGACTTTCTCCGAGATACACTATGGTTAGGGCCTTCATAAGAAAGAAACTGTAAACTTGTATTTAAACTCCACTTTTACCTTTTTCTTAAAAAGATTTTGAAGCCTGCAGCAATTTCGCAGTTCGTCTACTAGTTTCTAAATTCTGTTTTTGTACTATTTTAAGAAAGCTTTGTCTAGTGCCTTTTGAGTTTATATATATAGCATATACGTTTGGCCGCGCCGTTTTGAACCAAAAATTGAGGTGCACAAGTATATGTTATAGCAGTCCTATATACAAAATTTCAGCGTTTTGAGGCTACTCGCTTTTGAGTTATGCGAGATACATACATACATAGGCACGTGTAGACGTCACGAAAAAATCTCTTCTGAATCCATTTTATGACTCGTTTTGGGGAAAACGTCCTTTATTCTGTCCTTACGTACAAATGTTACGCAAAAACATCGTTAAATTGCATTCGACAACGTTCAAAATAGATATTTTTGTTGAAATATGATACCGGAAATTTTTTGTGATTTCAATACTTCCTTTACTTTGTACAAGGAAGTGAAAAGGTCTTTCTTCGTTTATCGTTTTTTATTTCAACAAAGATAATGTATTTAAGAAATAATAGTTTCATTTCTTGAATAAAATTGCAAAATGCACTTTTTCTGACATAATTAAACGATGAAATTATTTTTCATTTGATTAAACTCATAAGGTATTTCCTAAATAAAACAAAAAAATTATTTTTTATGTATGTAGGTTAAAATTACCTTACGCATATAAATCCAAACGCGAACCTTTTTTAGTTTCTATTTTTTTACTGTGTTTAAATTAGAAAAGCATTTTTATGTTTAATTAAAATTAAACTACGTGTTTTTTATTAATGTTATACAGTAAAATCAACTTAATAATTGAATCATAACGTAAAAACGTAAAATAATAAAATTCATGGATTAATTAAAATGAATTATACATTTTTAGAAAACGAAAGCTTGTTAGTCTGAATAACCACTGAAGCTGCAAAAATTTAGTAAGTATAATAGAATAACCAAACTGGATTTTCGTTTACATTATGCATGTCATTTACTGAACATAGCAGTGTTTCATACTTTAATCTAAATTAATTAATAGCCTGCCAAAGGATCATGCATTGCACTGCATTATTTTTCGATGCTTTTAAGTAGATGATATTAATTCAAATTGCTTAAATATGTAGAGACTTTCAAGTTTTTGGAGCAGAAAACACGAAAAATCGGCTAGCTTTCGCCGGGATTCAAATGACAAATCTTCCAGCTTTCAACTATATATGCTGCCAATTACATTACTAGAGCACACATGGGGGGGGGTGAAGTTTTGGTTCAACTGCTAAGAGATCAATGCATTTCATCTTTCATGTGTTTTTAGTGTGCAGTCTTGGACATGATTAAATTTATTATTTGAGAGGTTAATCGTGTAATTCAAATATCAATAAATTACTAAAGACTGCAAGATTTGTTTTTAAACTTGTCTCGAATCTTTTTTGAGTTTTCTATTAAAAGATAGTAGGTTAATAGTTTAAATAGAGCATTTAATAAAAAATATAAAAATTCTCAGAACTGAAACAGAGGGCATTATTGAGTTGTAGGTGTGTTTGGAGAAAAAATCAGTCGAATATACAAAGAAAAAAATATTTTTGAAAATTTGTTTCTTTCTGTGACAATCACTTTAATTTTGACAGAAGAGTATAATACGCTTACTTGCTCTTTGCGTCCAGACGTAGCTTATTTCAAGAAAACGGTCATTATATTTTAACAGAGTCACATCATTAACCCTTTCGCGACGGGAAGCGCAAACGCGCGCTTATCTCTGGGGCCGGCAGTTTCTTTCGAGAGTATCTGTCCAGGGCCGGAGGATGCTTTTGCTATTAAGCCTAAACCCATAAAATTACCGAAATATCAATGCGTTGTGTAATAATACTCTGTAGAGTATTTAAACGGACATCTACATGTATCTGAAACCATATGAACTATGAGTCATATGGTTACCCATACCATATGAGTAATATGGTATGAGTCATGCTACTTTTATTTTGAGTAGAAGGCCAAATCTACATATATCTGAAACCATACGGACATACAATGCCATCTTATGCCGAAAGTTATAATTTTTAAAAAGTTCCAGGACACCAGCACAAGCACGCCAGCGTGTCGGCCGGAAAATGAGTGCGTTTCTTGCTGACACATATACGGGACAGTCGGCGTGAAATGATTAATTTTGCTTTATCTTCGATGTAATGAGATAGAAATGCTTATTCGGAGCGTTCAAAGTGAAGTATGTCGAGTACTTTCTCCTCTTCGGCCTGAATGTCTTTTATAGATAGGTTTAACGTGTTAGGAAAGGTGATCTAGGTTAAAGCAGAGTGTTCTGGTGTTTCGGTTGGGTACATGACTCGATCGAGCAGAAAATGTGTTTGGGAATTGATGTTTGCAAAGTATTGTATAATTAATGTGTTTTTATATTGATACAATATTGCATTCTAAAATTCGCTTGTCATCCTGCATTAAGTAAAGAATTAAAAAAAAGTGTATTGATGTAATTTCTTTGTTTCTAATCTCTCTCTCTCTCTCACCTTTCTCGAAAAGTGTTTTTTAGTGCATTCTTCGAGGACAAACAATAAAAAAACAATTTTCAGTTGTCAGAAACACATGCAGCATTTATGTTAACAAGTCTGTATGACAAATAAAATCTCGTGTAAAAGAATAAAATGAAACCATACAGTAAGAACAACAAAATATGCAACTATTGGAAAGCGGACCGTATACCATTTGCGACATATTTACTCACTTGTGTGAGCATGGTGTGAAATTCTGGGATTCTTGTTCTTGTTCCACTCTTATATATTTTGCATTAGATTATATTTTCTTTAAAAATGCTTCATTTGACTATACGATTACGTTCTTAAAAAATAATACATGAATATTTTGAATTTCATTTTCAAGTTCCTTTACTGTGGACACCTGTAATCATCGTTTTTCTGGAGACAAAATTTCATCAGCTCGAAATTTTATTGTTTTAGTTAATTAACCAGACTGTCAAGCAATTTCATTTAAAGTTCCCAGGCATTTTTCAACTGCTGATACACTTCTAGTTGTAATTACAAATCCCGGACTTTTCGAACTAATCTCGGACGTCTGGTAATCCTACTTACTTCCAGAGCAAACTATGGAAGTTTCTGCATTTAGCCATAAAAAAGTTTCAGTTTGCCGAGTTTGACAAATAAGAGGATGAGGAAGTATTGCGAATTATAGTTCGACCATAATATGTACAGTGTGTCTGTAAAGTCATGATGCACTTTTGACCTTTCACTGAAAAGCAACAAAACAAGGCAGAAATGTGAAATCCTCACCAAAAAAAGAGGAAAATTATCCAAGGTTTCGTAGTATAATGTGAAAGGGTGTGCTCACTCAGGTGATGACGCAAAACCATGAACTGCAGAGAGCAAATCAGAAATTATTAAACTTTTACTTGGAGGTTTATGTGAAGCAACACATGTATCATTGACATTAATTATTTAAAACAGAATCACAAGCATTAATCACTCTGTTAAACAGACATTCTTAATCGCGTCTGAGAGGAACTTGAATGTCTTTGAGATGTGTGTAGGACAACAAAGGAGGCCACATTGAACTAAACTAAACAGGTGTGAAACTTGGATAGTTTTCCTTTTATTTGGTGAACATTACTAACTTGTTTCGTTGATTTCCGGTGACCAGTCAAAAGTGCACCATGACTTTATGGATACATTGTATATGCCACATGTGAGTTATCGCGAAGCAAACAAATACCGCCGCCAAAGCTGTATAGTGGTTAGCGTCAATGACAGCCGTGCCGAAGGGCGCGAGTTCGTATCCCGGAGAAGGCATGGATGTTTGTAAATGTATAGTATCGGTGCAGACTGGCGACACTTTAAATATGCACGCGCTGAAAAGTCCTCTCGTGTGGCTTGGTGGAAATGGAGAGGGGTTGGAACACCTTCGGTTCCGTCTCCCCGGGGTGCTCCATGGCCAACTGTAGTTCCTGTAGGAACATATCCCCGTTAAGTTAGTTGCTTTAGGCCATGGGTGCGTTCCATCAAAATTGGAGTCGGAACTGAGCTAAATCGCCCTGTAACCTGTAAGGTGCTCAAGGCCTGTTGCCAACGACAGGCATAATCTTGCGCTTTTTGCCGCGAGGAATTTCATGGGCTTGGGCTGATGGGACCATTAATTAACAGCAACTACAACAAACAGATCCCAACCTTGCACAGATGATGATTTTTGCTACACGTATTCTCGCCCAGCTGCTTCAAAATATCGCAATATAATGTACATCGAATTTTTGAATTGATGGAGGTAATTTTCGGTGCACATTCCTTTTTCTGCAGGGTAGTAATACTTGTCTTTAAATATCCTCATGGAATTAATTTTACTTAGCCTATTTGATACCCTTCGCTTTGAGGCTTGTTGCTATATCCAATATTAATAGCTAAAAAGTTGATTTTTACTATGTAGGATGTATACTTCTTAATGGACATTTAAGCAGAACCAGAGATTTTTACGCATATTTCATTTTAGTTCCGAGATGCAATCCAGTATCATCCAAGTTGCATGATTGCAAGTCCTGATGTGCAAGATGTCGTGTTGTACAAGAATCCCAAGAAGCTATACAGAAATATTGCACATTTTTTTTTGTCGTTCTTGTTTCTCCATCCCCAAAGACTAGCAGGGCAAAATCAGATCCATGACATTGTGCAACCTAAAGAAATCCAGAACCAACAATGGATTTTCGGTAAGATCTCGACTAGAGAGCCATAGGCAAGCAAGAATACGATCAGGGAAAGCTTGCTCAGAAGGAAACTTAATGTAGACTTCAAAACACTTGGATAATATTGTCTGAAATTGAAAAAAAAATGGTTTTGTTTAGCGTAGTAAGACCTACATATAGACAGGGACAGGGAAAAGTGAACGGAGCACCAGAACTGTGCATATGTTCACACAGGTATTGCTCCATATAGAAATGCAACATGCGACGGAGGACGTGGGCACCACCCTTCTTTCAATACGGTTAATCGGCGCAGCGCCACGTCCACCACGTCTAGACACATGATACATAAGAACATACGGTGGCTACAGATAGACTGTGCAGAAGATACATATTGTTGCGTTTTCACGAGTATCCGAGTATCTTTGAGAGTATCCGATGAAAACACGATGCAGAACAATAAAAAGCACAATTTATTTACAGGAATCACTATTTACAGCACAGTTCCAAAATCACCTTTAAAAGCGTCGAAAATTTACAATAAATACGCTGAAACAATCAGCAATACAGCTTCAGGCTGTAACTGTACAGGTAGCTTCACGGCAACACTAAACTTATAATAAAACACCGTGGAACAATCACCAATCCACTTTCAAGCTATACTGTAAAGATAGCTTCACGGCAAAGCACTATCTCGATTGCTTTCCGTTCACAGAACTCTCGCGTAGCAACTATTCTCACAACTAATCACACTGCTCGCAACTCGCAACAACTAACTCCACAATACTTAATCGCAACTTGCAAGGGTTTATATAGTTTTTCTTTAAGTTCGACATGTTTCGAGAAATATCTCGACAGGAAATTATTCTAGAAGCTTCCCGATTGGACCATGGGATATCGCCAATTTGGTCGCCAAATGGGCGATAAAGTCGCCAATCTGGCAACCCTGCCATACACTATTTTATGGCAACCCTAGTGCTATGCCGGAAAGCTTACATACAGGCGCAACC
>KK119785.1:330121-345341 GCA_000611955.2 Stegodyphus mimosarum
GTAATTAATCAAAAAAATTATAACTATTCAGGGAATTTAAAATTTAAAATTAAGACTAAAATATTTTTAAGATTAAAAATTATGAAAATTTAAAGCTATAAAAATTTTAAATGTGTAATGTATATGCAAACACATACTACATTTCTGAGGCAAGTAATTTTATCAATAATATAAATCTATTAGCTGATAAAAAAAACCTTGTCTCATACTAAGAACTTACCAGTTTAATTTAATTGGATTTAGTTTATATTTAGTTTATTTTATATTTAATATGTTTTAATTTATATTTTTTCATTTGAGATTAATTTCATGAGCATTTTTCAGTTCAGAAACAGACTTTTTTTTCTTGGCTCGGTACTCCAATCGAAGATGTGGTAGGAGATGTTAAAACCCATTCCTCCTTAATTTTTGCACTTTTCTTGTATAGGAGGTAATTTTTGCGTAAATTTTGCTTTTCCTCTGCTTTGCATGATGTCTGAGGATTTTTGGTTAGTTCTGATATTATTGTTTGCTTTTTATTAGGTATTCTCATTAATAATTTGGTTCTTTTATTCCAATTCATTATTTCAAAATTAGGGATCATATTTGAATTAGCTTAGATTAGATTATGTTTTGATTTTCATAATATTGTCACTGAATTAATGCTGCTTGCAGTTCATAATTCAGGTTTTGGTTTCTAAATTTAATATTTACTTAGTTTAAATTATATGCGTATATGTTAAGCGAAAATAAACTAATTTATATGCAAATAAATATTTTAAAAAAAAAATTCATAATCCTTCCAAGGAATAAAATTTATAATCCTTTAAATTTATAATCATTTTGAAGGAAGAGAGATTTTGATTGGTTTCAATATTTCCTCCTCCTGATGACGTGGCACTGAAAATGATTGAATTCCTCTTCTTTCAATTTCCTTTTTGTTCATTAATTTTTTTTGAATTTTTGTTTTACTTGTTTGAAGAATTTTAGTTTTAGCATTTGTTAAATTTTTTTTTTGTACATTTATAGGATTTTTTAAAATTTATTGCTTATGAATTTCAATTTTTGGTCTTTGTGAAGAATTTGTTTTAAATTGTTTCTTTATATATATATATATATATTGTTTTCAGTTAATTAAAGCATAAAACATGTTTCCGAAATTAGAACTTTTATTCTGTTGATTGGGACATATAAAGTTAGATTTATTTATAGATATCCTTCTAGCTCTTTTAGATCTTAAGGTCTCTTTCGTAAAACACTGCATATTATATCGAGATATTTTGTAACTGGAACCATCTGAGTAGATCAAAAGTTGAGAAAATAAACTTTCTCGAAAATCCTCTATACGTGAATGCAGGGAATAGATTAAACTGATTGTCGTGTAATATTTGATATAATAAAAAGAAGATAGTTTTCTGACAATTTGATATAGGTATTTTGTGGGACTTTTAGCTCCATAATCATAGAAAATCCCTTTTCTCATCAACCTCTTTCCTTCTAACATCAAAATAATCGAGTTCGTCTTTATCTTCATTTTCCCATTCTGTGGTAAGGTCTTTTGTTCTATTACTACTATTTTATCTGATCTTCAAATAATGTGTTCTCCTAAAGGAAAAGATTTAACAGATGTTACCTATTTCTTGCCAACAAATTACTAAGAGTTTGCTAAAAAGATATTTAGGCCTCGACATGGAAAGCAATTGATTTTTCAACTCTATTACATTATCATGGATAAACTATTTGCCAATTTTTTACAGTTTCATTATCAGAAACTATGAACCGAAAATAATAAACGCAAAATATGATTACTTTACGTGACATTATTACTGATTGTACATCAGGCAAGTGAACCAAAAATAAGCCAGTGCAGAATATTTGAATTTTTGAAAATTTAAACTTGAAATATTTATTTGTCATTAAAACAGTGTGAAATTTCTAATGGTTTGTAGACTTATTTATTTGAATTTACATAACGAAAGGTTAGGTAGGTTTTTAAAGTAAAGTTAATTTAACACAAACGTGTAATCAATATATTTTTAAAACACCGGATATAGCGCTACTTGCGATAAACGTAATATCTCAGTCAGTATATTATGCCACAAATTTCTTCAAGTACAAGCAAATATTGCAATGCAAAAATGTTTACTTTGTTCTGGTACTGTCACCGTTGACTGTGTAAGGAACCGGTGATTATATCACCGGTGTTATAAGGAACACCAGGTGTTCCTTGTAACACAGGTGATATAAGGTTATAAGGTGTTATAAGGAACTAAGGTTATAAGGAACTTGTTATAAGGAACCGGTGATATAATCACCGGTTCCTTATAACACATAAAGGAGCGGTTAATTCAATCTCCACCATCATTAATACCATCGCGGCATTGGGAACGGACCTTTGCTAACCGTGCTAAAATGACGTGGTCAGCAGACTTCGGACTCCACGCTCTGGTGTACTGACGATAAGCTCCATTACTAGTCCAATGGACTAGTATTTTCAACATATGCTCATCACAACAACTCTGTGTGTTTGAGCTCCCATGACCATCAATTCAAAGTGTGCAATACTGTTCTTTTCGCGCCTCTACGTACCAGTGTATTCCATTCTATATTCATGCGTGATATTCATCTGTGAACTGAGTTATATTCATCTGTGAGTTCATATCTGTATTCGTGCGTTTTAATATATATGTATGTCTTTTTGTGCTTTAAGTGATTATGTGTATGTACATGTTTTATGTGTTGTGTGTTTATGTATTTTGCGCTTTGTCTTGTGTATTATTTGTCTATGTGTAGTTATGTGCTTTTATGTGTATATGTTTTTGCATTTTTACTTTAATTACTTACCATCTGTAACACCACTGCTTACCTCTTCAATCTGTAATACAACCCTACTAACGCCCTTGTAAGGCCATGTACTCCCTCTGACAACCTGAATAAACTCCCGGTGCAGCCTTGTGGGGCTCCAGGGAGCTATTGCTGTAGTTAGAGGAGGACGTGGGGCACATGCCTGTTTACGTCTGTTAGACACCAGGCGTCCCCGTCCTCCGTAACCTACCTACCTACTGTGACCGTAACAGAACGAAGTAAACGATATTTATTAAAATATTAGTTAAAATTGTTTTATAATAAGTTATTTTCTCCCTCCTTCCAGCAAGGGTTTGTGGTGTAACGGTAGCACCCTCGCGCGTATTCGAGAGGTCAAGGTTCAAGTCCCGCCGAGGGCACTGCTCATTTTTCATGTCTTTCATGTCTTTTCAGCATCAACAAAATCCTATTGAGTCGCCAGTGGCGACCGAACAAAAAGGTGGCGGACAATAATTCGTCACCACCAGAATTTGGCTATAGGGTCGCCTAATCCGCATTTGCCCTTTAAAATGGGTAGTACATAAGGTGTTTTCTCCTTCCTTCCAGCATGTCTTCGTGATGTAACGGTAGCACACTTGGTGCGTATTCGAGAGGTCCAACTTCGAATCCCAGGGAAGGCATTGCTCATTTTTCACGTCTCCAGCAATTTAAAAAAACATAACGACTGCAATTTGTATGAATTATATGGGTTATAAATTACATCAGAATACTATACAAATAAAAGTTAAGTTATAAATTATTAAGCACATTTATTATCTTTCAATAACTCAGCTTACCAAATAACTACAATTAGAGCTTGGAAAATAAACTAAAGGTTTTATGCCGCAACGCACTGCAACATTCTGAGAATTAATTTTTTGAGGCAGAATAAAAATTGATTGAAATTTTGAAACTTTTGAAACAGTAGTATTTACCAGACCATCAGAAAGTGAAGGTCTTTGGTAACGCGATGTAACATGACTGACTGGGACGAAAACTGGTGTTGCAGCCGTTTCTAAATACCAAATAAGAAACACAGGAAATGCATCATATTCAAATAATTTATCTTGGAGGATGTAAATAACCATTGGAAATAATTTACTACTTCATATATTACTTGTTACTTACTCATTAACACCGAGTTTATAAACTAAAAGTTGTATAAGACGTATTTTACACTTTCTTATTAAGGAACATTCTTTGACAAACAGCTAGCATTTAATTGGGCATAGATGGTAACATATCTTCAGAAATCCGCTGCTTCTGTATGTAATGCAAACTGTTCTAGCTAGTTTCTCATTCTTCTTTGAGACCCATCAGCAACGCCACCAGCGCCAAGCGGTAAAGTCGTTGGACACTGCTGGTTCTATTTCAAGCGTACGTGCTGGGTGCATGGGCGGTTTCGTGGTTTTCCTTCATATGTAACGTGTATACGAGTCAGGTTCCTTCGAAAGACCTCCCCTTAGGTAGGTAGCAATCGTGTACTTTGCCATAATTAAATAAACCAAACCAACCCTGAACAACTTAATCGCTGAATACTGGTAGTTCGATCTGCGTTCGAGTCTAGGTGAAAGGGTTGGCTGCACTGGGTGCTTTTGTACACTTTGCTATGATATTCACAAAGAACCAGTTTTCCTTAGAAAGTGATATTATTCTTACATTAATGTGTATATTATATTAATATGCATTCTAAAAACGAGAGAAATCTTCGCCTACTTAAACCACATTTAGTTGTCCAGGGAAAGGCAGGCTAGCATATATTGTAAGAAGGAAAAGTATACGTAAAATATTCTTCCCATAAAAATTACTATAAAATTGTACGTTTGAAATAACTTCTGAATCACTCAAGATAAGAAATTTCATTATAAGGTTGTTGTTGTTGTTGACTAATGCTTATTTGTCCGACCTATAGTCAGCCCAAGCCCACGAAATTCCTCGTGGCAAGGAGCCCAAGATACACCTGTCGTTGGCAACAGCCTTGCCCCCTAACTTAGATCGAGAGCACCCACTGGGGATGGATACAAAGAGGGACGAGTCTGATAGTCTCCATTCCGCTTCCCCTGTCACAACCTCTCGAGAGGACTTTCAACTTGCCGCATATTTAGAGTGCCCCCATGCCATAAGGATACTATACATTTAGAAACATCCATGCCTTCTCAGGGATTCGAACCGGGGCCTTCGGCGTGGCAATCAGCGACGCTAACTACTGTACCTGTTGGGCGGCTTCATCATAAGGTACGTAGCTAATATATGTGTTTTATAATGCTTCGCACTATAATGCCTCAGTAAATGTATAGCATATTGAAAATTCCTATTATTAAAGCAAGAGAACACTATTTAAATGAATCCCCAGTTGAAATATAGCTAATGTTTCCTTTACAATAATTTAATTTACAATAATTAATAATTTTATTTTTTTACAATAATATAATTTTCCTCTTTCCATAATAAGAAAACTTCATTTGCGTTGCAGAACAGGAAGAATTACTACGACCCGTATTAAAACGTTTTCTTTCGCAGAAAGACAGAAAATGACGTATCTTTGTAAATAAGATTGTGTTATTTTGGAAATGAATAAATCATTTTAACCGCTGCATATAAATAAAGTGCCTATAATCTATGGGTGGGTAGTATCTTGGTAAAGGACAAACAAATGGAGGTAATTTTCCTAGCGACATACCTTGTGTGATAGTACTGGAAATACAGCGTATTCGAACGTTAGTATAAAACTTACTTCCTGAAGCTATTTCTAGGCACATAATTTCTTTTTGCAAAATACCTCAAAATAAAGTACAGAATGTTATGAAACTTCGCCCAGACGGTATAATGGGTTTAGAAAGCCAACTGCGATACCGAACGGCCCGGGTTTGAATCCCGGAGAAGGCATTAATGTTTGTAAATAGATAGTGTCTTTGCGGCATGGGGGCACTCTAAATACATGGTGAGCCGAAAATTCTCTCGAGAGGTCGATGGTAGGGGAAGAGGAGAAGGAAGAACTTAGACCCGTCTTCCCGAAGTGCTCCCTATCAAAATCGGGGTGGAACTGGGCGAAGTCGTGCTGTCACCTGTATGGCGCTCAAGGCTCTAGCCAACGACAGGCGATGCTGTCCTTGCCAGGATGAATTTCGTGAGGTTGTTCAGATGTTACTGCCAGACAAGTGAGATAAGTCCCAACAACAACAACAACAACTTATGAAATAGACGATTCGATAAATAAGTATACAGAGAAGAATAATATATACTATATAACATCTTTCTCGGTCTTTGTACGGCAATACTCCGTTTAGTAAAATATTCGTGATTCCTTAATAAGTTAAATACAAAATGTTCCGCCGTTTTACATGTAAAATTTGCGAAGTTATTCGAATACCAGTTACTTAGACCACATTGTAGTGCCTGTTACTGAGCCAAATGTTAGATTTTTAGCCTGCATTAAAGAAGCAGTTACAAAATAAAAGAATTTTACCGTGATGGTTAATTGTTCAGCGTACCTTTTAAATTTACAGCTTATCGCATAAAATGATTTACTGTACACAGAAACAGAGAACCCATAACAGTGTAGAATATTTATTATCAGATTGTGTAATACTTTACCTATTTAAAATGCCGGTGATTATTTTATTAGCTGATTTTGCTTTAGGGGGGTGGACGAAGACTACATGACAATTTTGATTTTAACCTATAGAATCTTTCAACTTGTCAGATTTCTTTATAAAATTTTCTTCTTTAATTTAAGACAATCTTCCGTTTGGAAATACAGGTCGAAAAAAATACTTAACTCTTTCTTCTGGCACTTTGTATATAAGTTTAGGCATAAAATATGAAGTTAGCTGTTTGTTGTCGATGATATGTCACGGGAAATTTTCTTTTTCTGCTCAATTCCTGATATTCTCTTCGCTGATATTCTAAAAGACAAGATTATTGACATCTATCCCGCTCAAAAGTCCCAGACGAGACAAAAGAATCAAAACCTAAAATTATTACAAATTGTGGAAAGATAAAATGCGCTGTTTCAAAATTTATAAACTGCGCTGAAAGATAAGTTGCCAGAGAAGTGCTTTGGGCAGATTCATGTAAACTGCTCAGTCGTTGTAAATTCAAAGCACAGAGCGTAAAAACTGAATTATATCTCAGGAGCAAGATGGCGCTATTTCAAGTGGAATATGTCAAATTAGACATGGGGAAATACGTTCCATAGCTGAAAACTTTGTTACTGAAATAAGTGCCAAACGTTATTTACAATGACTGAGAAAGAATCAAAATCAAATCTTTCCAGAATGGGTGTTTCATTTCATTTTATAAATCTTCCTTCACCTTGTTGTGAAGAAAGATAAGTTGCCGGATAACAGCTCTAGCCAATTTCACGAAATATGCCCAGCGGTTGTGAATTTTAAACAAAACACGTAAAAACTGAATTACATGTCAGGAGCAAAATGGTGCTATTTCGAGCGAAATATGTCAAATTAGATCTCTGAATGTACATTTTGTACTGAAATCAGTGCCAAAAGATGTTTACAGAAACAGAGAGAGAACCAAAATCAAAGCTTTCAAGAACGGGTTTTTGATTTCATTTCATAAATCTTTCTTCACTTTGCTATGAAGAAAGATAAGTTGCCAGACACAAGCTCAAGGCAATTTCATGAAATCTGCGCAGTATTTGTAAATTCAAAGCATATCGCATATAAATTGTAAGTCAGAGTCATGAAGGTGTTATTTCAAGCAAAATATGTTAAATTAGACCTCTGAATATACATTCCATGGCTGAAAACTTTGTTACAGAAATAAGTGCCAAAAGATATTTAAAACAGCCGAGAAAGAATCAAAATCGAAGCTTCCAAGAACGGATGTTTCATTTTATTCTACAAACCGTTTTTTTATCTGTTTGCCAAGATAAAGGCAGATTCCAACAATACAGTTTTGTCCTGAGATATATTATAATTTATACCTTTTTCTAAACATGACGGATAGAAATGATGGTATGTTGATATAGATCGTAGTGTTACTTGGGTCATGAAAACGGCTGAAAAATGTTTTAATATTTCCCATAACCATATCTATTCATCACCAAGACGGTATAGTGGTTAGGAGACTCTATTGCGGTACCGAAGGGCCCGGGTTTGAACCTCGGAGAAGGCATGGATCTTTGTAAATGCATAGTGTCTTTGCAGCACGGGGGCACTCTAAATATAGAGAGGGGTAGGAAACCCTTGGAGCTGACCTCCCGGAATGCTCTCCACTAAAATTGGAGGCAGAACTCAACGAAGTCGTACTGTCACCTGTATGGTGCTCAAGGATGTTGCCACGATGAATTTCGTGGGCTCGTTCTGATGTTTTTGTCAGGCAAGTGACGTAAATCACAACGACAACATAGGCATTCATTTTATCAAAGAATATTCCTAAATACACATCACTTCTTTCTGGAAAATACTCCGTTCCCTTCTTCGCCATGAAGTTTGCTTAAACTTTCATAAAGCTGAAGAGAATTGATTATAGAACGTTATTATAATTAATACTATACGATCTTCTGCACGGCAGATGTAAGTACATTTTGTTTCCATTTTCATGGTTTAAAAGAATTTCTGTGTAAAGAATGGTTTAAAATATCCTTAGATTTTCGCAAAATTTACATACAATTTTTTTTAGATTAAAGGGCCAACGAAGAATACTCATAAGAAGATAAAATCCATATCTAAATAAGGATATTTATTTCAATGGCAATGCCCACCAGCGACCGAGCTGTAAAGTTGCTGAACACTGGTAGTTCGGTCCGAGTTTAGAATCTCGCGAAGGGGCTGGTTGGATGGGCATTTCCGAATATTCCTCATGTGTGTACGAGCCAGTTTCCCTTAGAAAGTCCTCCATGAAGGCATACCTTCCCTCAGGCAGATAGCTTTCGTGTGCTTTGTAGTAATCGAATAAAGCCATACAGATCGGAACTATCTAATACTTTGTCAATACCTGAAAGGTTTCTTTTTTTCCCATTATAAATTCATTTGAATAAAACTGAATTACATGTCAGGAGAAAAAATAATTAAAAATAATAAAATGAATGAATTTAATAAAAACAAAGGAACTTGAGTTTCTTCAGCATCGGCTTTTCATTTGGACAATATATTTTGCAATTGACGGTTTTTATTACTTTAAAAGCCTGGGGGGGGGAAGAAAAGGGGAAACAAGGAACGTATCTTTTTTTTAATATTGCCTTTCTCTTTATGTAAAAAATGTATCCTTCAGAAAATGTTATACTAGAAATTTTAAATTTAAATTAAAGTTTATATTAAAATATCAGAATCAAATGTTTATAGAAAATTACATTCCTCCATAAGAAGGAAAGTTTCTGTTCGTATTCAGCATGAATGAAATCTAAACCAGATTAATAGATTGTAAGTGCATCTTTGAAAATAGAACATGACGCAAGAATCTTGGCCACATAAATTACAATTAAGTGGCATGGAAAAAAGTAAAACATCCAAAATAAAGCAATTAATTAAACACAGTCAGTAAACCAATCAAGGGCAAAGCCAATCAAGTCAAAAGAGATGAGGTTGCATGGAAAGGAAGCAAATGATGAGGTAATACCAAAAAAAAAACTTTGTACAGAGAACGTAAAAATCGTTCTAGAAAGTTTGTAAGTAACCTCAAAAATTAAACCCCGAGGGAAAATCTCTGCAAGACTCTAAATGTTTAAGAAACGAGAAGCAAAATCAAAGAAAAGGAAAGAAATCCCTAGACGTCACGGGGCAGAACATAAAAATCTAAAATCGAATCCCACAGAAAGAAAAAAATGGCAAAGAGAGAGAAAGAAAAAACGAGGAAAAAAGAAAAGTCGAAAAGAAAAAGTTGGACAATTCGTCTTATGTTAACTGAAATAACTAAGAACGAAAAGCGAAATAAAAATCAGAAACAAGAGAAAATAATAAAAAACGTACTGCAGAATCAGGGACAGATCAATCCAAAAATGAAGAGTCGCAAGAGAAATGGAGATAAACACATATATATACACACAAGGAGGGGGAAGAAAACAAAAGGGGAAAAAGTTACTGCTCGGCATTTGTAAGGTAATTTTATCTCCTTACCTTGTCCTAGTGGTGCAACTGGAAGCACGTTCAGCTAGCAGTCGGGAGCTCCAGAGTTTGAATCACGGCTAGGCACTACACATTTTTCACGTTTCTTTCTTCGAGAAATCGAATGCCGCTACGCACTTAACAATCTGACTGAAAGCTACTATACATAATGCATTTAGGTATCTGCAGTCATTTAAAAAATTACTTTAGTTCCAACAAATATAGCATTGTAACTATGTCCTTTTATGGGAAAGTCCACCAGCGGCTGAGCGGTAAAATCGCTGAACAGTGATAGTTCGGTCTGGGGTTCGAATGCCCGGGAACGAGAGCATGCTGCATGTTGGCTACCCATGCTGGTTGCAAGGTCGTTTAGTGGTTTTCCTCATGTGAAACGTGTATATGAGCCAGTTTCCCTTAGAATATTCGAATGTCCTCCACGCAACATCCCTCCCCTTAGGTAGAGAGCCCTCGAGTGCTTTCCCACAATTAAATAAACCACGAAACCAACCTTTTGTGGGAAAATGATTTCTTCGGTTTATCATATAATGCTTCATTTCATAACAACGTTTGCTTAAAAGAGAAATTTATATCTACAGTTATTGAAGTTTAAATGCCTAATAATTCTCCATATTGGCATAAAGAGTGTATTTCTTATCGGTACCTAAATGAAAAAAAATAGGTGCATAGTCGTTTATTTTATGAGAATTTAAAGAGAGACTATAATCAAAATTCAATCAATTTTAAATCAAAATTAAAATTTCATAAATAATTTTTAAAAGAGACTAACTTTCCCTCCTATTATTAAGATAGAATAACACGGCGAACAAGTATTAACCCATATCATACTAAGCATTGAAAAAATTAATATTTTTGTACAAATTCTTAAATATGTGTTTCTCTAAGTCTATGTATACATATAAAAATTAGTAAACGTACCAAATTTTTATTAATTTGATCAATACAGCCTGTCCTAAAAATAGGACAAAGGTATAATCCATTGCTAATCATTCTTACATAGGTGGAATGGGAGAAAGCATCTTAAGCATTGTCCAACGCCACATTTTTATAGGTAGTTGTTGGTTTTGCTGTGCAAGTTTTTAGCTGGCATCTTCTTTGTCTAATTTATGGGTTTTTCACAGTAACATGTTCATTTTGAAGCTTTAGAAAATCTTCATTAACCTGTTGAACACTCAGCTTTCTGCAAGATGGTTTTCTTGGAATAGAATGTTCCAAATAGGCAACTGTTATGTGTCTTCAAAAATCAAGCAGGCTCAGACTAGCATCACTAAATGATTGATTGAGCTTCCCTGAAGCAATAAACGCTGTTTCAAGAGCATTAACAAATAAAGACCAGTACCCTTTATTTCCTTTAATTGAAAGTAACATTAACTGCTGCATGATTATCAAATAGGTCAGCTCCGTTTTTACATTTATTGTAGACCTGTCATTCCATCGAACTTCTGCAACTTTATTTTTTGAATCAAAACTGCTACCTGAATAGCCGAGTTCCATTTTTGACATTGTGTTCGATGGTATAAATGTGTCAATTAGACATTCTGTGTTCTCTGACAGTACCTGTAGCGAAGAAGGTTGTATTTGCAAGAACGGACAATAATTCAAGCGAAGTAATATAATTATCCATATAAATCTTATGTATCTCAGGGTTTGTAATTACTGACAGCAAATTCTGGACTACTGTGTGAAATTAAATCTCATTCAGATTTTCTTAGTTGGTTTTTTCTTTTGTGTCTTCGGATTTTATTCTTCTCCAAAATTCAAGCGTGCGAAAACGAGAGAAATTTAGACTACTTCGATGAGTTTCTGAATACGAACTGATTTCATGAGTCAACATTTACTCAACTCCCTCCCCCACATTTCACACACCTGTCTGTTACGTGATGTACACCTGCCAGCTAAACTAAAGTGCCTAGGTTATTTGTATAATAGCAATGTTTGGAATATAACAGAGAAAGAAAGGATTATTTCCATTGCAAACTAATAGGGATTTGGTAGTAGTGGATCTTACTATCGTCTTATTTTTAGGACAGTTAAAAATGTAAGGAAAATTTATCTTTTAGGTAAAATACTTTGAAAATGTTTTTAGTGGTATATAAATATGGAATATTATCTCAGTAAATTTATAAGTATGTTTTTCTTGGAGCTCAAAATTTTAATAAACTTACACGTTGAAAATAAAAGCAAAAAAATCTTCAAAATTTCCCATTTTAAAAAAATTAATAAAAAATGTTTAAATTAATTCTAACTTGCGACAAAGACAAATATATTGTTAAATGACTCTTAAATAATAAATCATCCTTAATTTGAATTAAAGTATTTCAAGGATTTTATAGAAAGATCATTTTTGTGTGCTGTTCTATTTTTAGGACTATGAGGAAATATGGGTTAATCTTGAAGTCAAACAGCAAAAATCAGCGTTACATTTGCAAATTTTTAGAGGATTAGTTTCCACGTTTTTACCGAGCCATCCTCCTCAGCTCTCAAAGCGTAAATGAACGAAGTAAGATATAGTAATCAGATAAGATAAGAATGGCTGGTCAGGAGTTAAGGTCAGGCTATTAATAAAACTAGAACTAAAACATAATTTCCTTAAAGGCTAAAGGCAAAGATGGATTGGAATTAGGATCTTCGTTAACTAGAACAGAAAGATTTTTTTGATTGTGAAACGCCTCTAGAAAATCCAATTCACCAAACATATGCCTCATGTTCCTTAACGTGAAATTTTAAGGCTGTCTTAGTTACTTAGTAGCTCTCTTAGTTCCCTTAGTCTTAAACTAAGACAGCCTTAAAATTTCGCGTTAAGAAACATGAGGCATATGCTAGAAAAAAGGAAACACAGAAGTCCTCTGTTGCCCAGCATTGTTGGTAAGAAAATCACACCTTCAATTTTCCTGAAGCCAAAATTATTCAGAAAACATTTCCCATTTGTGAACTGGATTTTCTAGAGGAGTTTCACATTCAAAAAAACCTTTCTGTTCTACTTAACGATCCTAATTCCAATCTCTGTTTGCCTTCAACCTTTAAGAAAATTATGTTTTAGTTCTCGTTTCATTAATAGATGGCGCCAGTAGCTTACCTCCTGACCAGCCATTCTTATCTTGTCTTATCTAATCACTATATCTTATTTCGTTCATTGGCGCTTTGACAGCTGAAGTTGATGGTTCGGTAAAAACATCGAAACTCCTGTCTTGTGAAAATTTGCTAATAAAACGCTGATTTTTGTTGTTTGACTTCTAGATTAATTTCCCTTCTATTGTTAGGCCTATTTATAAGTAAGGAAATAATAGTCTAAATTAAATATAAACGAAAATTAATCCGCATGTAAGCTAACTGTCGTACAATACATTAAAAAAAATTAACCCGATATGTGAACTCCTAGTGGCCTATTCGCTCAAGCAATGAAATGAAATTTCAGATATTGTTAATTGAAGGTATATTCTCAAGATTGTGATGAACAACAGAACTCTCTCATTGTTACACTTGCAGTGAAGAAATTTCGAATGCCAGCACTCGGGTTTTTCCTTGGGCAAATCAATCAGCGCATTGAAAAACCATAAATGGCTGCAACGATACACATATGACGAAAATTCTTTGAGTTAAACATTTATAAGACATCACTACAATTCCTCATCAGATATGATGAAGATAGCAAGTGGCTGCTGCGTATATTATGGACGGATGAGGTCTATCTCGACTTCCTTAGGGTATAAATATGTTCGTTGTAGATTTTTTGCTTCTGATGAAGAGTGACTTTGTTCGCCCTCGAAATCGATAGCGTTTCTATGATAAAAATCTACGCCGATCACAGGTTGTTACTTTACTTTTATGATTTATTTGAGGGGTATTTCTCTTCTGTCTTGAGAGATTGTTTAATCACAATGAACGCTATAGAGCAGTCAATTTAATTAGAAGTAAAAACATTACTTATATCCAATTCAAGGAAATAAAAACTCTATATAAAATACAGATGATAAACACTTTATTTTAGAAGATGGAATTCCTATCAGAGGGTTAGGCCTTATCATCAATAAATAATGAATAACCTTACACTGAAACTCTTAAACTGAGTGACTTAAATCCAGGAAAATACAAACTGATATCTTTGAAATACGTCTCATCGAAGTATGGAAATTCAATAATAAAGAGTTTAGCAGTCGAAAAGAGAAGTTATTATCTTAAAATGAGTCTCTCTGATGATGAAATTGAAATAATGAACTGTGGGGATTACGCATTTGAAAAAAAAATTATTCTATGTAAATGGATATCAATTTGCCAGAAGTTTTGAGTACACAAAAATTACCTAGAAGTGTCATTAGAAATTTTGAAAATACTGTGCATTGGACAATTATTTAAAAATGTATATTATTACAGCCTTTTATTTTATAATATAAACACAAAGTAGATTGGTATAATATCTGTGCATGTCAAAGACTATAAGAAAGATTTATCATTGAGAACGAACACTTAATTCGTTGAGATATAATTTCTAGATATCAGATGTTATCTAATTCACTGGGATATAATTTTTAGTTTTTCAGATGTTAACTGAAAAGTTTATTATTGAAAATGATTCCAAAGTGGAATATGACAGTAGTTCCTAGACGTCAAAAGTTACCGAAAATTACTATAGAATGCTTGAAAGATATTTAAAGATAGACTGGAATAAGGTTTTCAAATATCAATCTCTTTAAAAAACTTTTATAATTAAGTATATTGATAAAATAAAGCATTATGGCATTATATTGAAAAAGGATACGTCAAAATAATACTTTTGAAGTATTTGACTACAACTTGTTCAAAAATTAAATTATTTTTAATTTTCGATTTATATATATATGTATGTAATAAAAATAAAAAATATGTAAAAGATTAAAATAGCAACATAATTTCCCCTTCTCAATTCTAAATATAGTAACCTCTCTCTGTACTGCATCATTTCTAGATTAATGTCATATGACTCTTACATAATTCTCATGATGTAAATGGGACTAAAACTCAAGCAACCAATAATAATTTTACGGAAGTATTAACTATCCAATCAAAATGCATTATGAGCCAAAACTAACTCAGTCTGAATTAAGATTTCACCCTGGACGTAATTCACTTGCTCGCTACTCTTCGGCCTAGTTGGACAGCTGTCTACCGCTTTCTTCTTGCTGCAAAGTTATGAAAAATGTAAACCTCTTGAAATAGGCACAAATAATGTGTGGCCGCAATATGTTTACTGAAAATAAAATGAGGATTTACTCTGCCCCGACTGCCAGATTTCTTATTCACTATAGATCGGCATCTCAGCATTCTACGACATCAAAATT
>KK119785.1:345387-357115 GCA_000611955.2 Stegodyphus mimosarum
CATTACTTCTAAATTTGTTTTCATTATTTCATATATATATATGTATTCTGTCTATGTTATATTTTAATTTGTCTCACAGTTTTAAGCACAAAGACCCCTGGATTCAGGAATCTTCTGAATATTTCCTCAAATTTTTTAATTCGCGCAAATATAAGTTTATTTCTTATTTTTTATAATAGTAATTCTATTTTCAGTACGAACTTCTGCTTTAAAAATATTCTGTGTTCCGTAAATATTGAATGTTCTTAGCAAACAAATTCTCTTTGATCGAATATGAGGTAAACATGTCGAGCGAAAGACCTTGAGTGGCTCCTCTGAAAGAAAATTATAAAATATTACGTAATAAAAAGATATGAAATATTACATCATTTCTCCAAAGGCAAAATGTGGCTGCATTTCAAATCTGTCTGACATTCACTCAGAAGTAAACTTTAAAGATCCAAGAGTAAATATCCTGCAGCTTTACCGAAAGGCTAGAACAAAATTTTTCGCATGATTTCAAAGTCAAGACTTCGTCGAAAGAGACGGAAAGTTTTTTTTTTACTTTCTTGTACGAAGTAAAAAGGAAGTATAATCGCTAAAAATTTCGGGTATCATATTTCAACGGAGATATTTACTTTGACAGCTATTGAATGCAATTTAACGATGTTTCTGAGTGAC
Organism: Stegodyphus mimosarum; assembly: GCA_000611955.2. Taxonomy (NCBI): domain Eukaryota; kingdom Metazoa; phylum Arthropoda; class Arachnida; order Araneae; family Eresidae; genus Stegodyphus; species Stegodyphus mimosarum. Next base: position 346,048 of record KK119785.1, read on the forward strand.
ATTCGTATATAAGAACAGAATGAAGGACTGTTTTACCATTTCCCCCCCAAAATTATAAAAACTGATTTAAAATGAATTCTGGAGAATTCTGATTCGTGGCGTTTGTGCGTACATACGTAGGTTCGAAAGTATGTATGTATGTATACCGCATAACTCAAAAACGAGTAGCGTCAGAACGTTGACATTTTGTATATAGAACTGCTATAACATGCAGATATGTACCTCCTATTTTGGTTACAATCGGCGGCACCAAAAGTGTATAAATTTATGTATATACATATATATCCACTCTGTTACTCGGCTCCCTGAGCTCAGTGTCTTTTTATTCTTATATGTTGGTCAGTTTTTGCTTTAAAAATGATTGAATTAAGTTGTTGTGGTCTTCTGGTTAAGATTTTCATCACTTTAGTAAATCTACATGCAAGATTTATACAATTATCACCAATTTAAAATTTGTTTAAGTGTGGCTAAGCCTAATTATTTTTTTCATGTCGGATATATTTGTTTACATTTGAAACTTAGGAGAATATAAGATTTGTTGCCAATCTAGAGAAACTAAGCTTCGCAACAACAAAGATAACGCCTACTTTTGTTACTGTGAATTAAATCATGCTTAATCCAATCTGGAATTTATTCGAGGAAATAAGTGTTTAAGATTTACTTCGTTCTTTTTGATATAGCTATTTTGAGTTTTCAAGTATTTTTGCCTTGTCGTGAAGTGAGAATTGAATGAATTGAATGGGAACTACTGAATCGTCTGAAAAACTCTTTCTTTTTTTTTCTTTTTCTTTGTCTCTTTTTGTTTGTTTGTTTAATTTTTTGTACACATTGTTTTAGATTTATTATAGTATTTCAATAGAACATGTGGCAACAATTAGGTAATTATCCAGATGATATGCATAATGTTTTAGCATTCTAATGAGTTATAAAATGAATGACATATAACGCTGTTAAGTGAAGCTAGGGCCAGAGTGTCACAGTTGTAAACAAATATAGTGAATTTTAAAAAGTGTTTTTATTCTATTGTGGTTTATGCGCTATCGACGAAGTAGATTTAATTCATTACAATAAATTTAAATGAAATGCAAAATGCGTATGATTTCATATTCCATACAAGTCATGTGGTGTATACATCAGATTTTTTGTTGATGAAAGGATAAGTTACTTCTTCGTAAAGAAAATCGAAAAAACACTGCGCTTTGAAAAAACATTAAGATTGCTTATTTTATTTCACGTAAGTATTTGCAATTTATCCGCGTTCGGGTATTAATGTTTTTTTTTAATATAAAATTTGTTTTCGTCATTTTTTATTAAAAAATTTGTTGATTCATCTTAAGAAAAAAACATTCAACGATTTCCATTCTCTAACACGTCAATTTCTCGAAAGAAAATAAAAATAACTTCTTGCATTTTGATTCCAGCTGCACCCCATTTGATGCTCAAGAAAACACGTTTCTCAGCAAAGGTGGAACACACGTCTACTGTTTTTGATCAGATGTTGAACATACTTCTATTTGGTACGAAAGCAGAGCTGATACCCAAACATATTTCTCAATAGATGAGTCGTAAAGTTGTTCCACTTTCCCTAGAATATTTTTAGCACACTATCAAAAATTCCTTTTTCAAGATGATACAAAAAATTCCTGAAAAACCTCTTGGTCCAGAATGGAAATACTGTGCCTTAAAGCAGTGGTTGTCAAACTTATGAAGCTTCTGAGCCACTGTACCATTTTTAAATCTTACCGTGAGCTACCAACGAAAAGATCAATTTTTAAAAACAAATCTTAGGTTTGTTTGTTGCCTATAAACTTACATTTCTAGTAAACATGAAATCAATTTTTATTAAACTGTACATAACAAAAGGAACTGAAATTGAATTGTACATAAGAAAGAAACTGAAGTGTAGTTACTAATAAATAGCAAACATACTGACAGATTTTTCTAGTCAGACTAATTAACTTTAATGAGAAAGATGGTACTCTTTTTTGTCATCATCAAAGTTTTAGTGTTGGGAGAGTAGGTAGCAGCTTCCATTCGAATATATTTGTCCAAGAGTTCACCAGTGCGTCTGCTTCTGTAATTATTTTAATAAATTTCTTACTGGAAAAAGAAACCTCACACAGATATGTAGTGCTGAATATTGCCTTCAGTTTGAGAATTGGGTACTTTTCTTTAGGAACAAGAAGCCAAATATTTTCAGAGCTCGAAGAAAGCGATTTTACAAATACATCATCATAAAAATCAACCAGCTCAAAATCCATTGCAGCGTTATCTTCTTGAAAATCAAAATGCTCCATAACACAAGTAGAGAACTCTTTAGCATTAATCTCTATAAAAGGCGGTTTGATAAACAATTGAATGTTTTGAAATTCTGGAAGTGTTTGTTGAATCCACTACTTTCGTACGAGCTGATACACTTGCATAGCACAGTAAACACACACGTTTATCCTTTACCTGAGTAAAAAAGTAGCCGGTTTAACATTTTGAATGAAAGTGGTAAATCTTTTGCTTTTTGCTCGAACACGCCATCCTTAGACGTGGTATAGCTTGGCACCAATGCGTAAATCAAACTATCCAAGTTAGCAAAGGTCTAATATACACACGAAAATCAAAATGTGCACAATCTTACGCGTATACAATCAACTATGAGATAAGGCTGACATTGGCAATTGCGAAGAGGAAACAGGCAGTTGTCATCAGCGTTAGCTCAGTGAAAGAATCAAGGTTGGCCAACCGAAAACGTTCATGCGATCTACCGAAAATGTCCCCACAAGCTAAAAGTAACTCAAAATCGACGGTTTGGCGATCCCTGCCTTAACATAACCAAAAACTAGAATAGAAGAGAAACACGCCAATGTGACAATCAAAATCGCTGAAATAATCTTGTATTTGGCGTACATTTATTAAAATATTCAATCTATTTCGAGGGCAGCTACAGGTCCCTCCTCATCAGGAGAACGGAATTTCTAGAAAGGGAAAGCAACCTCAGTAATGGCTTTTTATATCCTCGGGTAGAACCATGCGCGAGGAAGCAACGCCATCTATCGGCAAAAACAATAACCAAGAATTATGTTAATAGAATTTTAAAAGCTTTAGGAAGGACTGGATTGAACTTAAAATTATTCACTAAACATGCTAAATCTTTGTGAATATGAAATGCCTCAAGAAAATCCAATTCACCAACGGAAGAAGATTTTTGGATAATTTTTGCACATTCAAAGTCAAAATTATGATTAAATTTCCAACCATGATACGCTAATGAAGACTTGTTAATTTCGTTTATTATGTATTTCGCGCGCTCAGTTTGTTCCTCAGAATCTTTGCTTACCAATGAACTTAATTGTTTGAGAGTAGTTTCTATTGACCTAGGACTTTCTCCCTTAATCATTGATAAAGCCGTTAAAAAATTTTCAGATTCCCATCAAAGAAGATATTCCACTGTTAGAAATAATATTAATGACCACGTCCTGCTTCCATTTTATCTTTCTGTTAGTTATAAAGTTGCACGGATTCAGTTCCAGAAGTTCAGTTTTTAAGTCAGTTTCTCCCCTATCTGTAAAATTCATGGTTCGACTAAGATTGCGTTTCTGACTTTAATTCTTGGGGAATTTATAGTATATCGTGTCAGTGTGGCTTGAGATATATTGGCCAAACAAAACGAGCGTTGAAGTTTCGTATCAAGGAACATGAATTTTATGTCCAACAGGGCGAAATTAAGAAGTGTGAGATATATTGGCCAAACAAAACGAGCGTTGAAGTTTCGTATCAAGGAACATGAATTTTATGTCCGAAAGGGCGAAATTAAGAAGTCTTCAATAGCGTATCATAGTTGGAAATTTAATCATAATTTTGACTTTGGATCTGCAAAAATTATCCAAAAAGCTTCTTCCGTTGGTGAATTGGATTTTCTCGAGGTTTTTCATATTCACAAAGATTGAGCATGTTTAGTGAATGATTTTAAGTTCAATCCAGTCCTTCCTAACGCTTTTGAAAATCTATTAAAATAATTCTTGGCTATTATATTTGCCGATAGATGGCGTTGCCCCTTCGCGCATGGTACTACCCGAGGGTATGAAAAGCCGTTACTGAGGTTGCTTTCCCTTTCTAGAAATTCCGTTCTCCTGACGAGGAGGGACCTGTAGCTGCCCTCGAAATCGACTGAGTATTTTAATAAATATACGACAAATACAAGATTGATATAACAATTTTAATAACCTAAAATTCCTAGAAATTTCATAAAAGCAATATTTTATGATGCATCTCAAATTTCAACGCTTAGTTACTCATTAGATAAATGATTTTAAGATCAGAACATACTGCGAGGACAACGGCTAGCTTCACAAGACGTGGAACTAAGTGTGAGGGAGTGAACACCGAATATTACATGCTAATTGCGGCAGTTCCCATGCCCAAGCCATGTGTCGTAACTCAAGCCAAACTGATAGAACTAGAGTAACAGTTGAGAGAGCGAAACGTGTGTAATATATTAATTCCTCACATTGAAATCTGAAGTTTATCCTCCCAAAAAGCATGATAAAGCAACTTCCTAAAATTTCGAAGCATTTCTGCTGAGGGTGCTTCATTATTTATCTAAGAATTCTATTGAAGATAACACAACATGTAATCATTTCTTGAATTTAATTCAGTTTTGTAATTAAAATCATAGCCAATCTAGAAATAAATTTTAAATAAAATGTTTTCCTTCATTTTAGTATGCATGCATTTCTCTACTTATCTGAAATTAAAACAGAAAAAAATTTACATTTTGTTATGATTATTACCACTTATCGCTTTGTTATTTTTATACTGAAAATAACTTAATTCCTAAAGAAATAAAATATTAAACGTATATAAAAATCGATCTTCAGTGTCGCATTATTTGGTCAATAAAAATTCGCTGCATTTACAAACCTCCTTGCTCTAGAAAGCAAAAAAGCTTCATAAAGCAACAAAAACGTGTTTATGGAAAGTATATAGCACTCTAATTATATCAGCACTTGCTTTTTTAATGAAGGTATCGCTCTCCTGGAAAAGCCTTTCTTTATCTAAAATGCAAGCCTTTGCGTTGTATCTTGAGTAAATGTAATTAGTTTAAGTTCTTTAACAAAATGCTTATAAGAAGGTGCGCTTGTTTCTTTTCTTTTCCTTCCTTGTTTCTTTTTCTTTAATTCGCACTTTGTATAATATTTTAAGAAATAAAAGTTTAAGTCGCAATTTAAATATTTGGCTCCTAAGCTTAAAGATTATAATTCACCAAAAAGAAAAAATTAAGGATGGTGCAATGCAGTTTTAAAGATGTGATAAAGGAGATTGGTTATGTCTTATAAAATCTAACAGTGTAACGGTATATTTGAAAAATTTATTCTGCTATAATGATTTACAGACATTTTCTGTGTTCCGTATTATCCGTATACAGCATGCATGGTACACGTTCTACGGTGATGTTACGGTGCTGATTTGGTATGTATAGTTTTTCTGCTCCATAATATAATGATGTCGTTGCACGCTGCAATGTTCTCCCTTAAAAGACTACTTTTTTAAACTTCTTTTATTTGGTTACCTAAAGGAGAAAATGCGAGTATATAACATAAGATCCTTGTAACATGTCGTTCTAACATGTTCAAGGTAAAGGGAATATTATATATATATATATATATATATATGATGAAAAAGAACTTTGCAATGTTGAGTCCGTAATGAACCCGCAATCAAGAGCAAACTTGGCAGTCGAGGCTGATTAAATATTCGTCTTTATTTCAACTGACATTTGCTGTCACAATTTACTTGCCACTCTTATCGTGGCTATTTACATTTTTGATACTTTTGCCATTGGAACAGAGCAGAGTAAAATAGCCTCTTAACGGGAAAAGAGGTAGAAGCTAAAGTGCGCAATTATACAATATGGAGGCTCAGCAAGGGAAGGCTTTGGTTTATGTTGTTTATTAAGAGAAAGTTTCTGATCTAGAAATTTTGAGTTCAGATTCTGAAATAGCTGCGTCATCACCGTTAAGCAAGCCATATGAGATAGATTGATTTAGAAATGATGCAGTCCAGACAAGTTATTACTATTTTTAGAATACAGAGAAGCAAAACCCAAATTAAAAATGAGGAGAGGCTATTGCTAAATTACATTATAAAGCTGATTTACATTGATTACATTTTTTAACTTTCTCTTTACAACTACAAATAAATACACACATGCGCGCATATATATGTATGTAACAAGTGTTGTTTTGGCTGAAAGTGAAAGCAATTCACGTTCAGTCATGGCCGAAAAATCTGCCGCGTAGATGTCTGGACATTATGGTGTAATGGATGATCGGACGGAATTTAAGAAGCACTACCAGCTTGATAGTTAAACATCATTTATTCTGGAATGACGAATTTCTTAATAAAAACTGTAGAAGACTACGGGTGCTAAACGCGTCCCTTAATTTTAAACATGCAATTACATTTTAATTAACGGCGAATAGCTAGCAGAGACTGAGCGACAAGCTGTCAGCACGCAGGTGAAAAAGAATGCTGTAGCTCAAAGATGGGAGAAAGTTTTTTAGTTTCAGTTCCAGTTAGAGAAAAGTTTTGGTTTACAATTATTTGATTGGGCAGGAGGTACCTGCATTATAACTTTACGTATATTTCGAATGATCCCGATTTTGGGAGAAAGGATGAATTTAGGGGTAGAGCACCAAATGTAGAATGTTAATTCTGAGACCGCCAATTAGTTTTTAAAGTAGCTATTATATTTTGTTGTATCTTACATATTCCCTCTCCCCCTTCAAAGGAAAGGTTGGGTAAGTAAAGTAGAAGGAAAAGCATTAGAGCAGAAAAATGTGAAAAAATATAATTTTGAAAATACAAAACGTGATAACATTTAAACAAAAAATTATCGTCGTAGAATTTTGAATTCAATAATTTAAACACTATAGCCTTTTAAAACAATTGCACATTTTAGAGCCCTGAAATAAGAATGTCCAATGAAATTTTGTAAAAGTTCTTGATAAAAATAGTTCCACAAAATAAAAGTTCAAATTTTTCACAAAGTAAATGTTCAAATAAAAGTCTTTCCAGTTTTTGTTTAAAACAAATAATTTTCACTATGATACAGAATTTATGATTACTTGAGTAATTTCTTCCTATTGTAGATAGACATATTTAATACAACATAAAATTCAATGTAAAAACATAATAATATAATGCAATACTGAATAAAACAAGAATGTTTTAGCGATTAATTTGGCAAGTCCTCTCCAACAAATCAGCATGCTATCTTGTTGACGGTTGGGCGTGCTTAAGTACAATAGAAAAAACAATCTCCGTTTCTTAGACAAGGTAACTGGTTTTTGCATTGTACAATTGTCAAAGTTTTCCTTTTAAAAATCTTTCATATTACTTAATAATAATGCAACATTATACAAACTTAAAACTGAAATTGAAGACAAATAATTTGTCAAGTTAAAAATATTTTTAAATTTTGCAAAAATATAATTAAATATTACCCTACAACAAGAATACAGGGAGAATGTTTTTCCCCCAAAATTAAAATTGCCAAAACGTAATTTTTTAGAGTCTCCATAGCTATATTTTTAGGGAAAGCATTTTAAAATATAAAATTTTTGTATACATCATTCAAAAACACATTTCAAACTTCTTACTATTGTTAAGACATTTAAAATTTAATTATTCTCTACTAAACCTGAAGACCTACACAACTTTCTTTAAATACTAACATATCCATCACATCGGTTTATCATTTGAGTAAACTGGTGTCTATTATTTACCAGTGGCCTAAAGATTTGGAAAAATTAGCAATGTCTGTAGAAAAGGCTTCAGTTCCTTGGATAGAGGCAACTGGCCGTTTTCGTACTGCTGTATCACTGCAATACAAAAATTAAAAAAACACACTCTATTGCATGAAAAAATATAAATACTTAAATTAAAAATATGTATTTTTAAATAAGGTGAGAGCCTTCAACGACTATCATTTAAAACATTGAAGGCATACTTACAATTTAAGATTCTTAAACAATAATTTCATTCTTAAAATGCAACAAAATTCAAAAATATAAATTCAGAGAAATTTAAACAATAGTACAAAAATATTACAGGTATTAGGAGCCTTCCCTAAGTAAAACCTCAAAAGTCATCTTATTGTAGGGTAATATCTAATTACATATAAGTTTTATCAAATTCAATACTTTTTTTTAATTCAGAAATGCAAAACTGCATTTCAAATAAATCATAAAACAACACAATTACGTATAAATGCAAAGTTACTTATAATGCAAAGTTATTTTAAAACTTAATTTACTTGATGAAAGAAAACTGAAATTTAATAACACTTTCACATCACTTTTGATTTCGGGACAAAAAAACTAAAATTCCTTTCTTTTTATTGTAGGGTAATATTTAACTATTTTTTTGGAAAATTTAAAAAGACTTTAACTTGACAAATTATTTGTCTTCAATTTCAGTTTTCATTTTATATAATGTTGCATTATTGTCAAGCAATATGAAAGATTGTTGAAAGGAAAACTTTGACAATTGTACAATGCCAAAAACCAGTTACCTTGTCTAAGGAACGGAGTTTTTTTTTATCTACTCTACTTAAACATCCCCCAATCATCAGCAAGATGGCACGCTGATTTGTTGGACAGGAAATTAATCGTCAAAGTTGTAAGATTTATCCTAAGTTTATTAACAGTTATTTTAAGTTATGATTCTTTCCTATTTATTCTAATTTCAGCTTACAATTTCCTGCGAGAATGTAATTTCAGAAACGCAGTTAATGCAAGTGAGAAAGAGTACTTATTTAAGTCTATTTTTCACCGACTTTGAGAGTCTGATTTTCCTGACTAGCGCGCGTTTACCATTTGGCTATATTCTCTCTTAGGATACTGCGCTCGGCCATACCTTAGGTCCTTGCTTGGCCGATTTAATTGATATTTAGGGGCCAACTACTTCGAATTCTGATAGCTTCGAATATATCTTTTAGGTAGCTTTAGTTAAGCTTAGTTTAGTTTAAATTCATTATTATTTAAGTTCAAGCCCAAGTGGAGGCTTTGTGAATACTCAGTTAGGAGTTGATTGTATTTATTCTGAGAAATAAAGAGTAGTTAACCCTTCTTAAGTTTTACGTGTTTGTTCACACACTTAAGCGATTATTCGCTTGTTAGAGTGTTCGTGCGGTTCTAAGATAGAACATTGGATTGAATAAGTCAAACCTTACAAAGTATTCTTGTTTTATTCAGTATTGCGTTATATTATTATCTTTTTACAATGAATTTTATGATGTATTAAGTATGTGTATCTACAATAGGAGACAATCACTAAAGTGTTCATACGTTCTGTATTATAGTGAAAATTATTTGCATTAAAGAAAAATTGGAAAGATTTTTATTTGAACATTTACTTTGTGAAAAATTTGAACTTTTAACCTTGTGGAACTATTTTCATAAAGGACTTCACAAAATGTCATTTGACATTCTGATTTCAGGCCTCTAAAATGTGCAATTGTTTTAAAAGACTATAGTGTTTAAATTATTGAATTCAAAAATTCTACGACGATATTTTTTTTGTTTAAAAGTTATCATGTTTTGTATTTTCAAAATTAAGTTTTTTACATTTTGCTGCTCTAATGCTTTTTCTTCCACCCTGCTTACACAACTTTTCCTTTGACTGAAAAAAAAAATACTGAAATTTCTGAAGCATTTGCCGAGTAAAGCAGAAGGGGAAAAGACACATTTAGCCGATAAAGGTTGTTGACCTTCAAAGCACTGGAATGATTTGAAATGTTTGCAGAAAACACTCGTCATTTTACTATAAACAAACGCCGGATTAATTTTGAACGGCTAGCTATATTTCATTTTTAAGCACTCGCAGCAATCTACGATTCGATTTTTTTTTCATTTTCATATTGCTGTTGAATTACGTTACATTTATTAAGGATGGATTTTTATTAAGAATGGATTTTTACTTTACATATTTAAAACTTGTAACAAACTTGTTTTAGCACAATTCGGTGTAGTTGATTTGCTGATTCCAGGTTGCGCCCATAGACTGATGCAGCCATAAATATCTTGAAGATTAGCACATGAAGGCATGAATTAATTCTCTTTTACAAATCGTAGTCGCAATTTTGATGGTACCATTTTGGTAAAACACAGGTTAGATACATTGGAGAGCCGCAACTTAATCCTGTGCAACTTTATGGGATATTACTACTACTACTACTAAGTGCGCAGTCATGAATCCGTTCCTTTCAACTTCTGGCTGCAGATATGGCTATTATTATCCCACTGAAACTGCAAGACAAATTAAAACGGATCTTTGATAACTTGAAATACGCTGCGCTAAATACGAAAGACATCAAATCTCAAGTCGATAATTATACACAAATATCACCCTCTAAATGCACTTTGATCAATGAAAAAGCTATTGTGTCAAAAGAAGACAAATCTTACCAAATAACTCCAGACAGCAAATTTCAAGAATCCCAAACGGATGATCAACATCACGAAGAATTTCAAACTTGTCAACATCAGGATCATTCAGCTAGAGTATATCAGACTTCATCTACTCATTACATGTCTAATGACAGCTATTCTAAGTATGATGACAAAATACCAAATAAAAAATTACCAGCTCTTCTGCTGTACCCTAAAGGTAATAATACAACTACCAAACTTCTAGAGGATCTAGACCAATGCCTTCCACTTGATACTCTCAACATAAATTTCGCAAAGATTACCAAACTCAGACGAGGTGGAATTGCTGTTTCATGTTACAATAACTCTGATGTACATCTTCTACAAGATAAGGTCTTCAACAGCACCGTCAAGGACTTAATTATTAGGATCTCGATACCCAGATTACCTAGGTGCAATCTACACCATGTTCCCACTCAATATACGGAGCTAGATATTATCAACTTATTGACATCGACTACAAGCCTGCCAAGTCATTCATTTACACTTATCCACAAACTTTCGGAACGCTCAGAAAACACATCGAAATGGATCTTAGAATGTACACCGTCAGCCTTCAATAGTCTACAAAAATTAAAAACAAT
>KK119785.1:361470-396937 GCA_000611955.2 Stegodyphus mimosarum
ACACATGTAAATTCTCTTAATATTTTTGTTATGAACTTTATTGGAAACAGCCTCTGTATGTCATATGTATATTTGTATATTCATTGTAACTCTGTAAAATTTTATTTCAAATAAATGCCGCTGATAGCGGATGGTGGATAGTTTCCATCAATAGAGCACAAAAGCTGAAAGTCGAAAAGATGGTGCAGCTGCTCTATTGATGGTCTCCTGTCTCCTGCAGATATGGCTGGGTGTATAAGGCAGGAATAAGACGTTAATAAAACTAATTTCGGCGAATAATACTTATTTGTAGGCACATCAAAATTATTTCTTTGGCAGACAAATTACTTTTCAATCATAGTTGACTACAAATAATTTTTATACACACAGGCAAAAAGCTACGGCGTCATTTCAAGCAAATAAACAGCAGCGTGAAAAATTTGAGTGCTGCCAACAGGAGAGTCCAAGCGAAAGAGAACGCAGTGGTTCAAATTAAGACGGGAGGAAGTGATAGTTTTAGTTCGAGTTACAGAGAAAGTTTTGGGTTACAATTACTTGATTCGGGAGGAGGTACCTGCATTAAAACGTTACGTAATTTCGAATGATCTCGCATTTTGGAGAAAGCACGAATTTAGGGGGAGAGCCCCAAATTTAGAATGTTAATTTTAAGATCGCCAATAGGCAGCTATCATATCTTGTTGGTTCTTACAATCCTTAAGTAATTCTGTCATATATTTCATTTCCCATATTACACGTATATATATATATAGAAAGGGAGAGCACTAGATATCTTAAACACAGATAAACTTAGATTGAACCACTAAGATTCTTGTTGTTGTCTTCCTTTGTAACCAAACAGAAATTTTCATGAATAAAATAAAATCAGGTGAATATATCGAAGCCTGTATTAATGGCCTCATTTTATAGAAATTTTTTTTTGTGTTTTTGTTTCATTGCCGTAATATTCATTCCTTAAAAAAATGAGAATTGTTGCCACTTTACTTGCAAGGAATTGTCATTGCAAGCCTCTTATTCAAGTGATACAAGAAAAAGAATTGCATTACTTCTGAATGATTAAGTTTTTGCTTTAGGAGCAGGAATTCCCACGGTGCGTTAATTTTTAGTGAAGTAAATGCATACCAATTTTTCTTGTCAATGCTTGCCAATTCTATTTTGATTATGTGTTTGATTGCTTAATTAACGAATAAATATAAATTACTATTTGTGTAAAGGAGACATGCCTTTTTAGAATAATTTTCTTAAGAAAACTTACCTGCATTTTCATGGGGTATAGAAAATACTAATGAAACCACATACAGCAACCATTTTGCTTTGTAGCTTGAATTTCTGATGATTAAACTATCGCAACATATTAGCTTAAATTAAAGTGGGATTACAAAGTGTGATTACACGATGGTATTTTCCCCTTTCTGTATCATTCATTTAAAACTTTCAGCTGTTTTTGAGAAAAGTAAAACACATCGAAAGAAATTTTCATTCCTTGGAACAAAAAATAGTTTGAACTATTTTAACAAGCGAAAACATTTCACATGTTGATGACAACCATCAAGAAAAATGTATTAAGACCGACCTAAGATGACAACCATCAAGAAAAATGTATTAAAAATTAGGTGTTATAAGAGTAACGAATAAATGTAATTTACACATATTAAAAAATCTGATGCATACACCACATGACTTCCTAGTACAAAACATTAAATTATACGCATTTTTCCTGCATTTCATTTAAACTTATTTTCTCGAATTTCATTAGAGGTATATTTCTCATTCAATTAATTTAGTTCTCAATTCTCGGCAAGGAAAGAATACACAAAACCTCAAAATATTTTTATTAAAAAATGAAAAACATCGACAGATATAAAACATAAATACAGTTAAAACAATTTAAAGAATAAGTTTTACAATTAAAATTAGAGTTTCTACGCAAAAACAAGCAATTCGCCCCGCAGGCAAAAAGGCAGATTTTTCGGTGCGCAAAACTAAATTTAGAAAGGTGTAGAAACTGACTTGAATTATTGCGGACGCCATTTTTCGAATTTCTGGCAAAGTTAATCTTTATAATTTAAGATTTTGGGACACGGAAAGTACACATGTTGTAATGGAACACGAGCGAGGCTCTCGAAAGGTGAATGTTTTCTTCACCATTTCCAACAGCTGTGTTTTTGGTCCTTTTTCTTCTTGCAAAAATCAATACCAACATACGCTTTCAGAGTGATTGTTCATGCATTTGGATTAAGCAGCTCTCGCTTCATTCAACAAGACGGTGCTCCACCACTTTTGCATAAAAACGTACGCCGCTACCTGAATGGTAGTCTACTCCATCTCTGGATTGGCAGCGCTGGGTCAAACGATATGCCGTTGCTCTGATGGCCACCGAGATCGCCAGATTTAACCCCTTGTGATTTTTTCCTATGGTGTTTTGTTAAAAATAAAGTGTTCCTGCCTCCATTTGCCTAGGACTTAAGAGCAACTGACGCAACGGATAATTGTTGTGCTCGAATCATCGTCAAAGATTACACGTGTGACAGGAACTCTAATAACGCAAAGATGTTTACCGTGTCAAATAGTATATAAAACATCTATAGAAACTTATATAACTATAATTTCACTGTACGTTTGATTTACCAAAATAAAATAATTACAGAAATCACAGTTATGTTTTCTTTTTTGTCGCAAACAATATGAAACACTGTATCATGTCGTCGCTTTTTATAGCCTATTGCAAACAGAAACAAAATTATTAAAACTTAATCAATAACTCATTCAAGAATTAATTCCAAAGCATGCTACATTTGATTAAGGATATAATAAAAAAGATGGAAAATTAATTAAACGCTTCGATAAACTAACTAAAGTATTTCTTAATTTACCACATTATTAAGCTCAGAAAGTTGTTGCTTGTTTTCTTCTTTTTATCAAAATATATGAAACGTAATACCAGATAAAAGGAAAAGCAACCATATATCAAATAAATGATGTAATTAACTTTTATGGGGGGGATGCAATTACATTAACCCCACCACATGCTCAAGAAATGTATTATCTAAAAAATTACTTTTTTGAAGTAGAGAAGTCAAATTAAATGCATCTAAGAGAGGAATAAGATAATGAATGTAAGAAAACTATAGCTGAAAGTAATGTTGACAAAAAGCGTCGTACGAATAAGAAAAGATAAGAGTATCTATTAAATTATAAGCACGCTTGTTTGAATACGTTTAATGAAAAGAAAAGGTGTTCATAAAAGTTTAAAAACGTAAAAAATCACTACCAAGAATGTAATATATGCGGTTAAGAAATATGCATTATATTTTATTAATTATAAAAATCCGATGTGGTCAGCTCATAACTTCTGTGCACAGCATACTAAGTTATAGACATTTCTTGCTACACTTCTTTAAGCTTATTTCCTAGAATTTCATTAGAGCTATATTTCTCATTCAATCAATTAAGTTCTCACTTAGCAGAAAGGCAGAAATTAATAAAAACTCAAAAAAATCTTCATTCAGAATCGTAAAACATTGAAAAGCCTAAAACAACAGTACCATTAAAAATAGTTAAAAAAGTCTAAAAGATTTCAGATTTTATATTACGCCCGAAGGGGATTCTTTTTAACGATTTTTTCTTTTACCTTTATTTATTAAATATCATGTTTTCGCACTTAAACCATAAAATTCAGTTCAACAGCAATATCGCAAAAATAATTTTAAAATGAGCATATCTAGAATTTCCGAAACAAAACCTCTCGCGCTGGAGACAAAAAAGTTTTTTTTTCCGTGCAGTGTTGCCATTGCTCGCTTTGAAATCGTTGAGTTTCTTAATCAAAAATTCGTTAAAGTTTTACAAAATATGAAATAGATAATAAAACAAATTCCAAATTTGGGTTTGCAGATGCCCATATTCGGGTGGAAATGTATGTTATTCAAAATTGGATAACTCTAGGTACCGTTGTTTTATCACAATGCGTTATACAGACTCTTCATTATTTAATTTCTTTAAATACTATAATACAGGGCTCTAATATTTGGTTGCAATAATTTGAAAAGTGAACCGGCATTTAAAGTGAACCAACGCAAAATGCCAAAACGAAATTATTAGTCCTTCAGGGCAAACTGCCCTTTTGGACTAAAAAGAATTCATATTGGAGTTTCCGGCCAAGGTTCCCATTTCGTATCTCAAAAAAGCAATACAGTTTAAGATGTTCGAACAGTGGCAGCAAAGGTAATCAACAGCTTCAACTGGCAGAAGAAATTTTATATTTTTTCCGAAGGTAGGGGAAAGACTCTTAACAACAACGAAGCACTTCTTCACAGGACGTGGACCATTTTTGTCTTATCTTTTACGATTTCATCTAAGTGGTACGGACGTCTGAAGCTATGGAGAAGTGGGTGATGCCGATCATTACCTGTTCAAGCGTAAATCCACAAAGTCACTACATCAGAAGCAACCAAGTGATCAAATACAGATCGCAGTGGGTAGATAACGCTGTTGCGTTATACGGGTTCGTGGATTTGAGAGTATCCGATGAAAATACGATGCAGAACAATAAAAAGCACAATTTATTTACAGGAATCACTATTTACAGCACAGTTCCAAAATTACCTTTAAAAGCGTCGAAAATCTACAATAAATACGCTGAAACAATCAGCAACACAGCTTCAGGCTGTAACTGTAAAGGTAGCTTCACGGCAACACTAAACTTATAATAAAACACCGTGGAACAATCACCAATCCACTGTCAAGCTATACTGTAAAGATAGCTTCACGGCAAAGCACTATCTCGATTGCTTTCCGTTCACAGAACTCTCGCGTAGCTTACCACTCGCAGTGAGCAGCTATTCTCACAACCTCCCACTTAATCACACTCTTCACAACCACAACGGCTCTCAGAAACGAAGGGATTTATATAGCTTTTCTTTAGGTTCCACACGTTTCGAGAAATATCTCGACAGGAAGTTATTCTAGAAGCTTCCCGATTGGACCATGGGATATCGCCAATTTGGGCGCCAAGTGGGCGATAAAGTCGCCAATCTGGCAACCCTACCATACATTATTTTATGGCAACCCTAGTGCTATGCCGGAAAGCTTACATACAGGCGCAACCGCCGAATTTTTCGTAACAGTACAAATCGAAATGCAAAAGCAAAGCTGAAAGACCAGATGAAACTGTGTGCGGAAAAGAACTCAACCATAAAAACACGAAGCACTGTATTCTAACCACCAAAAAGGATGGGCATACTTGTATTATACCTAAACTCTGCTAGGCTTGCAGTGTTCTAAGACTTTATTAATTTAGTATGCACACAGGTATTTGCATATATCAGAACTTACGCAATTTATATCATGCACGAAATATGTGTTATTCACTGTGAAATGAGAATTATAATCTAAACTAATATTGTATTTAATATTGGGCATTGAGTATGGGTTCAGTGTAAGGATGAAATATATTTATGCAAAAAGCTTTATTTTCTAGTGACCATATTTTTCTATACTCTTAAATTGTGCATATCTTAATTATTACCCTGTAGGGATTTATATTTATTTTCACTAACCAATTAAGTTTATAAGGTATTTCTCCCGCCTTCTTGGAATGTCTTTGTGGTGTAATGGTCAAGCACACTCGGCGCGTATTCGAGAGGTCCGTGGTTCGATTCCCGGCGAGGGCATTGTATATTTTTCATGTCTCCTGCTTCGAAATAACCTAATATCTCTACAAGTGGCGCCCGAACTAAAGTGGGGGTGGATGATGATTCTCAACCACTAAGATGCGGTAATTGGGTTCTCTAATCCCCAGTCGCCCTTTAAAAGGGGGCCATATAAGGTGTTTCTCCCGCCTTCGTGGTGTAATGATCAAGTACATTCGGCGCGTATTCGAGAGGTCCGTGGTTCGAATCCAAGCGAGGACATTGCATATTTTTTAATTTTTCATGACTCCTGCTTCTAAATAACCTAATGTCTCTACAAGTTTACGCGTTCCTATAAGCCTTCATTCCCCTAATTCTCAATGCCAGAATTTTTAAATTTGGTAGCGTGCGTGAAGGAATGCAAATTTTACCTTTAGGAGTAAAGATTTAGGTACTGAGTTCTAGAAGAAAGTAAAAAGAGAGTGTGGGCCAGAACTGTGCCTTGTAGAGTGAGCATCTGATTTTGCATTAATTGCCGGTTAAAGTGGAGTAACAGCGATTGTATTGCTGCCACGAGACTGCGACGCGGTTTTGGGACGAAGATTATTTGAGCCCCGCTAAAGAAACTCTTCTGTTTGTTAATGTTTGTTAATTTTTAGTTTAGTTTTTATTACTTGAGTTAACATTATTTCTGCCTGGTTTCTGCACTTCCTTCAGTTGACACTCCAAACGTTTAACAAGGAAATATTACAACCTGACCGTATGTATGAATGTATCTAGTTTTGTATATAATGTAGTGTTTTACCAGCTTTGTGAACAGACGTATATGATGATTTGTTTACAGATAACAGATTTGTATACAGATTAGCTGAACCAGATTTGTATAAAGCCGCGAAACAGACTTCAGGAAGGTTAATTTTACTGATCTAAATCGGCTACACATAATTAATTTACATAATTATCAGGTATCCGCCGAAACATCGCGAGGATAACGCCGCAGAGAGAACTACACAAGGAGAAAACGTCATTGTACAAAACATGGCTGGAAAAAGAAGCAAAAACTTCGCAGGTCACAAACATCGTAGTATGAAGCATCGTCGTCGAAAATATAGGCGTTAAAAACATTAGGGTTTTTAAAGCGTCATCGTAAAAATTAAAGCACCTACAAATAACGGCCTGATGATAATATCGCAAGCAAATGCTTTTCACTCTTTAAAAGAAGTAAATGTATATTCGTATAATGATTTGTGAGCGAAAGAAAAAATGATGATTTTTTTACCTCTGTGTTTCATATGTTTGAGTTAATTAATAATATTTTACAAAAATTCACGCAAATTAACATTTTGCCCAAATTAAAAATTTAAAAATGAATAATAAGAATGAATAAAATAAATATAATTGAAAATGAATATCAAATAAATGTTACCCAAAGTGAAAATAACTGAAAATGAAAGGCAAAATACTAAATAACTGAAAATAAATAGCAAATAAAACCTACTCATATCAGTTAACATAAATTTTAAGCTTACATAGTTAACTACTAAAGATTATTATTTAATTAATCTCGTGTTTAATTAAGTCGTGTTGGTAGATTTTCATGAAAAATATAGTTTGAAAAAGGGTTACAAAAGGGAAGGTGAGTAATTGCATAAGGTTATTTTTATTAACACTGTTGAATTAATTAGCTCAGTTTAATTAAAATCGTTCGACTAATTAAATCACTTTTTAGTTTTGATTGCTTAAATTTTCTTCTCGAGTTTTACCAAAAAATTATTAATGATTCAAAAACATGAAATATAAGGTAAAAATATTCCTTTCTGCTTCTTGGGATCAGAAATCGTTATGCGAACTTATTAAGCCTGAAAACTTATTAAGCCTTCGAACTCATTAAGCTTTAGAACTTTTTAAGCCTAATGTCTGCGATGTTATTATGCAATGATTTGCTATATTTTCTACGATGGTGTTTTAAAACGTGATGTTTTTGAACCGCTTTATTTTCGACGTTCATGTTTTACATCACGATGTTTCAGAACTGTGCTGTTTCCTCCTTGCTTTCCTTTTTTTCTCCCGCTGTTGTTTTCGCCTTGCGTTGTTTTCTCTGCAGTGTTTTCTTCCGTGATGTTTTCGCCTGTAACCAGTTACCATGATACGGTTAAAATCTAAATGACTGAAATTACCATGAGATAAATGCATAAAAAACATCGTAAGGAAATCATGGGTTAATTTTTTTTAATCGAAGAATAGTTTCCTCAAGTATGGATTTTGCAGTTTTATGATTTTGCTTTGATAGTAAGAATATGTAATAGTTAACATAATAATACGAAATAATAAATCAAATGATATAATGTGCTTACAGTTTGAATATTAACACTCAAGTAAACATAAAATTATGTATCTTTTACGGACCGACACTGTCTTTAACAAGAGATTAATTTATTCGCTAATAAGATAATTTCAATTATAACATATATTTCACTTATAACATAATACAATTATATACTCTTCGAGCTATTATTTAATGCGCTTTCGAGCTGCCCTTGTTTTATTCTTTAAATACTGAACAAATAAAAAAGTTTTTCATCTTAATATATGTTGCTTGTATTGCTCAGGGTTTCCCCTTGATGTCTATGACTGCAATTATTTCGTATGGCCTTTTTTAGGCTTTTTTAGCATTTCAATTTTTGCATTTTATTTTTCAGGTTATTGTCTAAACATTTTCTGCGGTTTTTAATTTGTGTTTTCATTTTTTATTTCTTTTTTGTTCTTTATGTTTGTATTCCTAGGGTTACGAATGCAAGTAGGGATGTTGTTTAAAATTGAAAATTTTAATCGAAAATAACAGAGTCTCAAATGATTCAGAGGAAAGAAACATGTATTCGGAACTCATTAATTAACTTGGTTTAAGGCTTCAAAACACTTTTCCTTTGCAAGTTTTATTTGAAGCGTTAAACAAAGGAGATTAAAACTTATATTTTTTGCTTATTATTAGGTTTTGTATTATCTTCAGTATTGTGTATGTATTTGAAGTTTATTTTTACTTATTCTTCTTTTGGGTTACGACGTCAAGCGAGAAAGAATTGTTAGGGTCTTCATAGGGATTAAATTATATACAATAATTTAAGCTCTAACTTTTCCTTTCTTCTAATAATAGTAGAATTACACATTTATTATAGCATACGTTCATAACATACACATTTCATTTAGTTTATCAGTTAAATTTTAAATTAATCTTTAAAGTGCAGATAATAACTTTAATTAAAACAGATAGATAACGATAATTATTTATGTATGTAATGATAATTATTCACCCTAAAATTCGTAAACTGATTATGTATCTCATGCGTTATAACTAGAGATATGGGATTAAGGATGATGAAGCATATTCTGAAGTTTAAAGTTGTTTAAGATTGCAACTGCATTATTCGGATGGGGTTATGAAAATTATGCTACTTTAGAAGAATGGAGAAATTTGCCCTCTGAGAAAGACCAAGCAATCATCTTAACCATTTCAGAAAAGTATATAACTTCAAACGTGCCAAGGTGTTGCCAATATCTATTGAAATAAACAAATCCTCGGAAATAATTTGGTACTAGAGTCATGTTTGTTTGCATATGGTTAATCATTCTGTTGTTCATTATCATTCCTAGAAATTGTGTAGTCAGTTATGAGTCATTTTATTAAAAATAGGATGGAGTTATTTGTCCTGCAAATTTGTTAGAGATTCTTTTGCATTAACTTTGAAATAGTAAATTTGAAGATTAATATAATTATTCATTTTTATATTACACTTCAATATACGTGGCTTTTAGTTTCTTTCAAACTTCCATGAGCCAGAAGAATATAGTTTTTCACCTGATAATTAACCTTTTGCTTTCAATTCTTCTCTTTTTGATTTCTTTTATTCAAAATCTTAAATTGCAGTCATATGCATCAGATAATTCTCAAAACTATCTCCTGCTGGTTAAACCTTGCTTATTATTTAAAACTAACGCCCCTATTAAAACTTATTGTCTATGCCAATCAAGATCTGTATCACTAATTCCAGTAGATAGTCATTTTATGTCTCTAGATAACATTGAAATTTGTTGTCAGAGTTATTTTACAGAGTAAACAGTGTAATTTAGACAAAACATATGGAATAAAAGCAAGAAATAATGCAAAATAACATTGGGATATATCCTATGAGACATTTTATTATCATAAAAAGACATAAAATAAAAACTAAAAGCGTTTACATTTATACTTGTCTGGATCAAAAGCCCATTTACCTTGAGAATATTGAGACGAAACATCATCTTACAGTTTTCATCATACAGACAGAAAATTGCTTTTAGGAGCAACAAAATCATTGTTATTTCGAAATATTTATGGTATATTCAAGAAGAGAAGGAAAGACCTATTACAGAAATACTTTAATGGGATGGCTTATGTTAGATGACACTGATTTATTATAAATGACGAAAGACTGCAAGAGTAAATGATATTGTATTTAACGTTTTATTACTTAATTTACAGCAATTTCAAAGGTTTTTATGCTGATTTTTTTGAATAATTCTTTAGGGATAAAATAGCTCCGTTATTGTTTTATTTTTATTTTATTTTTTGTTGCAAAATGACGATTAGAGTTATGGAAGCTGCAAAACAGGGGGTATGTAATAAAAATCGAAAACAATTTTATGTTCTTAAATATTCAGAAAATAGAAATAATTTACTATGGGTGATGTGTGCCAGTATCATATTTATCCCCCCTATGTTTTTCTCCAAATTTTCCTTTAGAAAAACTGATTTTTGGTTTTTACTTTCCTTCTTGTCAAACACTTAATCCACTTTAACAAGCTCCACCAAATTGTACTGGTGTGCAAAATTAGCTTTATGTACACAAAAAATACGTATTTCTCTATCGTAGCTGAATAAAATGAATGAACAATACACATAAATAAAGCCTGAAAAATAAAAGAAGCCGATGAAGCACAAACCGTTGACTTTCTGTCAAAAAAATATTTTCTGTTAAGCATTCTCTGTTACAATTTGCTACAGTGCAAAATTTCCAGAGGTTAGTGCAAATTCTAAACACATCTGCCAAAATTCTTGATATTCAGTTTAGTGTACTTTTCCTGTGATAATAAGCCTTTTACTAAGAATAATATGAAAATTAATCTGTTTGATGGCCCTAATTAAAATATCAGCAAATTGGGATTGGGTATTATAAAGAATTTACAATACACAATTTGCTGATATTTTAATTATTTGACATATTAATCATATAATAATTAATTCATCTAAAACATTAAATTAGATTAAATATATAAATAACCAGTTTTGAGATTTCATCCCTTTTAAATTTCGAAATATTTCTAACCTAAAACTTAAGAGCATTGAAAAGCATTTCAGTAAGGTTGTTCAATAAGGTTCAATTTCAATAAGGTTTCAATGTTGCTTCGTAAATTCATTTATAGTGTTTTGGTAACTGAGAAATGATTAGTAGTGTTAAAGGTCACAATAATTTACGATTGTAGCTGAAACTACTGTTTTTCTCAATACTCAAATTTTTCAAAATATTATAATATCTATATCATGAATTGTGAGATTGTAGAGACATTAGGTTATTTTGAAGCAGGAGACATGAAAAATGAGCAATGCCGTCGTCGGGACTCGAACCTCGGACCTCTCGAATACGCGCCGTTACACTACGAAGGCATGCTAAGAAGGCGGGAGAAATATCTAAGATATAAGGTAAAAATACTTTTCATCAACGATTTACTGTATAAAAATAAATACACGCATAAAAATAAAATGGATGGCTTTCAAATTATTTCTTATTAATTTAGTTCATGAATTACTTCCGAAATATGCTAGATAAAATTAAGCTTCAGCGTATCCCGGCTAGTACATGGATCGTTTTAGATATTAAGCGTATGTGTATAATTCTGTTGTAAATCATGAATTTTCAGACCTAGGTGATTAGCCGAAAAATTAAGCAGAATTTTTGTCAAAGAAAATTTATAACATTTCACCTTCATGTGTGAAAGCGAAGAGAAAATGCGAGGCAGCGCAGCAAAAAAAAAAAAAGATTTTTCGAACTTCCTAGAGCCGAAATTTCTGAATTTAGTGAGGAAGTGGCTTTCATTACAAAATATGCATGTGCATTCAACTTTTACGAATTTATCCACAATGAAATTTTTAATTTTATAGAAAAATATAAACTAACAGCAGGCAGGCGAAACTTTCGGGAATGTTTCTGAAAAAATAATATTGGGTACTCATCATGTGGATACTGCTGCGTATTCGTGACTGATAAAATCTGATTAAGCAGAAATAAATGGTAACGAATAAAGAAGGAAACCTGAAACTTTATTTTATCTCTGGTAGTAATACTTTTAATTAAAGAAGATCAGCTAAAGTTAGCTCTTTAAAGAACTTGAAGGGAAGTTTGCAATTTTCCTTAACTTAAGAAAAACTAAAAAATTCAATCTCTAAAGACATGCACGTCAATATGGTTGAAAATGTGAAATTTTGGGGTTGGAAATACTTAACAGAATTTCAAAAACATTAACTAAGCAAATGGTAAAAACAGTGAAAACATGAATTATATTGGAAATAAGCTAAACTAATTCTTAACTAACTCAAGCCAATATTGTAATACCGTGCAGTACACATGCTTCAATATTATAAGGTTGTTTATTAAGATTTGTAAAACTATTGTTCGGTAGTATGATTTGTTGTCTTACCATTTTAAGTTCGTCAAAGGGGACAAATTGCCAAAACAAAAATTCTCTAGGTTTCTCAGACTTTTCATGGCCGGTATTCATGGACACTCAAAATATGGATTTTCTAGAACGTCGCATTCACATACCTTTAAACATTATTTAGCCCAAAATGCATATAATGTTAAAAATAAAGCAATTAAATCCATAAAAATATACTGAGTGCCAAACATTTAAGCATACCATTTATAATAAATAAGCTTGTGGGGTTCCGCCTTTTTATCTAACAACTAAATGAGGAGGAACCTAATGAACAGCTAAGGGAATATTCGCCTTAGTTCAGGAGCAGAGGCCTAAACTAGAGAAGGGTTAATTACTCTTTATTGCACAAAATAAGAATTGCATATGTCTCCTTTCTAAGGGCGCACATCAAAGACTCCACTTAAGCTTGAACTCAAAATAATAAGAACTAAGACTTGACTGAAGAGTTATAGCCGAAGTTATCAAACTTCTAAGTAGCTGGTCCCTATGTATCGAATACGCTAGCTAACCTATCAAGGGCCTGTAATACGGCAGAGCGTAGTAACAGCTTACAGAGTCGTAGCCAAAAAGCAAACGCGGGCTAGTCAGAAATTCTGAGGCTTTCTCTTGAAGTCAGTATGTCTTTGACTTAAATACCACTCTTACTCATTTGCATTAAACGCGATTCTGAAAGCACCATTCTGGTAAGAATTTGTAAGCTGAAAATAAAGGGACAGGAAAGTAGCTTTAACTAAAGATAACTCTTAAAAACTTATCATAAACTTAATCTTTCTCCACTAGAATTTAATTACTCGAAGAATAAGGTCTTAAAACGACCTTGTTTAAGAGTGTATATTCTACAAAACTTCTTTCTTCTTCTTCTTAAACTTCAATGTTAAACTTTTAAAACTCTCTCTCTTTGAAGTCAATGGAATATCGACTTAAATAGTACTCTTACTCATTTGCATTAAACGCGATTCTAAACACATATTCTGGTAGGAAATTGTAAGCTAAAATTAGGAGGGACAGGAAAGTAGCTTGAACTAAAAATAACTGTTAAAAACTTATGATAAACCTTACAAAACAATATCACTATTAAAAATTTACAACATAAATAAATGCAATTTAAAACAACACACTAATAGAAAATAAATACATTAAAATATACAAAAGAATATTTGTAAAAGAAACGCAGATATGTATTTAAATTACAACAGCATTCATTCCTATAAACAATAGAATGCATTTACTTTTTTTACACGTTGCACACACATATACACACAAAAAGAAATGGGACAGTTCTATATCTCCCTTTCTACTGCACCGATTGTCGAAATTTAACTTGCATTTTCCATGTTTTGAAGCGCGCCTTAGGATATTATATATATATATATATATGACATTGTTCTAATCTATGTATTTTGAAACAAAATCGGACTTTTTTTGTAGTAGCGTATCAATGTTTTTCCATATTTCGATTCTATGACTCAAATTACGTCTGAGTACTAAGTTTTGTAAAAATCACACGATTAGTTTTTAAGAAATTAGATCTCAAAACATTAGCTACTCAAAGTAAATTTAATTTGATATATATTTTTTAATCTCTCCTTTTTATTAAACTTAATTTGATTCTTCCTTTCACATTTCGAAATTTAAGTTCATTCCAAATAATTTTGGCATATTCGTTACCAGCGATAATAACTCCAAATGTGCTTTACACACTTTGCTAAAATGATTGGAAAGTTTGAACGATAACTTTTTCCCATCTCGTGTACAATGAAAAAAAAAATCTGATGCGTACACCACATGATTTCCTTGCACGGAATATTAAATTATACCCAATTTTCCTGTATTTCATTTAAACATACTGAATTAACAGTTAACGAATTTTGAATGAAATCTACTTCGTCGATAGCGCATAAACCACAATAGAATAAAGGCACTCTTTAAAGCTCACTATATTTATTTACCAGAGCAACACTTCGGCGCTAGGTTCACGTAACAGCGTTACATCTCATTCATTTTATTACTCAGAGCGAGCAAAATTATAGCATCTGTGGAAGTTTGGAACATAGGAAACTTTAAACGTCGTTCTGACTCCAAGAAGATTAATATTTATTTACATTTTTTTGTATATGGAATAATACAGACAGAAAATCAGTCAATGTTCTTTTCTTATCGAAGGCTTACTGTTGCCACTCTGGTGAAAAGAAAAACGCATGAGAGAAGTTTCGCTGATGGCGCTTCATCAACGCGAATGATGTCGCCACACCCCCCCTTGCCAGTGATAGCGTTATACCTTGTAATCCTTCAGGTATGCAGGAAATCTCACCCTTCGTCCAGCTTTTGTGTATCTAGGATGAATATCTTTGGAAGAATCATTGTCTCTAGGAAGTGGAGGTGAGATTTTGGAGTTATCAGCTTCGTGTGTCTAGAGATTTGCTGTTATTTCATTCTTGAGGCTGAAACATGGTTTCAGTCTATCTATCGATATCCTTTTAATTTTACCTGAAACTTCCACATCGAAAAATTTCTCGAAACGTTTCTTAACTAAATATGGTCCTAGATAGGCTGGTTGAAGAGAAGATGAAATCATGTTATTATAGATGAATACATGTGAACAATTTGCTAAGTCCTTGTGAGGATCGCATCCGGGTAAACCAGTGTGGAAGTTTGGAACATAGGAAACTTTAAACGTCGTTCTGACTCCAAGAAGATTAATATTTATTTACATTTTTTGGATATGGAATAATACAGACAGAAAATCAGTCAATGTTCTTTTTCTTATCGAAGGCTTACTGTTGCCACTCTGGTGAAAAGAAAAACGCATGAGAGAAGCTTCGCTGATGGCGCTTCATCAACGCGAATGATGTCGCTACAGCATCTGAAGAATTACTACAAGTTCTATTCAAATACTATAATAAATCTGAAACGATGTATAAAAGAAATTACGCATTTAAAAAAGAAACAGTTTTTCACAGACGATTCAGCGCCGTTTACCTAATGCGTATGCGTTACTAATTAATTCAGTTCTCATTTCGCGGTAAGACAAAAATGCATCAAAATTCAAAATATTTTCATTAAAAATTGAAAGATATAGAAAAACATAAAACACCAAGTGCAGTTAAAACAATTAAAAAAAATTTACAATTAAAATTACAATTTTGTACGCAAAAACCAGCTAATAACTTAAATGATAATTCCAGAATGAATCAAGCATAATTTAATCCGCAATAATAAAAGAAGACGTTACTTTGTTGTTGCGAAGTTTCTAGAGATTGGCAACAAAATCCACTATTCTGCTAAGCTTCAAATGTAAACAAATATGTCCGCTATCATAACCAAAAATTAGGCTTAACCGCACTTAAAAAACTTTTAAATTTTTGATAATTCCGCAATTATTGCATGCAGGTTAACTAAGGATATAAAAATCTTAACCGAAAGGTAAGAACAACAGAATTCAATCATTTTTTAAAGCAAAAAATGCACAATTTACAAACTTATAAGAATAAAGAAGCTGAGCTCACTGAGCTGAGTAACAGAGTGGAAATATATATACATATATTTATGAACTTTTGGTGCGGCCGATTGCTACTACAATACAAGGTGCACATCCACATTTTATAGCAGTTCTGTATACAAAATGTCAAGGTTCTGATGCTACTCAATCTTGAGTTATGCGAGATAGATACATACATACGTACTTACACTCGTACGTACCTACAGATGCCAGGAAAAAATCCCTTCAGAATCCATTTTAAATCAGTTTTACAATTACCTGAGGGAAAAAGAGTCCTTTATTCTGTCCTTATGTACGGATGTCTCTCAAAAACATCGTTAACGCGCATTTGATAGTGGTCAAAATATATATTTTCCTTGTAATATGGTACCCGCAATTTTTCGCGATCACAATACTTCTTTTTTACTTCGTACAGTAAAAAAGGAAAGTAGTTTGCTATAAATTAAGAAGTTCAGGAGCAAATTGAAAAAAAAATGCGCCAAGATAAATTTTTAAATTTCTCACAACAAATTACAAGCTTTCATATTTAGGCATAATTCGAGTAGTAGAATCGAAATATGAAGAAAAAATGGTATGCTATTCCAGATAAAATCCCGTTTTGTATCAAAATACCTATGTTAGAACAAAACTATATATACCCTAAGTCGCGCTTTAGAGACATGGGAAACGCAAGTTAAATTTCCACAATTAGTCCAGTAGAACGAGAGATAATAGAACTGACCTTTTTTTTAGCTTTCTACTCAGGATTTGCCGGCAGAAAATCGCTTTATGAAATTTCTAATTAAATACATAAGTGTATAATTTATTTTTCTCTCTCTCTATATATATATAAATTACACACTTGCATTGGGTAAACTCTCACGTCTAATGTGAGCCTTATAATGCGGATCTGTTTGTTCTCCATTCAATAAGAAGAATGCAATTTATTACTTTACTTCATAATGTATAGCATTACTACTCGATTTAATACAAAGAAATCAAGAATTGCGAGATAAAGCCATGTGTGTAATCAATCTTGTGGGCAGCGAACTCTTTCCAGGCAAATTACTTATCTCTCCCGTCAGTTGAGACTAACAGACCAAGGAAAAGTAGGAAAGAAAAACAAACATGACAGAAATAGTAAAAGATCTATAAATGTCGCAACTTCTGAGCTAGTTTGCGGCCGTATTTGGCTTTTGTCTTTATCTTAATTCCTACGTGGTCGCACAATTATATTTGGGATAATACGTTCGCACACGCAATAGTTTATGATAAAGGAAAAAAAATTAAGCAAAAAAAGGAGGGATTTCTGGACAGTTTTGGCAAAACAACACTTTTTTTTTGTTAATTTTTCATTTCTCCCCTCAAAATGCCCAATTAAAAGCTTAAGAAACTAGTTAAATATATACTCATAATCATAAATCATAAATCTTAGCAAAATAAAGCTAAACTAATTTTATATCGAGAATTAAGGAAAATATTTACAAATTCCTTATGCAGCTTTCTAAATATAATGTAAATAAATGTGGCTACAGATTATCTTATAGTTATTAATCCCAAACATTAATTTCTAATTGCAAAACTTCTCAAAAATAAAGTGCAGGATTTTATGAAAATAATATCAACTGTATTTTTGTGGAAAGCTCTTTAAAATAATTCGTAATTTTTCATATGATCACTGTATCGTAAATTCGTAATTCTAGTATACTGTGTAGCTTGTGTGAATTAATATTATTTGTACACACAGAGAATTGTGAACAGACATCTATCCTGACAACAAGATTCTTAGGGCTAGAACAACTATTTTTTCATCATGTTCACGTGATCTAGACATATCATGGAAACCTATATCCCATCTAGGTTCATATTCAATGCCGGACGACCTTTCAAGGCTTTTTAAATCAAAAGTCATAGCAGAAAAGGTCTCACCTAAATGATTAACTTTTTAATTGCTTTTTTATTTCTTTGTACGAACTAAAGGAAGTATTGTAATTATGAAAAATTCCAGGTATTATATTTCAACGAAAACAATCCATTTTGACAGCTATGGAATGCAAGCTAACGAAGTTTTGCGCGTGAGATCTGTAAATTACAGAATAAAGGACTCTTTTACCCCAAATGAATTATAAAGCTGATTTAAAATGGATTCAGAAAAGTTTTTTTCGTGGCGTCTGTACGTACGTATGTACGTATGCATCTCGCTAACTCAAAAACGAATAGCCTCAGAACGTTGAAATTTTGTATATAGAACTGCTAATAATATATAGTTGTGCACCTCCCTTTTTGGTTGCAATCGGTCGCACCAAAAGTGTATATATATATATATAATTTCTGCATTTTTTGCTTTAAAAATTATTGAATTATGTTTTTCTTATCTTATGGAATTATCAACAATTTAAAAGTTGTTCAAGTGCGGCTAAGCCTAATTTTTATTTGCCATAGCAGCCATATTTGTTTATATTTGTCACTTAGCAGAATAGGCAATTCAATTTTTGCACCTTCAGTGTGTTTTTGCGGAGTGGGACCAAAACTGAACTTCCACATTTTTTGCACCGAGAAATTTGCCTCGCTGCCTGCTGGCCAAATTGCTTGTTTTTGCGTAGAAACTCTAATTTTAATTGTAAAAATTGTTTTTTTTTATTATTTTTTTAACTGTATTTGATGTTTTATTTTTATATTTATCAATTTTTAATGAAGATATTTTGAGGTTTTATGTATTTTTGCCCTGCTGCGAACTAATTGAAAGAGAAATATATCTCTGAGCAAATTCCAGGAAAGAAATTTAAATGAAATGCAGCAGAAAGGTCGTTTAGTTTAGTATTCCGTACAAGGAAGTCATGTGGTACACATCAGATTTTTTTCAAATAATAAATGGCATGCTCTTTATGAGTCAGATGTAATACCCAAAATAGCCATTCGCTGTATTTGCTGATTCTTCTTTCTCATACGGACTGATCCCGATTGCCATGCACCATGACAGCAGAGAATTTTTCTTTTCTGTCGTCCATTTATATACGCATTTTAAAACTTCACATTGAAGATGATTACTGTTTAATCTGTTACGTATGCACAGACAAACTCTTTCTTTGGTTAATCCAGATATGGGATAACGTTATCTACCAGTAAATCATTGGAGTACAACGTCTGCGTCTGAACGCTTTGTGATCCTGGGGTTCTTGTTGGTTGGAACAAATCTTCTGCTGCTGAGTTTCAACCACTTCCCTTAGGGATGCATGCCCTTATAGACCTCGTCTGAGATACTTAGAAGGTGGAAAAGTTTGCTGAAAAATGAGAATAAAATATTCAAATACGCTTTCTAATAGAAAAAAAAAATTAGATATTTATGTGTGTACAATATGACTCAACGATAACTCTCCTCTGGGGAAGGGCATAAGTAACTTAAAGGGTAGCGTTATTTGCAAGGACAAAAATTTGAGCAAATGTAATAAAATTGAGGCATTAAATAATTTCGGCATTTAATTAATAGCGGTGCATTTGCAATAATTTTGAAATCACACGATGTTACCAGTATTAATGAAGAAATACAATATCTTATAATCTTTCATCGTATTCAATGCAATATTATTAAGTAACACCACAGATCTCATGCTACATGTTATTAGTCGTGCTGGATTTAAACCTAAAATGCAGAAAATAGTCAGTCTTTACAGTACTCGGTTAGGAATAAATATGTAAACCATGAATGGTTGTGAAGATTCATTTATTACTGCGTAAAGTAGATTATCGTGAAGCATTCGCACATACTATTAGGGTAGTTTCTCCTTCCTCCAGCATGCCTTCGTGGTATAACGGTCGCACACTTGACGGGTATTAGAGAGGTCCAGGTTAGAGTTCCGGCGAGAGCATTGCACATTTTCACGTTTCCTGCTTTAAAAATAACCTGATATCTCTACAGTGACGCCCGAACTAAAAGCTGGGGGAAAAAATTTCATCACCACGATTAATTGGTGACTGTTTTCCTTAATCCACAGTCGCCTTTTAAAAGACACTTAAAAGTATATGAGACCTATAAAAGTATATATAAAGTATCGCACTTTAAAAGTGTATGAGTATTTGTGAATATTTGTGAATTTGTGAGTATAGTGCGTATTTGAGAAATTGTTTGTTATTATTGCAAGAAACCACACCTGTATATAAAAATTGCTTTTCGCTCCAAACATCATTAATTGCTCTTATATTAATAATGTTGTAGTAAAATGTGCAAGAAAAACGTTCAGAAATTTTTAAGCTAATGATGTGTTATCTTAACAAAATGACATGCTGTTAGAACACTGTTTTTTCTTCTCTACGAAGCTATTGCGGACTGTGCTCACTATTTTTTTTTGTAACGCTCTGCAATAAAGTTGGTAAATATCTAAGAAAGGGGATAGCATCACGTATCGCATTTTTTCTCTGTTTGTTGACTGTGGAAGAGACAATATCCAACAGTTTCAAGCTATGCATGAATATGTATTATGAGAAATCCGCTTGATACACAAGTATTGAAAGTTGTGCATCTTTCTGTGATCAATGGATCTGACACATGTCCAACATACAATTAAAATCATAATTGAAAATGTGCCAGAACTTTGAAGGCATTTAAATAATCATTATTAAAATTAAATAGCGATTGCTTATGTGCCTGTAAATAAAACAGGAAAAATGCAATATCTTATTTCCATATGAAGGATTGAAAATCATATAAACATAGTAACGCAGTGGTAAGAACCAGAACCGAAACATAATCCATCAATTAGTGTTTTGTACGAGAGAAATGACATACGGAATGATACCCGTTTATTAATTGTGCATATTAGAGTCTTTCTCGCTACTATTTACCCATCGATCTGTAATATTGTAAGTTTTTACTTTTCCACATTATTATTTGGTGACTCAGTGACAATTAAAAACATTTACTAAGTTAAATCTTAATTAACTAGTCAGTAAACATTTCTTTGTGATCGTATATTTATAGAAATCGCGTTGTGAGTAATGTCTTTCTGGGATCGTGCATCAGTGAATAATCAGTTATGTGAAAGATACAATACTCAAATCATAACATAATATAAATTCAAGCTTAATCAGACCTTTTATATATATTTTAAGTTATGGTTTAAGTTGACATTTCAGTTTTAATGGATAATCCATTGTTACTACCACTTATACAATCTATTGACTTTAAACCGTAGGCAACTAAATATAACAGAAGACATACTGATTTACTAATTAACACGAAACTATTACGATACTGGAAACAGACATAGTATACAAGTTTTACCTGCCGTTGTGTTCAGCATTAGTTTAACAAGAGGATACCATAAAATTCCATCCAACATTTCACTCTAATCTAGTTTTAACTTTAAGTTCTAGGTTAATCAATTTAGTAACCCATAAAAGTACGTACATTAGAAAAAGATAGTTTTACGCAAGAAAGCAACATTTCTTACTGAAACAAATATATAAATATAAGAAAAATTTATCTAAATGTTCGGTGGACGTCATTTGTACATTTGTAATCAACTCAGTCGGTCGAAAAGTAAGGAGCCGGTATTTCAGCTAACCACTCCGCGAGAACCTGGAGTCTCCGACAGAACAAAGAGAAACGCTGGAAAATGGAACTTCAGGAACAGTCGAAACAATCATGTCGACACCCTTCAGGAAAGGCACGTGCGTAACGCAGATATGAAGAAAAAGATGATTAATTAGTCTGGTTACAATAGTGCCATGTTTACTCATTAATGTTGAAATAGAATAGACCAAAAATGTCTCGGCTGATGTATTGGCATACATCAGGACGATGCATCAAGATGACGACTGCGAGCCTCACATACACGTTCAGACATTGAGATCACCTGGGAGTAGAATTTCATCTTTTTTTTCAGCTCCCTGGGTTTCCGGTAACATAGTAATAATTTATCTCAAACTACTAACAGCTGTCAACAAAAATACTGTGTTCCATTATGATAATCAGACTTCTCATCTAGCGGAAAGCAGGTTACTTAAGGGCATAGTTGTCCCTCTGTCTTACCAACTGCCAGAAAAAGCTACCTCATCTCACCATCGCCTTGTATAAAGTGTAGAAGTTTTATTAATCTCGATGATAACCAAGCTACTGACCGACAGAGAGCCTAATTGCTCCCCGTCTTAACAACTGCCAGTGGAAAAACTACTTCATCTCTAGGCGACTCAGCAACAACTGTCTCGTACTCAAAATTCTCTTTCCCATCACAAAAAGACACAGTCTACCACAAAACTAGATTTTCTCTCCTCATTAGAGACCAATTTCCACTTTTCACCCTAAAAGACCAGAATTTGTATACTGCACATGCGCCACTCCTCTAAAGCGGCCGAACGACCGGACACCTAGATCGCCAATTAAATGACCTTTGCTGTAGGTGAAAATGATAACCTTCAACCTTTCGTCACGTACTTTCTGTCCTGAAAGGGGAACCGAATAAAGCAATTTCCTTCTAGAAACTTCTCCGGAAGTAACGCCCACCTGAGCTAGAGAATGACTAAGCAATAATTCGCCCTATTTCCTTGATCCTTCACAAAACACAGAAATCTTGATTAAATTCAAATAAAGAAAAAAATAAAAATAAAAATTCATTGAAGCATCTGTTTTACCCCAAAATTAAAGAATTTATGTAACCGAATAATGAATTAATTATAAATAATGAAACATTAAATTACTAATTCAAAGAATTAAGTAAATGAAGATTTTCATAAATAAGAAAAATAATTAACTTGATCTCTTTCGTAAACGAAAATTCAAACTATTATCAACGTAACAGATCTATATTAAGGTAATAGGTACATAAATAGTTCTTCAGTTAGACACAGAACCAAAGATTTGTAGTGGTGTATGAAGATCACAAGTACACGATTATTACAAAACTGTTAAGGTGTATTTTAATGGGTCCTCAAAACGCTGATGCAGCATGAAGACGAATCGAATGGAATATTTTAGTAAAATTGTTAAGTCATTCGGTTTATGGAAGTGGGAAAAAAGAAAGATGTGTAGTGCCCTTTCTAGGCTTCGAACGCTGGACCTTCCGACTGCTAGCCGGACCTGCTTTCCAATTACACCTTGCATACTTCATATTCTTCCCCACTTACATGACGATTAGGCAGGCGGGCACCCAATTGTTAAGTACTTATAGAGACAAATTATCGACTAGTTATGGTGCTGTAGAGATATTAGGTTATTTTGATGCGGTAGACGTGGGAAATGAGCAATGCTCTCACCGGGATTCGAACCTACACCCCTCGAATACGTTCCCAGTGTGCTGACCATAAGACTACGAAGGCATGTTAAGAAGGCGGGAGAAATGCCTTATATACTACCCTTTTTAAAGAGCGACTGGGGATTAGGGGACCCAGTCGCCAGATCCTGGTGGGGAAGAACCATCATTCACCAACTTTTAGTTCGGGTGTCACTGTAGAGTCCTTTGACTATTTTAAAGTAGAGTTTCGTGAAAAATGAGCAATGTCCTCGCCGGTACTCGAATCTGGACCTCTCTAATAAGGTTCACGTGTTCTACCATTATACGACGAAGGCATGCAGAAACGTGGGAGAAAAAACTTATAGGGCTACTTGTACAAGAATAGGTTCTCTATGCAGGGAACAAGAAAATGCGCCCTATACATCCCTGGAACTGGAAATTTACACTTATGATTGCCAACCGGACAGTATTCTAATTACACCATGGAAGCCTGGATAAATACGAAGAAAATACCTCTCAGATAAATTCGGACGATAAATATTTATGAGCGCTGAAGAGTAGGGATTAAATTACCTGCACGATCCTTCTTAAGATTAAATCAGAAGCACAGCATGGAAGCATGACTGTTCTCCACTAAACTCAGAATTTCAACACTCATCTGCAGTACCAAACATATTAATAAATTCTAAAAAGGATTGGTAAATTTTGTTTGATTACATACCGCACAAAAATTTAAAGTCACGGCTGCATATTACGTATATATTTCACTGAATTTCTTAAGGATAATTTTTTTAAAGACAGGAGAAGCATCGGAAAGCTTTGCTTCTTCAAAACAATGCAGGAAATTCGCATCATGAACAAGGAACTATAAAAATATGGTGATTTGAAATTCCTAATCACTATTTTTTCCTTCTCTCCTTAAAACTCGTTAGCAATAATTTATTTCTGTTCTATTACTTAAAGCAATACTTGAGAGGATAAAACTTTGCAAAGCGATGAACATTATTTTGAGGAGTGCGATGTAAAACTTCTCTTCTTAAGAATCAAAGAGTTGACGGAGAAATTTACTCAGTGCGTTGATGAAAAATACTGAGTACACAAACAAGAAATTTTTAAAATAATGCGTAATTAAAAGTTCAGCTTAGAACTCATTGAGCTATACACTGCCTAAGCATAAGAGAATTGAATTACACAATGTGTCATATACTGCGTTCATAATTTCGCAACTCTTGGTAACACATACATACTTTCGACCGTCAGAATGTTTTACATGGCGCAAGTATTTATGCATCAGCATTATATAAAATTATAATCTAGAATTTAAGTTTACTATCTATATACATAAAGAAGAAAGTCTGTGTGTTTAGTTGTCCTCTAATAACTCAGTCACTACTAGAGCTATTGTCACCAAACGTTCTATCATTCTTTTCTGGGTCCTGGAAAAGGTAGACATCCACTTTTTTCCTAAACAAAAACTAGCTAAAATCAGAGAGATATTAATTAAAAACTCTGAAAGCGCTAATTTTGGAACTCCTTTTTCCGAGTGGCAGCAGTCTCACGAGTTGGAGATAAAAATGCTTTATTTCGAAATGTCTTGCTACTCTTCGCTTTCTAATCGTAGACTTTTGTTAATAAAAAAATTGTAAGTTTTACAAAATCTATATATATATAGAAGGAAGTCTGTTTGTGTGTTTGTTTGTTTGCTCGCGTTATTAATTTCTGATCAACTATGATAACATTTTTTAACTATTTAATCGACTAAAATTGAATATATGTGAAAGGAGCTTGAGCTTTTACGACCATTTGATTAGAAAGACGAAAATCATTAAAACTGCGTGCAAATATTTCTGATATAATGAGGAAGAATTAGCTTATTTTTCTATCGAAATTTTTATCTGAGTTTCATAACTAAAAGTTTCGAAATTAAGGACCTCATAATGATATTTTTGGACACGGAGTCAAGAGTAACATTCATATAGGCTGTGTTCGACAGACAATTCTTGAAGATATAGAAAGCAAACATAAGTGAAATTCGTATTTCGAATTTTAGTGAAGCAAAACTTATTTTTAACCTGACTGAAACTTACATTAAAATATGTAAAGAATATCTAAAAAGAAAACAACATTAAAATATGCAAAGAATATAAAAAACATTAAAATATGCAAAGAATTCAAAAAATATTAAATACGTCTCGTATAAGAATTAAATATATAAAGAATATCCACATTGAATAATTGTCAGTAATATATGAAAAATTCTTCATAATGTTTGATTGCCTTAATATCCAAACAGTTCTTTTAACTCTTTCATCACCTTTTTCTCATGCATTACTTAAGAAACTAAAACATAAAATCTCGATTTTGCTATTTATACAGATAAACTACGCACATCTGAAGAACCGGGTTTTAATGCATGTATAACATTATGGAATGCAATTGGAAATCGCAGTTCTTAAAATATATGGTTTTGTCTCCTTTTGTTATATTTCCTTCCTCTTAAACATAAAAATTTAACATTGTGAGCAAATTTATGTCTTCTCAACTTCTACTTAGTTCAAAAACAATTATACATTCTGTTACTCGCAGCAAATCGTTTCTGTTTACTTTGAAAGCTGCACTTGTTTTTGTGATAGTAATTTTGTTCGTCCGATAAATTCAATCACATAAGCTTAATATAGTTCAATCTTATTTATCAGTTTTTAAAAATATATTTAAGTCATAAGCAAGCTATTGAACTTAAAGGAATATAGCTTAAGATCAGTCAGACTAAGAGAATTTAAGTAACAGCAGATAATTTTTTTTTTAATACTTGAGTGTATGAGGATTATCCATTGATGGAAGATCGCCTTTAGAAAGGAGTATCTTAAAGAAACACTGTTTCATATTTATATTTTATCCAGAAAGCTTCAATTAACCTATTTCCGTCGGCGCACAGAAAGAAATGTTCATTTCTGTCGTATATGGGCACAGAAAAAAATCCCAATAATTTCCCGCTTCAACTATTCTCTTAGTTGTCGATAATTTCTGAACAGAGGACGATATTTTACTTATTATTTTCAAGTTTTATTTATACATCTTTTAAATTTGATGAAAACAAAATATTAATATCGGTTTCCGAAATATAAGCGATTTCATCTACCTAAATATGCATTTCTAATTACTATTGAAAGAGAAAAGGATGAATAGTAATAAAAATAATATTAATATACTTCTTATGGAATTCATATGTATTCTTTATAGTTTCCCAACAGCTACTTAGTTCAGATCATTTATTTTTTGTGAGTATTTTTTGCCTTAAAGTTTAATCTGTAACTTTTAACATTCTTCCCCCTCCCCCAATATATTTTATTTGAAAAAGTTTGCTGTATGAAATAAACTGATTAATTTTTTATTTTAGAAGTGTGCAAAGAATGTTTAAGAAAGTAGATTTAAATCAGTCTGACATATCAAAATTTAAAAGGAAGCTCTCTAAATATTAAAAATATAATTTATTATGTCAACAGCTGTTAAAATAATTTCCTACGTACTGCATCTCTTATAAGGTATTTTCTCTCTCCTTTCTGCTTGTCTTCGTGGTGTAACGGTTAGCACACTCGACGCGTATCCGAGAGGCCCAGTTTCGAGCCTCGGTGAGGACATTGCTCATTTTTCATGTGCTCCTGCTTAAAATAATCTAATGTGGTCTACATCTTGTTAAAGAATTCCCTACATGAACAGCTTACTTTTTAAGAACTGTTTTCCAGCCCAATCCCTTGATAAAGGTTTTAATGAACTTCGATTGCAATGTTAATGTTTGCTTAAAAAGATTTAACTGAACATACGTCTACATGATTACTTAAATGAAATAATCTTAACGGTGTTCAAGCATTCTTTATGTAATTGTTAGACAAAATGATTAATTCAGATATGTGACCACATTTAAGCTATTAATGTACTAATATCTCCGATAGCCACTAATGTACTAATATCGTAATAACTGTACTATCAATCCTCCAAATAGTTGTATTTTATTTTGTGTGTTATCTTTACTGTTCCTAAAGGAATTTACTTACTGTAATTAAGATAATTATGAACAAAATCATGAAGCAAAAGAGATGCTAATCGCCTTTAGGTGTTTCTTAATTTATCTTAAATATCCTTAGATAATGTGAGTTTATAAGGGTGTGCGAATAATTAATATTACAGCATTATTTTTTAGATTAAGAATAACAAGCTGCTTATAATTTGTATCGAACAAATCTTTGCTTTATTACAATTAGAGACCTGCAGCTGTAGTGGCATCAGTTGAACAGATAAATTACTTTCAGCTGCAATGCAGAATTTGTACTACTGGTCTTTAAGGGGGCAGTTTTATTCTTTGAAGATACTTCTGATAATGATAAAAATGATAGAAAAATATTAATTCACAAAATCTCAAAAAGAGTTGTTGGCTAAAATTGTTTTGAAAGTTTTTTTTTCAAAATTAAACTTATTAATTTAATTATTTTTTATAACTTAAGTATATTGATAGATAAATATAAAATTTTCATGCTGACAGTTATGTAAATAATTCAGTTATATTGAAATAATCACTTAATTATCTAATCTAAAAATAAATAAATTACGCAAACTTCCTAAGAAGGACAAGAGTTAAGAATATGCATAAGTATACATAAATAATAAAAAACAATCTTCTTTATTTCTTGCTACTCTTTCGGCTATTACACCTGATAGCATTTCGATTTCATGAAATTTGTAACTTTAAGCGAAAATTGCCAGAGAGTATCTTTATCGCGGAATATAGATACTCATCCGTAATCTGATTATTTTATTATAATTATTAATTTTGAACTACGGAAAAAACTATTCATATAAATGAACATATAAATGAACTCCCAAACCAAGCGATTATTCTTAACGTAATTTCGCAACCGAGATTATATATCTTTTGACAAATACGAATAATATTTAATCAAATCTGTATCTTCAGATCTTTGAAATTTGTATCTTTAAATCTTTTGTGAAGTAAATTTATATTACAGTATGAATTAATAATCTCTATTGGTATAATTCTTAAGGTATTACTCATGTTCGTTTTTATAACAAAAATGGGAAATTGGACTTCAAAACATAAAAATCTTTTTCTAACCTTGTAGAGTCATTAGGAGTTTTTTAAAGCAGGAGACATAAAAAAATGTGCAAGGCCCTCGCCGGGACTCGAACCTCAGACCTCTCGAATACGCGCTGAGTGTGCTGATCATTACACCACGAAGGGAAGCTAAGAAAGCGGGAGAAAAACATTATATACCCCCTTTTTAAAGGGTGACTGGGATTATGGAACCCAGTCGACAAATTCTGATGGTGGAGAATCATAATCCAACATTTTTTTTTGTT
Organism: Stegodyphus mimosarum; assembly: GCA_000611955.2. Classification (NCBI taxonomy): domain Eukaryota; kingdom Metazoa; phylum Arthropoda; class Arachnida; order Araneae; family Eresidae; genus Stegodyphus; species Stegodyphus mimosarum. The sequence goes on from KK119785.1 coordinate 389,919, forward strand.
CGGCGCCACTGTAGAGTCATTAGGAATTTTTTGAAGCAGGAGACATGAAGAAATGATCAATAACCTCACCAGGACTCAAACATCGGGGGTCTCGAATACGTGTCGTGTGTGCTGACCAATACACCACGAGGGCATGCTATGAACACGGGAGAAGTACCTTATAACGTCTTCATAAACTTATAATAAAATCTTTATAAAATCTTCTTCTAATCTTCTTCATGAAAATCTTTCTTCTAAATCGTGTTAAAATTATGGTAATTAATTTACAGAAAATGTATTCGCGGGCAGTGTAAAATTGCTTCCGCGGGGACGCAGATTCAGACCACTACTTTAGAGATCTTCTAATACTAATAGAAATACTGTAACCAAAATATTGTACTCTAGGCTTGCAAGGTTTTAGTTTAAACTAACAAAGTTTTATGTTAATTTCTTTTTTCTATGAGCTTTTATTTCAACTTCCCGTTAGAATGAGCGCGCGTTTCAGCTTTATGCTAATTTGAAGTGGAGCCAAGTTTTGTATTTAAAAGGTTAGCTACGGAGTTCTCGGTGTGAGAGAGCTTTTAGTTTCAGATCACTGCGACTCTGTCCGACGATTGCCTGGCCAGCTAGTATTTAAATTCTAAGCCTTAGCGCTGTTACGCTATTACTTATTGAAGTAATCTAAGTGCGTTAGTATTAGCTAAATCTTGCTACGCACCACTGATAGTTTAGCATAGAGGCCAGCCTCGCGTTTATAGCTCTGTGAGCAACGACTACTTAATTTCTACTCACTTTATTTTAAATTATTTGATTGTTCAGTTTAGACCCAAGTGCGGTCATTATTTTCTGTTATAACTCCCGAGTTGGGAAGTGGCTGTAAATAGCAGTTTAATAAAAGGGTAATTTTAAAACCCTCCTTGCGTGCAGTTATTCTACCACTTCCACTAAACATAGCTGCATTCAACTCCCTGTTCAAGATCAGGACTTTAACAACTTCACGAATATGTTCGCCAAAAGTATGCACAGAACACTCAGTCCTGACAGGCTGTTTTATGAAAAAATACTGGCAAACATTACTTTGAAAGGTTTCTAATAGTGGTAGAAAACATAAAGCGTAAAATTAATAATAAAGTGCATTATAGGAAGCTACTGAATGTAACGCATCTGAGAAGGGATAGTTTTTAGAGATTCTGAGAGCCATACGGAAGGGCCCAGGTTCGATGGATGTTTGTAAATGTATAATGTGTTCGAGGTATGGGGGCCCACAAAATATATGGCTAGCCGGAAGTCCTCTCGTGTGGTTTAGTGGCAGTATAGAGGGATGGAAGACTCTAATTCTACCCCCGGGTGCTCTCCTTCAGAAGTGGGGCGGTCCAACCTCTTTGAGGCTCTGGCAATCATTCGTCCATGAAATATAAGCTCCAAAAACAACAACAACAACATTGACTATAGTTTTTTCAAGCTCATTTAATGGTTATATTAAATATATATCATTGTCCATTAATAGTCGAGGAGCTGAACCCGAGAAACACATTCATTTGTAGTTTATTTATAGTGAATGAATGGGATAGTTACATAGAGTGTTGAGAAATTCCCCACAGGTCTAATAAATGGGAATAATATTTTCCTTTGCCGAGTCCGCCCTTAAGGTAGATAGCTTCTAAGACAATCTTCCATGTCTTTTGATATACGGATAAAGGCAAATATTACTAATAAATTTACCTCCCATTTCAGTCTATTAGCTGCATTAGTAATTTTTTCAGACTGAATAATTGCATCTACGTTACAGTAAAATACCTGCAATACCGTCTACTTTGAAAATAACAGTGATTTGCAATGATTTTGTTTCTAAAAATGTTTGATTGATCGTTATATAATTTGACGTTTTGATTTCTCGCCATTGAGCTCCATAAGTTCCGCAATAAAATTTCCAGTTACGCTGCTATGTATACTGCATATGTATACTGGAAGTGAGTCTGATTGCCATTCTCAACCTTGAAATATATTATCTCCAGTTAGTTTGGCTTTCGAATGTTTTTTATACTGATCTTAATTTATCAAAATGCTAGCCTTAGATATTAACTGCAAGATTAATGAACAGAATTACTTAGAAAAAGGCACACAAGTTTGTGGTTTTCCTCAGAGGAAGCAAGAGTTAGCATTAAAACATTTATTTTCCAAAATGAATGATTCTACATGTTAGAATAATATAGATTCTTGAAGCTGCAAGGCAAGAGCTCTCTTCAGAAGAATGTAGGATGCTCACTGAGTTCTCAAAAATTAACTTAACAGTGGTCTTGCTTTTCTGATGGAAATTATTACCTATCAATACCACTTGCTTATGCTGCATATATGAGAAAATCGCATAAAAGTAACTTCTGATTTGAACATATTTAGACTAGTTTTTAAATGCCAGGTTTTCTACACTTTGCAAGAAAATTTGCTAAAGATAGTGAAAAGTATTTCAGTTGTGTTCACCTGAAATATTTGTTTTTATGATACTTTCTGATGTTTCTTACAAAAAAGAAGTTGCTCGTATATATACGAGTATAAGCTTTAAAAAACGAGATATCATGAACTGGGAAATGTTCACGTGACATGGAAAATTTTCTTTTAGGTGTGTAAATCATATAAAACGTTTACGGTCATAACTTTCATTTACGTTGAATACCTAATAACAACTCTACATATTCGGTTTATAGATTCATAAGCAAAGTCTATGTTAAATGAGAACAAAACAGCAAATATGCAGAAATTCTATTAATAGTTTCTGAATTGCTGGAAATTTGTCTCAAAACGTTCGACTGAAATAGCTATGCCTTATATTATTTACTTTTCACAAGACGTTATCTTTAGAGAGTTACAGAATAAACTAGCTCTAAGTGTGAGATTCTCGGGATATCAGCTTAATTTCGGACGCTATCATTCTTTGAGGCAGTACACTGTAATCGTTTCCGCTTTTAAAAGCACGTGTTCGGTTAAATTACATTAAGAATTTTAAGGAATGAAATTTATTCAATTAACTCTCATTTTCGAATTAAGAAGCCACGTTCTTATTCTATAGAGACATTAGGTAATTTTTGAAGCAGGAGAAATGGAAAATGAGAAATGCCTTCCCCGGGACTCGAACAACGGACCTCTCAAATACACGCCGAGTGTGCTGATCACTATACTACGAAGGCATGCTAATAAGGGGAGAGAAATACCTTATATACTCCCCGTTTTAAAGGGTGACTGAGGATTAGGAGACCCACTCACCAAATTATGGTGGTAGAGAATCATCATCCACTAACGTTTTTAGTTCGGGCGCCACTGTAGAGACAATAGGTATTTCTTTTTGAAGCAGGAGTTGTGAAAAATGAAAAATATCCTCGCAGAGATTTGATCCACCAACCTCTTGAATACGCGCCGAGGTGCTGACCACTACACTACGAAGATATGCTAAAAAGAAGGGAGAAATACGTTATAATTCTTTCACTCATTTTTCGGTTATGCGATGTGTATCTACATAAACGAGCTCGAAGGGACATGTGCAGTTCGCGAGCTGCGAGTTTGACACCGCTTTGATCTTGTGTCCTTAGATTATTATTTTGAAGCAGGAGAGGTGAAAATGTACAATACTTTCGCCGAGACTCGAGCCTGAACCTCTCATATACGCGCCGCGTGTGTTACAGTTACACCACGAAGCCATACTGAAGGACAGGAGAAAACATCTTATATAATCCAATTGGGCGTGGGCTTTTATGACCATAAGACCAATTTGTTTGGTTAGATCGGTCGGGCTGCGCCCACTTCTGATACCTTATATAGTCCTCCCTTTTAAAGGGCGACTGGGACGAGGTGATCTATCGCCAAATCTGATGGTGACGAATTATTGTCCACCATTTGTTTTGTAGTTTGGGTGCCACTGTAGAGACATTAGGTGTTTTGATGCCAGAGATGAGAAAAATGAGTAATGCCCTTGCCGGGAATCGCACTTCGACCTCTCTTATACGTCCCGGGTGTGCTCCCATTATACTATTAAGGCATGCTGGAAGGAAGGAGAAAATACCCTATAACATTATAAGGTATTTCTCCGGTTTTGTTAGCATGCCTTCATGGTGTAGTGGACAGCACACTCGGCGTGTATTCGAGACGCCCGTGCTTCGAGTCCCGGCGAGGGCATTGCTCATTTTTCATCTCTCCTGCTTCGAAATAACTTAAGGACTCTACCGTGGCTCTCCCGAACTAAAAAAAAAGGTGGTTGATGATGATTCTCCCCCACCAGGGTTTAGCGATTGGGTCCCCTAATCACCAGTCGCCCTTTAAAAGGAGGAGTATATAACATACTTCTCCCAGCTTCTTAACATGCCTTCGTGGTGTAGTGCTCAGCACGCTCAGTGCGTATTTGAGAGGTTCGTGGTTCGAGTCCCGGCAAGGGTATTGCTCATTTTCCATCTCTCCTGCTTCGAAATAACCAAATGACTCTACAACCTTTATAAAAAATTTTAATTTGTTGCTTCAAAACAAATACCGATGCGACGATTTAGTAGCCAAATTTGAAATCAGCTCACAAAATACTATCGTAATTTTCAGTATTTGAAACCTTTGTTCCAATAAATATATAAAATACATTTGTTCATTATAATAAGTATATTTGTTCTTTATAATTTTACATTCAATGCTGAAAATTTTGAACTCAGTTCCTGTAAATCATAAAGTACAATTAGAAACTATAAGTCTCATCAGAATTCCTTAGTAAAGCTATCATGTAAAGATAATTAATGCTAATACTTAAATAAATTTTCCGTATACTGATTTATGTACTATTAAAGAAATAATTGAAAAACCAATTTCAAAATTTTCATTGAACATAAACTTCCAACACAGCTTTGTAAACAAACACAAATAAGAAGTCATTTGGAAAATAAAACAATCTCTCGATTAAATTCTCTCATTCCTTTGAAAATATTGCCTAATTTACATTTTTACAAAAGATCTGAGACGCTTAATGATAAGAAGCATTTTGTTTGTCTTGCGACTAGAAATATAGCAGTAATTAATATTTCTTAATTGCCTAAAATGTTCTTTTTTAACAGAAATATTTCAACTTTCAAAGTTCAGTAATGAATAACAAAAAGCTAATAGCTATCAACACGATTTTTTGGGTGTTTAAAATAGAATCTATAATTAATGCTTGCAGTAATTAAGTCAGAAAAATGCGTGGGAAAACATAACTAAAAACTGAGTTTGCTAATTATCAAACATTGTACTCTAATAACTGAATTATTAGAACAGGGGGCAGTGTAATAAATTTTAATTACGTCTGCAGCGTAAAAAGTTACGCTAATAATAATTTTTTATTTTTGAAAATATAATTCATGTTCCTCGAAAATAATCCCGTGAAAGTGAATTAAGTTTCAGACCTTAGATTATTTGTAGCTCAGATGTTTATTGAATACACTTTCATTCATGAATACTTTTCTTGATAATAATTGGTTTATAATTATTTAGCATATCTTTTGCATTTAGAAATTGATTTAAGTTATTCAATGAAAGACCATAATGAGTTTCTACTTTCATTCTAAGAGTGATGTTTAGCATTTCGTATTAATGAGTTAGATTTTTCAGGACCTGCGAGTAAAACGAGCTGAAGACTGTAAGTAGTGTTATATACCATGCGTAACTAGATCCTTAATTCATAAGCTAAGCATATTAAAATATTTCCAAATCAAATAATGGATATACATATATATAAAGAAGAAAGTCTGCTTGTTTGTTCGCTAATAACTTGGTTACTACTATAGCTACCGTCAGCAAACTATCTAAGATTCTTTTCTAGGTCTTGGGAAAGGTCAACGTCAGCGTTTTTCCAAAACAAAAGTAGCTAAAATCAGAGATATTAATAAAAAAACTCGGAAGAACGATAATTTTCGTCTTCATTTTGCGGAGTGGCAACAGTCTCGATAACTGGAGAAGAAAATCTGTTTCATTTCAAAAGTTATTGCCACTGCTTGCTTTCAAATCCTCGAGTTTGTTAATAAAAAATTTCTTAAGTTTTAGGATGAAATAAAAATAGCATTGCAAAACATTAAATACATTATTCCCGATTCTAAAAATTCGTAGGAAGCCACTTCGACTGTTCCCATCTTCGTACGACTTTAATCATTCGAAATATTAATTAAAAATTCTGAAAGTACTAATTTTCGCACTCATTATTCCGAATGGCAACAGTCTCGCGAGTTGGAGATAAAAATGCTTTATTTCGAAAAGTGTTGCTACTGCTGGCTTTATTAGTCTCCTCCGCGGTTTAGGGAAAATATATGAACGAATAATTTTAAGAAGACTACAGCCTCATATGGAGAAATTACCGCCAGAACAGTTCGGTTTCCGTAGTGGTTTATCCACTACTAAGCAACTGGTCAGACTGACGGAGTACATTGGTGAAACCCTTCATACAAAACACAGTATCGCCTTACTCATGCTAGACGTGGCGAAAGCACGAGGGGCTAATATACAAATTAGTACAACTTGATTTTAATAGAGAAATTATAAGGATTATATACTCATTTATCAAGGACAGAAATTTTTATGTTTCAATTAATTCAGACAGCTCGGATTGTATGAGCCGGGGTGCAGGGGTCCCCCAGGGATCAATTCTGGGCCCGGTTCTCTATACATTCTACGCTTCAGATTTTCCCAGGGATAGATTCACGAGACAACAATATCTGGGATGTTACGCGGATGATACCGCCATTGCTACCAGGTCACTTAAGGCCGACCTTGCGATACGTGCCCTGCAGAATTACATGCCTGATATTGAAAATTGGTGTACGCGTTGGCGTATATCGATAAATGCGGCAAAATCCGAACTATTAGTTATTAGAAGAAAACAAAGATGTAGAAGACTTAATGAAAAGATTAAATTATTTGGCACTGAGGTACCGTTGGTATCTAAGGCTACATACTTAGGAGTGACACTCAATAATAAGCTAACTTGGAAAGACCATATTAACCGTGTCAGAAGCAAAGCATTAAGTGTAATTACTTGCCTACTCCCA
>KK119785.1:397601-445227 GCA_000611955.2 Stegodyphus mimosarum
TCTCCTGCTTCGTAATAACCTAATGTCTCTACACTGGCGCCCGAACTAAAAGGGTTGTGGATGATGACTCTCCACACCCAGGATTTGGCGACTAGGTCCCCTAAAACCCTAGTCGCCCTTTAAAAAGGGGAGTATATAAGGTATATCTCCCACATTCTTAGCGTGCCTTCGTGGTGTAATGGTCAGCACACTGAGCCGGTAAAATTCAGAGGTCCGTGGTTCGATCCCCGGCGAAGGCAATGCATATTTTTCATCTCTCCTGCTTCGTAATAACCTAATGTCTCTACAAACTAAAGTTTAATAAATTGTGTTACTTTCATGTGAACTGGTTAGGACGCAGACATGTACTAACGCGGCTCTGCCGCAGTCAGGATTTTAGTTAGGACTTCTCTCTACATTGCAGGACTTTGGTTTATTGCAATCTTGCGATGCAAACGGTATCTCTTTCATACCGCATATTTGGTTTTATTTAATTTAAGGTAATTGCACGTCAGGGGCTCTATGCAATTCCTCAGTGAGTTGGATAAGTTGCCCATAATTGGCAATATCCCAGCAATAGTTGTCCAGACTAGACTAGACTGCTCGCTTTCAAATCGTAGAATATGTTATTCAAAAATTTGTAAGTTTTACAAAATCTATACATATATAGAATTCTGTTTCATATCTGTTTGTGTGTTTGGTTATCTCTTCTCGTAATTGATTTCTGATCAATTACGATAAATATTTTTGCCACATTTAATCGACTAAAATTAAATATAGGTGCAATATTGGATGGAATTTAAGCTTTTACGACTATTTGATAAGAATGACAAAAATTATTAAAAACTGCACGCCAGTGTTGATTGTATAATGAAAGAGAATTAGCTTATTTTTCTATCAAAATGTTTTATCTGGGTTTCAAACGGCATCAGACTGAAAACGTATGACTATGAATCGTATTTTTTTTGGTGGTTTTTAGAGAAGGATTACAGCGGTATCGTTCTCTCTGTTGTTAGATGCATTACTCCCAATTTGACTGAACTGGCATCGGGTATTAATAAAAAGGACACTTTTATTTGTTCGCTATATTGTTGATTTACAGTGAACTTTCTCTTCATTATCCTTTTCAATTCCTTATATTAATTAAAAGCTTCTGACATTTTAGCCATTCTTCAAAAGATAATACAGTATTGAGAATAGTATAGCAGTTACACTGTGCGTTATAGGGTATAAATTAAAGACATGGCAAAGCAATAAAAATCAAACTGTTAATTAAGATGTGAAACATTTACCTGAATCGTTGTGATAACGTCTGCTTATGGCTGAAGGTATCATGTAAAGGCATACTGAACTTAGTGCATCTGACATCTTGTAACGAGGAGGATGTTTTATGATTTATATGAGCTCTTTACTTATTTAATTTTCAAAAGTTTGTAGAGCTTAGTAAATAGTTTATATTTATTCAATCGATCCGGGAATATTACCTTAATGGAGAAAAATATAGTAATTTTTTAAAAATTTTAAGAGAACTCCTGATGGTACAACAAGGTTGAAAAAAGGATTAAAGAGAGTTTCAGTGGTTTACTCAGTAGGATTATCTATAATTAACTCAAAATATCTTTTGTTCAAATGCCAATTAAAGACAAGGTTTTATTAAAGTTCTGAGATTGTTTAATAAAAGAATTAAATAATTAGTTACGAAAAAAGTATTAATAAAATATTTTACTGTATAATTTTATATTTATATTTATCACCAAGGAGTAAAAGGAGTTACAAAAACGGAAACAGGAACGTAGACTAGTATGAGTGAAATCATTGTTGTTAAAACAATTTTCATCTTCTCTCAAGTAAAAAACAAAAAAATGCACAATTCCGTTTCTTTAAAATTAATAGAAGCTTGCTGTATAATTTCGGACTTCTAACTATTAAATTTGCTGCCCAGACAGTATAGTGGTTAAAGGAGCCGGGTACAATACCAAAGGATCTGGGTTCGAATCCCGAAATAGACAAGCGACAAGTGACAAGTGACGGAGGACGTGACCACTACCCCTTTACTAACAAGTTAATTAGTATAGGGTCACGCCCACCCTTATCAAGAGGAAACCATGGGGGCCTCACGTGCGGCTCGGCTTACAGGGCAATACAAGGAGCTATTTAGCATAACTTTAAATTTCCTATTTACAAGCTGACCACTGTACACATGTGCCTTCACGTTTATTTTACCTTAGACTTGGCACAGGTCTGTACCAAGAGTCATTAGATGGTCCATTATTTGTACTATTTTTCGAACAGTGTGCTTATTATTGATAATAAACTTACAGAAGGCTTGGGTATTTGTTTCCGGTATTGGAATGTGCCATTGTGCTGTTAAAGGGCAGGCTGATACATAATGTTCTGGTGTACTAGTCTCACCACAGATGCATTGATCCAAATCAGCTGTTCCATGCTTTCCAAAATATGCAGGAAAGGATCCATGATCCGTAATAAATCGCACTAACTGTGAATTTGCAGTGAGATGGTCCTGGTTTACTTTAGGCAAGTGGTAGTGGGCGCGGCGCCCAGTATCTCCCATGTCCCAGACTTGCTGCCACTTGGCATTAACTGCCTGTATAAGTCTCCTTTTAAGCCAAGATATGGGTCTTGACAATTGGATCTCTTCTGCCTCAATATTTTGGGCCGCTTCCTTGGCAAGCTGGTCAGCAAGTTCGTTGCCAACATTGCCGACGTGGGCTTTTACCCAGGCTAGCTTTATCCTTAGGTGACTGTAAAGCGCTGGATTTTTGCGACCAAGGGGGAACTATGCATAGGGTTTAAAATTGCATGTAATGACGAAAGACTGTCTGTAAAGATGGTGACATCCCTCTGGCCTTGTCTAATTATCTCTTGAATGGCTCGTGCTATTGCCATAGCTTCACTTTGGAACACACTATTTTCTGGAGATAGGTGGCCTTTCTATTTGCCGACTTGTTCCCGATTTTTAATTGACACATACGCACAGCCAGTGCTGTTATCAATACGTGATCCGTCTGTATAATAAGACGTGGTATCTTCTGCAGCATTAATGTTTTGCTTTATTTTGACATTAACTCCCTCTCCATGATGTGCTGGGTGGTCTTGGAGTCTGACAAGTTTAATCTCAAAGTCCTTGGGATCATGCGTTTCATTTTGAAACGTCGCCAGTCTGCCGAGTTGTGCTACCAATTGATATGTGGCCTCGCGTTCCACTGTGAGATGCAGAGGCGGTAATCCAGCGAGTACATTTAGTGCATTGGTAGGGGACGTGCAGAACGCTTTTGTGATGTTTAAGAGAAAAGGCCTTTGCATGCTGGCTAGGTGCCTCACCTTGCGGCCTTGCATGGGTGAGGACCAGACCGCCGCTCCGTAGGTTATGATCTTTTCCGTGACCGTTTTATATAAAATTTTTTGTATGTGAGGGTTTAGTCCCCATTGTCCACCCTGCATGTACTTCAGCTGCTGTGCTATGCTCATAGTTCTTTTCTTCAACTCCAGCACGTGTGGTATCCAATTTAACTTCGAAAATGATGCCTAAGTACTTGAGTTCTTTTGTAATTTTTAATCTCTGGCCATTTAATGTAATTCGTGGCTGTCTAGCTAACGAACCCCCTTTTTTGGGGATCAATAGAATCTTTGATTTTGCCTCTGCTATCCTAAGTTTTAGCCGGTTGCATCTTTCCTGAAAGAGAGTGCAGGACTCAATCGCATTAGCCTGTAATTGCCGTCGGGTCTGTCCTTTTACTACTAGGGCGGTGTCATCAGCATACGCTATAATTTTCGTATGCGCTGGCCATGACTGTTTCAGGACCTCGTTAAATGTGACATTCCACAGGAATGGCCCGGCGCATGAGCCTTGTGGGCATCCCTGTGTCTGTCTTTTTGATATAATGCCACTGTTATGTGGTAAAATGAGGCTCCTGTCAGTAAGGTAGTTAGTCAGTACCTTATAAATGTTCAGCGGACAGTTTGCTGATCGTAGTGCCTGCAGAATCGCTGGCCACCACAGCGTGTCAAATGCACTCTTCAAGTCAATGGAAATAAACGCTGTGTGGTGGCCGGCTAAGCGATTCTCTAGTATCTCGTCTTTTACTTCTAATAGTGCGTTTAGAGTAGACTTTCCTGGGCTGAAGCCATGCTGCGTGGGACTTAAGTATCTTGTTACATATAGGTGATGCCGAAGTCTTGACATCAAGATCTTTTCAAACACCTTCCCCAGTGCCGATAGCAGGCAAATAGGCCTATAAGACTCCGGATGTGCTGGATCGCGATGCTTCTTCAGAAATAACACCACCTGGCCTATTTTAAAGCAGCTGGGGAAGGTTCCTGTGTCAAGCAGCTTATTGAAAAGCGCCATGAAGAGGGAGGTATTTGCACGAATCACCTGCTTTATGATCCTGTAATCAATCCCGTCTGGGCCCGGGGCTTTACGTTGCGGCAGTTGATGCAGCACTGTCAGGATTTCTCTAATAGTTATTGGTGGGTCATTCTTTGTATCGAGAGTTGGTGCCTGGTTCCGGGTTATTGCTTGTTCAATTGTGTCCTCCAGTGGGTCATCTGTTGTGAAGACAGTATTCAGTATGGTTTTCAATGTGTCAGCCGTTAAATTGCTGTCTCCATCTGCCGTGGGAATGAGTTGCATGTTGGCCGGCTTGAAAAGCTTGCCAGTTGCGATCAAGTGATGCAAGCCATAAGTATCTCTACTTTCTGTGCAGAATTTCTGCCAACTGTCCTTTTTGGCCTGCAGGATCATACGTTTGTAGGACGCTCTCTCTCTTTGGTAGATTATTAGTGTTGGGGTATCCCGTCCCAACCTACGCTCTGTTTTCAGGCGCCTTCGCAAGGCGCGACACTTCCGTTGTTGTGTGCGCAGTGCACCGTTCCACCAATGGAGTTGTTTTATTCTCCTTGCGACTCGCTGTGGCAACTGTTCATCGCATACTGTCTGTATGATTTTAAGTAACTCCTGTGTGATTTTCTCCAGGTCGTCGCTGCTGTTTGCCTGCTGGATGGCAGTCTCTAGTGGAGCCAGTCTGGAGGTAACTGCCGTTGTGAAAGCACGAGCCTTTCGTCCCGGTAAATTGTAACGTTTGATTATGCGCACTGATGTGCTTTTTGCAATGTCGAATCTTATGTAGTTGTGGTCCGAGAGGCTAATTTCTTGAACCACTGTCCAGTCCTGGATGAGAGGAGCAAGCTGATGGGATGTAACAGTCAGATCTGGCCAACCACGCGCATGGATGGTTTCAAAAGTCGGCGGCCCTTCCGGATCATTGTGAATTGCTAAGTTCCAACTATTTAGAAAATCTTCTATGCATCGGCCTTTTGGAGTTGAGTCTGCATAGCCCCATGTGGTGCTATGAGCGTTAAAGTCTCCGGCTATTAAGACATGCTCTGTTCGGTGGTGGTTCATCAAGTGCTGTAGTCGCTCTATGGTTGGACCCGCTTCCTCTGTTGGCGGTGAATAAAGGGAGACTAGAAGTATTGTGAGATTGCACACTTCTAGTAGAATTGCTACACAGTCTCTCTCGGCCATGATGATGATTGGCGACCACGTTGGGTTGCAGATGGTAATAAATGAGCGTGGCGGAAGTGCTGCATCAGTTCTTTGGTAGGTATTCCATTGGAGTGGGAATCCCACCAGTTTCCCCTCCTTATGATACGGCTCTTGCCCTAAGATTATATCTATGTTTTCATTTGCTACGTACACTGCTGCTTGCGATGTTGCAGCATGTGCCCGCTGGAGGTTAGTTTGCAAGCATCGAATGGTTGGATGTTGGTCGGTTACTGTGGCGTTTATCACATGCTCCGTATTGGAGCCTGGTTGCTGTGGGCTTTGTGCATCTGTTGTTGTATCGTGGGTTGAATCCTGTTCAGTATTCTGTGGAGGTCCTGACTGTCTGCACTGTCCTCTGGTATATAGCACATTCTGGGGCATAAGCTGGGTGTGTAAAGTTGAATTTTTTACCGTGCCTGTGGTTTGAGTCACCGCAATTAATGCATGACGGTGTTTCCGCTCGACAGTCCCTTGTTGCATGGTGTCCAGAGCAGTATCCGCAGTATACCTTTGACGATTTACATATGTCCTGGCTATGGCCGAATTGCTGGCATCGATAGCACCTGCGAATTCCGAGGAACTCGGAGATGCCATGCGATTGCCAGCCTGTGACCCCGAAATAGACATGGCTGTAATTGTCCGTCTCTTCATAGGCAGCAAATGTGGCTCACCTATTTAGGTACCTCCATAATAAAGTGACCACCACCTCCGGCCCTAGTAGTGGCCAAACCGAAGTCGGCTTGTAAAAAAAAAATATTAATTTAGAAAGAAAAGATTTATAGTATACATTCTAAGAATTATTAATTTTTATGCATATTAAGACAAGCAACGGGGGAACCTTTTACATCTCACGAGCTCCTGATATTACTCTGGAGGCAGAAAAAAAAAACAGTTTCAAGATTTGCTATTAAAATTTAATGTAACAATACGATACATTTATGTGTAGGAGGAATTTTTCTACTGAAGGATCTAGTTTTAATGATTTAGTAATTTAGTTAACGGGTAAACTATTTTAAAAGTTAGCTATCGTATTACAGTAGTTAGTTTTAAAATATTCGCTTGAAACTAAAAAGCTTTCTATATAACTACGTTGTAAGTTTACCATAATTAGAGAGCTATTTTAAGAATTAATTTTATCTCAAGGTAAGATAAATTGTTAACCAATCTTTATTTAAAACGGGAAAAATAATTGATTAGTAAGTTTCGCTATTTTCATCAGAAATTAAGGATACACTTTTAACTGATCTAACTTCTTGAGGATACTCTAAAAGTCTGTTCTAATTTTTTTCTTAAATTCAATTTTCTGAAAATTCTTCAGACCTACATATTAAATACTCACAGCAGGTAGTGTTTGTGGTGTGACAAAAAGTACTCGGGCCTCTCATAAGTTACTAAAATAGACAAATGAATTTGTTAAAGAAAAAATTTATATACAGTGGCTCCCAAAAGGGTTCGTACACTTATGATTTTCATTGAAATAGGACTCTAACCATTAATTAAAATTAAACTTTCTGAATGAGATTTTAATAATAAGATTTATAATCTACTCGTAACAAAATTACATGAAATATTTTTAAAATATAGCGAAACTTGATTTTTAAGAAATTAATAATCAAAAAATGACAAACATTTTATCTCACAAAAGTCTTCGTACATTGAAATATTTTTGGATAAATCAAAATTAGAATGATCGTTTGCCGCATTTTTTAATTTTTGCATTGTGGTGGCATTTAAAAAATCATTTGCTTTAATTTTTTATTCTTTACTTCATAATATTCTACTTATTATTGAAAAATGGGTCGCAGTCGTAAAGAAATTGCAAAAAGCATTCGAAAATTGATAATTTTCCACCATAGTAGTAGTAAATCAATTCGAATTATCGCTAAATTAGTTAACTTATCCCATTCTATGGTGCAATATGTGATAAAACGCTTTAAAGAAGAAAATCGGATTGAAAGCAAGATAAGGAAAGGTCGACCGAGAAAGTTAACTAAACGTGATGAGAGATTTATTATTAGAAAATCTGTGAAAAACGCATTTGAGTGCTGTAAAAGTTTCTGCAGAATTTAATGCAAATTTTCTACTTCAATTTCACCTGAAACTGTTCGACGAGTTCTCAGAGAAGCTGGATTACATGGCCGTTCTGCCGCAATAAAATTTTTGTTAGTGAGAAAAACAGAAAGTTAGGCTTTCATTTACAAAAGCAATGATAAACACACCCGAAACGTACCGGAATAATGTCCTATTTGCTGACGAAAGCAAATTTAATATTTTTGGCTCCAATGGTCGAATAACCGTATGGAGAAGAAAAAATGAGGAACTTTATTCTAGGAACTTATTTGGAACAGTTAAGCATGGCGGTGGAGGTGTTCTTGTGTGGGGGTGCATGGCAACATCAGGACTAGGTAATTTGGTATTTATTGATGGCATAATGAATCATTCTCTTTATTTAAATATTTTAAGACACAATTTAAAATTATCAGCCCAAAATTTGGGTATCGGAAACAACTTTTTTTTTAATCATGATAACGATCTTAAGCATACGGCTGTCAGCGTTTGCCTGTGGTGTCTCTATAATTGTCCACAGGTTTCGAAACACCACCTCAGTCGCCAGATTTAAACCCCATAGAACACATTTGTAACGAACTGGAGGTTAGAGTACGAAAACACGACAACAAAACGAAAAGCCAACTCAAAACAATCATGATGGAAGAATGGATGAACATTGATGAAGAAATTACAAAAGAACTAGTAAAATCTATTCCCAGACCTTTAAAAGCTGTTGTGGATGCTAAAGGATATACTACTAAATATTAATTTAACGAAAAATGAAAATATTTACTAATATGTGAAGATTTTTTTGAAGTGAGCGAAGACTTTTGTGAGATAAAATGTTTGTCATTTTTTGATCATTAATTTCTTAAAAATAATGTTTCGCTGCATTTAAAAAATATTTCATGTAATTTTGTTACGAATAGATTAAAGATCTTACTATCAAAATCTCATTCAGAAAGTTTACTTTTAATTCATGTGTAGAGCCCTATTTCAATGAAAATCATAAGTGTACGAACACTTTTGGGAACCACTTTAGGTATAGATTCCATCATACGCTCCATGAAATGGCTGAAACTTTCTTAAGCATATGCATTTCTTTTAAATTTATTTCGTACACGGAAGTGACTGTTAACAAACACACTCAATTAAGATTATCAAGGAAATGATTACATACGTAGATGGAAATAGATGACAATTATATACAGATGTAGACAAGCTCACTTTTTTTAACACCATTACCACCTTACACACGTCTTTCATTTTAATGGCGGCCTCGTCTGCGTTTTTTCCACAGAACGACGTGCAGCGCCTTCTGACAGTCATGAAAGATGTCATCTTTCATATAGATTACAGAGAATCATATAAACAAACACATAATATTTTGACTGAGTATTTGATAAAAGCATAGATTAAAGATATTTGAAAACAACGGCTGGCATAACACAATAAGTAGACTATGCAAATGTTGCGTTCTATTGGTTCGTGGATTTAGAGTAATTCATGGTAACATTTCATGAGGAATCGAAACACAATTTATTCGCTAGTAAGCATTATTACAAAAGGACAGTTCCAAACACACGTTTACACTCGTCGAAAAGCTACGACAAACGCGCTGACACAATTAGCAACACAGCTTTGAGGCTATCAGGCAATAACGGTGAAGACAACTTCGCGGCAGAGAACTATAGTACAGCTTCCGACTCGGTCAATCGCTCTCAAGCTAATCTACAAGCTAACGTCACTACTACTACACTATTCACACAGGCATAGTATATATAGCTTTAATCTACCCTCGAGAATGTTTTCGGGAAAACCGTTAAGAATGCGTTCTAGAATGTTATCGTTCCGTCTATAGCATATCGCCAAGTTTGTCGCCAAAAGAGTGATTTTGTGCCGAATCTGGCAACGCGGCTTTCCAGACACTTTCTGGCAACCCTATTCCCGCTTTAAAGGGAAGCTATCTCGCCGTGGCTGGGCATTGCGCAACGAAAGATATTACAGTAGCTAAACTAATACATTTTTTGCTACTGTGCTTACTACATAAGGTGGTACTCTAACTAACTTGAGAATATTTACTGAAGTAGGTGCCTCTATCAAAGTGGCATGTTATAAATTTTAGCGGTTATTTCATTATAGCAAAACTTATGAACATTAACGCATTCCTTTATTCAAAGAAATCAGATCTTATAATTTAAACGTTTAAAAATAGAAGGACCTTGAATAAAAAACAAATGCAGTTCTGAATTAAAGTGTCAAGATTATTATTCTCAAATTAATTGATAGTTGCAGATCGTTCTTATATTATATCCGGTCTGTAATTTCATCTTTTGTCTGCACCAAATAGGCTTAATTTCATTTAATATTAATATGCCAGACGTGCTGTCAGATATACAACCAGGGCTGGAAAATACTGGTATTGATAACGATCGTCTATCCATACTAATTTACTATACGATAAGAAATATTAAAATTAGAATTAGTGTATTGAAGAGAACGCATTAAAAATGAATCTTTAATTCTGTATGAAACACTCTAACAATAAAATATTCAGACGCAGTTAAGAACGTCGAATATTATTAAAAAATGCAGTTAGATTCTATTAAGGAAATTAATCATGGCTAACAGATAAAGTTCCTTTTATGTTCTATTTCATGCTCCTTAAGAGATACTTTCAGCTGATAAATATTTCTGGAGACATGTTGTAATGATCAATCAGTTTAGACTTTCCACGATGACAGTTAATCAGCAAGCATTTGCAGTCTTAATATCAGCGATCTGATAACGAGGAGAAACATGAAAGTTATTCATAATGGATATTGCAAAATTTAATTTTGAAGCGAAATATAGAAGCATTTTCTGTCTCAAACACCCCATTCACAATTTACTTGTGAATGGTGCAACCGAAATCAACACCGATCCAGTGTAGTTATTCAAGAAGTACACTGCGCAAACAAAAAATATGACATCTCTCGTTCTACTGAGCCGATTGGCTCAAGGTATGACAAATTGCGATGTTTTGTAAAAATCGTATCAGCAGTTTTCAAACAATTAGCTCTCAAAATTTTAGCTCCTCCATATTAATTGAATTTGGTATATATTTGTTAATATATAAAAAATAATATATAAAAAATATAAATTTTTTATATATTGCAAGTGCAAAATATCAACTGCCTGTTTGTCCTTTATGCCCTTTTCTTGTTTCGTGACTGGAAAATCATAAAGATGCAGTGTGATGTCTCAGACATTAACTTGTATAATTTATTATTAGTTAAGCAAATTTTATAATAAGACTTGTGCACAGAAACATTAAATATTAAATCGGGCGATGACACGATTTGCTACATGAAAAGAAAAAACAATTTTTATAAAATTAGACAGGAATACATTAAAATAATTCTAATAATGAAGCAGTGATTTCATTATATTTCACGAAATAATGCTCTGATGGGAAATAAAGTTCAATGTTCTTAAATATGCTTTGCTTAAATACTTAAGAACAACTAATATTACTGACTGAGCTAGAAGAAACTAATAGGACTGAGCTAATACGACTGATCAAGCTAACATAAAGGTACAGTTGTATCAATTGTAAAAGCATAGCAATTTTATATCTTCAAATTTCTTTAAATTACATCTAATACTTTTGTTATTGGAATAAATGAAACTCTGCCGTTCAGAAATTTTGCCGACTGCACAGACACGATTTCGGAATTTTATCTCCTGCAAATTTACATACCTGCATAAAATGGCAAATTATAGCTAATGTACAAGTGTATTTAAGTGTAAGTAACGTGAATATATCAGTTGAAAGGATCATTATTCCACTAATTTTGCATTTTCAATACACTAATAACCATAACCAGCTCTAAACATAACCCTGTTGGTTTCTGCAAAGTCGAATAAACTCATGTTTTGTGTATTGCTCACTTTATTAGTTTATTAGTTTTTAAATATGATTAAACATTCAAAATATTCTCTCATTATATTTCCGCTGCATCAGTATTTGTCTTGTCCGAGAAAATGGAGCACATTACTGACTTTCCCTAACTTGAAACATAGAGTGTCGTAATTATTACTATTTCATTTCCTCTCATGTATTCTGATGAGTGCAATTCCCACCGTCTTCTTAGTTATACCTGTTTCTGAATATTTAAGTTGTAAGACCCACTAATCTACCTCCTGATGTGACAGCTGAAATAAAAACAACCCTTTGTTACCTTATTTAATTTTCACAATGCGGCGATTTTACGCTAACACACTACGCCTCACTCGAGTGGTAAATCAAATAACAAGAACTAAACTAAAAATTCGTAGACATTAACAAGTAGTAGAATTACTCTACAGGACTCAGATAATCCTCTTTCTTAAAATCGCGTCGAATATCTAGTGGCAACAAAGTAATAAATGTTATGCCACGTTAACCAGCAATAAATGGAAAGCAGAAGATAACGCTACAAAAATACTGCGCTTGCCCAAACTCTCTAACTTTTCCTTCTAGAAATCAGTATTTAAACCTTTTCTCTTTAAGGTAGAATTTGCATTACTGCGGGCGAGCTATCAAATTTAAGTATTCTGGCATTGACAATTAGAGAAAATGAAGACTTATAGGAAAGTAAGCATAAATTAAATTTAACTCGTTAGTTAAAATAAATTACTTCAAAGCATAATCTACTTTGGAACAAAGAAATATTAATTAATTTTTTACATTAGATTATAAATTAAATTCTCTTTCATTTTAAATATTAATACCAGTAAAATAATCGTGCACGCAATCGTCGTGGAGAAAACAGCGCAAAAACATCTTCGTGAAAAACATCGCGTTGGAGGGAAAGAAAACGAAAAAAAAGCAAGGAGAAAACTGCGTTGATCTAAAATATCATTGTTGAGAATAAAGCAATAAAAAATCATTGCAATTTGAAAACATCGCTGTACGAAACATCATGGCAGAAATAAAGCAGCACCAAACATCAAATGCCAGAAAAATTTCAAAAATATCCATGTATGCCTCTAAGAAATTCAGAATTCTGTGAGATATTTTTTGCCATTGCAGCATTACTTTTCATGCAGAGAACTCATATAAGACGACCACTTCATGCTTCCACAAGATTTTGGTCTTAACTGAAGGCAGTGGTTTTCTTAGAAAGAAACTGTAGTACTCAAACGAGTATTTCCCTAATAGAAAATATTTTGCATGATTCTAAATGTATTAGAGGCATGAAGTTCACATATCTACGATGTTTTTGTTATTCGATGTTTGGTAGCTGCTTTATTTTTAGCACTATATTTTGTATTACTGTAGGACGATCATTTGAAACGCTTAATTATATACAAAGATACTTTATATCATAACGTTTTAGAACTACGTAATTTTTCCCTAGCTCTTTTTTTTCTCCTCTTGTGACGATGTCAGTACAACAGTGTTTTCTCCTTTCTTTGTTTTCTCCTCGATGTTTTGAGCTGACGCCTTTGCATTTATATACGAATTCCTATATGTATGCAAATTTTCGAAATAAGAAAACTTCAAAAAGAATTCGCAGTTCTAGTTGAATTGGCCACGCTAGAGACAATTAGATATTTTTATCTTCGTACTGACGTTACTACAAGTGAAAGGTATCGCTATGGTTGATAATGGCTGCTTCTCAAGGACAACCACTCCTACAATGACCTTGTCACAACTATCCTGTATGTAGGCTTTTCCGCTTCATTGCATCAGCTGTGGGAAAAGGAGTTTTACAGATTGCTTCTCCTGAAGGTGAAAAACTGCAGGCTCGTACACCTTAAAACACTTAAGATCTCCGAATATGATACTGTTGCTGACTACATAATAGAGCTGCTTTGGGAAATAGTAACCAGAATGTTTGTGTTGCCACAAATATTTTTGTAATTTAATCTGCTTTGTGTCAAAGTTTTTTATGCGTTCACATCGTGTTTCCATCTCGAACGCACAGTTTAAAACATTCTGTTGCATAATTTAATTCCATATTTAATATATATTAATTTATTATTGAAAATTAATTTATTATTGAATTTATTAATTAATTTATTATTGAAATAGTATTGAAAATTACTGTGAACTAAAAATCCTAAGAATTTCATGTTAAATACTTATTTTATTTAGAGTGGAGTTTATAAAATGTATTTTATTAAAAAAAAATACGTATGTCTTCATGCATAGAAATTTTTAATATTAAAATATTCATCAGATTTTTATTTCAGTTCGAATATATTGAATATAAAGATAAATATAAAGAATTCCATCAAATTTCAAGTATATACCATTAGCCATTTTTATAATACCATGCGTACAAGGTGGAAGCATGATGTGAACGCATAAAAAATTTTGTTACAAAGCAGATTAAATTGTAAAAATATTTGTGGCCACACAAACGTTCTGGTTACTAATTCCCAAAGCAGTAATACTATAACTATACCCTAACTATATAACAGCAGTCAGCTGTTATAGAGTCAGCTGTAAAAAGTTCGAAGTAATTGCTTTTAAAATAAATAAGTTATCCCAATTCTTGAAACAGTAACAAATTCGAAGATCTTAAGGCTTTTGAGGTGTACAAGCTCCCCTTAAGCCCACTTCGGGAAGGATATATATGTGTTACAAATTAAGATGTAATTGACAATTTAATTTCTCTTTCATTAGACAAATAAACCTAGTAATAAAAACAACCCTACTATCTTAATTTATAATGAGATGGATTCAAAATGCCAAAGAAACAAAGAAAGGCGTAAAAAATAATGAATTCTAAGTTATTAATAATGCAAACCATTTCACTATACAGCTTAATTTATGAATTAATACAGAGTGTGAGAAGAAGGATAAAACTATTTAACGTGCTTAAATTATGTTTTCTGTTTTTAAGATTTTTGGAGGAAATCTTAAGGCGGTACTCTTACTTTAAACTAGAAAATGGCACAAAAGTCCTATTTATTTTTGACAAATCAGGTTTAGTTTAAGATTTCTATGCCAATTAAAGATAATCTTTATAGAGATCCTTACGTTCAATAGTAATGCTCCCAAATTCCCAAATAGACGTACTTAAATTTACGCACACATTAACTAGGACATCTGTGTAGCTATTCAGAGGAAAACAGCGCATGGCAGAACAACTCCCTATACAATAGGAGTACGGATCATCCACCATGGCAAAATGGAGATTACGAACATTTACGATGCTCGCCATCAAGCATGGCTCTTATCTGCAACATGTCGGATTTCCTGGATTAAACCTAGTACTCTGGCCAGCAGCAGTTGACCCGCGGGTTAACAAAACCTTTATGGCCCATTGACCGGAATGGGGACGCAGTGAAGAAAGTTTTAAGGGGAAGAGTGGTGTAAGTCAAACAATTCTGTATAGAGGAGGCTATGGATTGCGTTATGGTCCGCGATTGCTAAGTCGAAGAAGTTATCTTAAATCGTACTGATGGTTATTTTTATTAAGTATATCATTTGTTTTGTATTTATAGTATTAAACGTGATAGATGTTTTGACTTTGGCGTGTTGAAAATCTAATATTATGGATTTCTATGGATAGTTTTTTTAATCATTATTGATGGAAATTCAACAAAGGAAGATGCAAAGCAGTTTTTTGAAAGCATACTTCTGCGTGCGTACGGGTTCGCAGTAGATTGAATGCACAGGTTGAATGATAGGTTATTAAAATTTACTTTTATCAAAAGAAATATTTCAGAACTGTGGAATTTTCCATAGAAATATTCGTACAAGTATTAGCAGTACCACACAGTACAATCAGTTACACTCCAAACTGTCTAGAAGGTTAAACACAACGCAATGCAAAGCGCATCTAAAGGGAAAGCTAATCCGATCTGACGCTGACCTCGCAACAATAACAACAGTAGCTAACTAGACAACTAAGAGCAGATGCTTTTCCTTCGGCCTTAAATAGTTTTCAACCGGCCGCGACTACTTTTCAGTACTTTCTGCTTCTCGAGGCTACTGGAAAGCAATAAGAGGATGGAATTACGGTTACAGCTATCAAAGTGGTCAATCATATTTATTCAATTTCAATACACATTACGGTGATACAGAGACCAGATCAAAATGCCGCAAAGTGGTCGCCAAATTTGGTGACATTTGTCGATTTCTCGCCTGATTTGGCGAAAAAATAATCGCTCGCCAAAACCGTTGCCAGCTTAGCGATACCTCGCCAAATTACCGAGGTATCCATTTACTCAGTTGAATGCACTACCCCTGCAGTCATATTTTTCCGGCATAGAATTCTCTAAAACTTTGTCTCGAGGGACATGACACTGAAAAATATAACAATTTTGCTTATATTTCTAACAAAGTTACCTATCTAAGTCCAAAATTTGTAACAATACCTTGTACAGGAATCAAGAAAGAAAGAAATTTTAAACATCAGCTTATCAATCAATAGCTAAATATACTGAACGCATAGTGTCGAGTAGAATTTCAGTTGTTTTTGTTGTTATCAGTTTCTCTTCCCTGACGATGGTCAGTACAAGCCCACGGCATCCATCATGGCAAGGAGTCATAGGCGCCTGTCGTTGGTATGAACCTTCGGTACCATGCCCGACTTTAGCTCAGTTCCATCCGCAAATTTGAGGGAAAGTACCCCTGAGGAACAGGTCCGAGGGACCTACAACCAACCTCTAGAGAGGATTTTTGGCTCGCAGTATATTTAAAGCACCCCAATGCTGCAAACTATACGCTTACGACTATACGCTTACAAACATCCATGCCTTCTCCGGAATTTGAACCGGAGGCTTTCAGTAAAACATTTCAGTAAATGCTTAAATAAAATATGATTCCTGAGTATTTAGAAAAATGTTAAGGCAAAATATTTTATTGGGTTTAATTTTACCCGGAAAATAATATTCCTGTATTTCTTGCTAAGCAATATTAATGTAAAATTTTCAATAGTTTAGTGCATTATGGTAATTGTAGTCAAAAGAATTTCAAAGATATGATGAGCGAAAGTATTAACATAAATTTTAATCCGAGATAAAAATTTTAACTAAGTAATAATTTTAATTGGGGTTTTATAACATTTTCCCCCATTTTTATGTTAAAACCAATTTTAATTTATATGTGGGTGCTATCTGTTTCGTTCTTCCTCATTAACATCAGCAATTGTATTATTTGTAATGAGTTTTACAAGAAAATTAATTAGCATAAAACACTAAATTACTGCACTTTCATATACAACTCTCCATTAATAAAAATTGTGCAAATTAACTAACATTAAAGAGGACATATTAATTCTTTATTGATGTGCAAAAGAAGATATAACAGCTACCACTACTAAACAATTTAGTTATACATTAAAGATCACGAAATGAGCTCAATAAAAAAAACTGACGAATAACGATACACTGATATCAAAAGCAGATCACAGAGAGTGATGTTTTCCATTAGCATCACTTTCTTCGTTTTAAGAAACTGTTTTCTTTAGTACTTCTCTTACAGTTTTACTTCCGTTGTTCTGTCCATGTATTTCATGGAATAATGGTTGCCAATTCTTCCCTTCCACCATAATTTTGAGAGAGAGAAAGTCCAGGGGTGATACGAGGTTCTCCAACCCCACTCTTCTACCACCAAACCACACGAGAGGATTTTCGGCTCGCTATATATTTCGAGTGCCTCCATGCCTTAAAAACATTATATATTTAAACATCCATGTCTTCTCCGGGACCGCAGTAGGCTTCCCTAGCCACTGTACTGTATGGGCAGCTGGTTTTAACTCTGCAGTGATTACATAACATATTTAATATAATAATTTATGTTTTATTTGTGTCAGATGGGAAATAACATGCGTCCCGATTTACACCAAAAATTCGATGTACAATATTTTTCATCAATGCTCAAACATTAATTATGATTTGGCACAAAACACGTACAGTATTTGAAATATTTTTACTTCATGTAAAACATCAGTAAGACCAAGTTTAATTAACATTAATTAGCAGTTTATTTTTACTTTTTTAATTAGAAGGAAGGTAAATTGCCGATTGAAATTTAATTCTGTCATTGCTAGAGCTTAGAATTCTTTTCGATTTTTTATATGTTTCTAATATTTTACATAAATATGGGATATAAATTTTCCTGTTAAAACATTTGAGCATTAAATGAATTTTCTATCTGTTTGTATTTACGTGTATGTTAAGAATTCTCATTTAAATGTATATGTGTGTGAATATAGCAGTACTTAAGTTGACAGTATGCAATAAATTTATCAGTTACTTACATGCTAAAATAAAATAGTAAAATCATCTGTTTATCTTAAGGAAACTCCACTTTTTCTTAGAAATGTAAAGAAGTAAAATTTTTCAGATAACAATATTTATTCAAAGCATATGTTTTATGCGAAAGTTTCCAAATTTTTCTTTCAGTTCTTAAATTAGGCAAAGAAATAATAATTACAGAAAAAGTCCTTTTCTTTCAATAAAACCTACCGGAAGCAATTACCAAAATAATAGTTAAAATAGTTCCGAAAGTTATTTACAAGCAAAATATGATACTAATTTTACTTCAATCCAGTAATTTATCCATTTAAATCCAGTATAAAATATTGTTGCGTGCATACACGACTTCGTTACAGATTGAGTGCACACAGAGTCGATGGTGGTTTGACAAAATTTATTTTGCGAAAAAAAAATATTTACAGCTCTGGAAACTTGCACAAAAATACCAGCTTTTCTTAGCATCACAAAGAGCAATCAGTAGTTAAATTTCAAACTATTAAGAAGGTTAAACACAACGTTATGCAAAGCGCATCTAAAGTGCAAAACTTGTCAGGACTGAGTGTTCGGTGCATATTCTTGGTAAACATCATCGTGAACTCCTAAAATCCTGATCTGGAACAGGGAGTTGAATGCAGCTATGTTCTGTGGTAGAATATTGGGATTAAGTGGTAGAAGAATTGCACTTGAAAGGGATTTATAATCCTCTTTTATTAAATCACAATTATTTACAACCACTTTCCAACTCGGGAGGGTTACAGAAAATAGAGACCGCGCTTGGGTCTAAACTGAACAATCAGGTAATTTAAACTAAAACTAATTCGAAATTAAGTAATCGTTGCTCACAGAGCTCTAAACGCGAGGTTGGTCTCTAAACTAAATGGTGCGTAGCAAGATTTAACTAATACTGACGCACTTGGAATTGCTTCAATAAGTAATCACGTAACAGCGCTACGGCTTAGAATTTAAATACTAGCTAGTCAGGCGAACGTTGAATAGAGTAACAGTGGTCTGAGACTAAAAGCTCTCTCACACTGAAATGTTTCTACCTTTCGTTAAATACCCCTCGGCTCCACTTCAAAGTAGCATAAAGCTGAAACGCGCGCTTATTTTAACGGGAAGTTGAAATGAGAAGGGATAGAAAAAGTAAAATTAAAATAAAACTTTGTTAGTTTAACTAAAATCTTACAAACTCACACGTAGATAATCTCAATACTCCGAAATCAACTCTGAACCGAAAAAATCCAGCTCTTCCTGGTGTTATATAGTTTTCTCCCGGCAGGCAAGAAATCTCTAGTTCCCTTCTCTTCTCGAAATTACTGGAAAGCATATGCAAGCTGGGTACAATTACAGTTATATATAGGTATCAATTACAGTTATTCAATTACAATATTAATTACAGTTATACAAGGATCGGACAAAAATGTCGCTAAATCATGGCCAAACGCGGCAACGTTTGGCTATATTAGTATCCAAAACCATTGCCAGCTTGGCGTTAGCGCGCTAATTCAGCGAAATAGCCATTTACATCTATGTTAAATAGGCTTGCCTCTGTAATCTTATTTTTCCGGCAGAGCTTTTATCTGTTTGAAGCATTTCATGTTACGTCATGTAAAAAATACTGCAATTTCACATATCATTTCGCTAAAATTATTCACATGTATACAAGATTCGCAAGAATATTTAGAAAATTTGAACCGTTTTTAAAGCAGTTTTATTACTTCAAGTTATTAGTATTTTCTATCGAAATATACTTCCTGCTGTTCTTTCAGTCAAAATTTATTTCCTTTTGCCCTGACCACTTTAGATTAGTGAGTCATAAAATGGAGTGCATTTTAAAAACGTAAACAAAGTTTAGACTAAGAGATTAATAAAATTTTATACTGTGACGTTAATAGAGAAAGACATCTTATTCTTTGCTCTTTGAAAATTAGAATATACGATTTTCCGTATATTTATTCACATTGAGTTTAACCAGAAGCAAACTGAAAAAACGGTGTGAATAAATTGAAAAGGAAGCTCAAGTTTAGGTAGCGTTTTTTAATATCGATAAACACCTGTTACTTTATAACCTCGTAAAATTTCACATTTTACGATTTACTCAGCTTAAGAGTTTCAAAAAAGATTAAAATTGTTTTAAAAATCTTCTAAGTGCTTGAAAAATATTACTTTCACAAACAGTAAGTTTTATATGTTGTAGAACATTAACCACTTCATTCAATAAGTTTGTTTGCATAGTCGCTAGACTATGCAAACTCTTAAGCAACATAAAATCATCGCTTTAGGAAACGTTATTACCAATCGGATTTAATTATTTTAATAAAATTATGAATCTTACCATAACGTTATATTTTTTTAATTATCCAACCTTTCTTTTCTCGGCATATTGATTTGGCTTGGTTTTATTTAATTATGGCAAAGCAGGCAAAGGTCATTTGCCTAAGGAGATAGAAGCCTTTGTGGAGGGATTTCTAACGGAAACTGGCTTGTGTACACGTTACACACGGGCAAAAGCCACAAAAACGCCCATACAGATAGCAGCTAGCCATTCGCCTGGAATCGAGGCTGGGATCGGAATTACCAGTGTTCAGCGATGTTACCGTTAGCCGCTGGTGGGCTTCTGGGCATAATGGAAGATATCCGAGTTAAGAATATTATTCTGAATAGAGTTTATCTTCTGTAGTCATTATAACATAACATACATTAAGTATATTACACTGAAAATGTGTTGCATACCTTTTGTAATAATATTTTGTAATTATATTTAATTGTTAGATTTAATGTGAAAAAAATCATGCGATTTTGTTAGTAAGACGTTATGTGAGTTTATTAGTGAATCATGTGATTTAATACTCAATCATGTGACTTTGTAAATATGAGAGTGTTATAAATACGCATGTAACTCTTATGCAGGTTCACAACACATAGATGTATGGGGTTTTACTTGTTCTGGAGCTAATACCCCATCAGAAATAAAGGGAATTATAGCTAGATCTGAAGTAACTGGAAATCATGATAAGGTTTTAGAAACCATTTTTATTAAACAGAAATTAGAATGTAAATTCAGATTATTGTGCTAACAATATCAGCCATAACTCGTGATGAGGCAACTAAACTGTCAAATGTAAGTTAAATTTTTAACAGTAGTCAAAAACTACACTATTTAAATCTTACTTAAAGCTACGTTAATAATTATATCCGAGAGTTTAAATTAGTATGTCTGCAGCGATACAAAGCAAAGCCGAGCAATTACAACCTCTAAAGCTAGCAGGAACAAAAGGTAGCGTGCACGCGCAGACCAGATATCGCTGTGTCTTAAAATCCGGAAACCTCAGTTTTAAATCCAACTAATTTATCTATATTCTTGTGCAAAAAAAGAAAAAGATCACCCATGTATTTTTTAAACAAAAAGTTACGTCTAAGATGAACTTACAGAAACATAAATATTAAGTGTATTTAAAAACAGAACTGTCACAGTTTCATTAAAAAAACTGTAAAATGTTTCCAAACTAAATTTTGCCTGTGTTCAAAATTAACTGTTAGATAAACTGTTAAAGATTAAAAATACAGCATTTTAAAATTATTCTGCTATTACCTAAAAAATTTAATCTTGAAAATCTTTAAAAGTGAAGCCTCCGTGTTGCATGGTTAGTTTAATGTTCAATTTATACATTTGATTACGAAATTAAAGTTCCATAATATTTTATCCTCCACCAAAGAAATCAATTAAAGTGATGCAGAAAAATTGGAATGACAATTTTAATTAATTGCATGATGTCTTTTAGTTATTTTTGCATTATACATGAATTTGTTAGAAAATAATATTGCAAAACAGTGCAGTAAAATTGTACAAAATAATCAGAAATGAATATCTAAAAAATATGCGAAATGCCGAAACATTTATCAAGAGCGAAGTGTGGAAAGAAACACATTTTTCGAGTAACCGAGGTGACGTGTTTAATTTGAAATACGCAAGAATGAAGCTACTGAAACTGCTTAAAGTGAAAGGACTGTAGCACGCAACGCGAAGCTTTGTTTCGAATTAAAGTAAATCAAAGTTTTGAAAAGAAAAATATAATGTTTTGCAACATTTATGTCTTAGCTCGTATTTGCTATACATTTCAATCTTTTCCCCTGACATATAAAATTTAATTCCCTCAGTAAGATGTATTAAAATAAATTAATTATATGAAAGATTTGAAAATATATACAAATGTAAGCTCTCAAAAGAGTGCCGCGAATTTGGATAAAATTAATAGTTCGAATACTCCAGTATGAAGAAAATGTAACAAGTAGCATGTCGTAAATCAGAAGGAGATTCAATAAGTTTATTATTTTCAACTTATCCTCGTAAATATATTGAGTATTTAAATGTGCAGTGGTGTTATAAATGTTAGATTTTTGTGGCGCAATGTGATATTAGATAAAGGATCTTTTGAAGGAATTAGGATTTATTTTTACGGTTATGTAAGCATCTGTTGTGTAACATATTTCAGATTTTAAAATGTAGCAATATTTTGCTTTTGATTTACTCTTCTCTGTTAGCTGTTTTCTAAAAGATAATTATTTATTATTTATGTAATAATTTTCTAGTTGTGTTGCATATTTTATGTGAAAATTTACCATTTTTGTTAAAATAATATTTTAGTGTTTACATAATTTTTCATGGAAAGAAAATAAAATTATAAAGGTCTGTTTCGCAAATAAAAGATTTCTAGAAGAGAGTAAATCAACGTCTGTTCTTTGGATAGCTTGTTATACTGTGATCGAAAGTACTGGAAAGGATTTTTTTAAAGTAAGCATGTACGAGAAATCATCCTCAATTTCGCAGCTCTTTTAGAAGTTATTATCAGTTTCATTGACAATTTGGCGATAATCCTTGTTTGATTGCCTTTTATCGTTTGCAAGTAAGTTTGTTTTAAACTAACTCTAAACAGAGTTCAAAGCAAGAATTAGAAAAACTAATTCTTGCTTTGGCGATTTTAAATGGAGAAGCAAACCGAACAAACAGCGTGCATTAAATTCTATTTTTACAAGGGAATTTTCACTAAAAACATTTTAGATGCTGCAAACAAATTTTTAAGAGAACGTTTTAACAAAATGAGAATATTTGTGTGGTATAAGGTATTTATAGAAGGCAAAGAATGCATCGAAGATGAATCATGCTCTGCTAGACCATCCAATTCAAATAATGAGCAAAACGTGGATCAAGTCAGGGATTTAATGCTTAACTATATTCATTTAGAAATTGGAGATAGTGCACAAGGGGGAAGGAGCACCCACACTTGGCTTCGCTTGAGGCAAGCCTTACGCGGTTAATCGTCCCAACCTCTAGAGGCGATCCAAGAAGGCACAACCCCACAGTCAACTCAGGGGGACAATTTTTGTTTCCCGAAGTCTGGGTTTTGAATTACAAGTCAGTGGTGAACAGCTTTACATCCACCGAAAAGCCAAACCCCCAAGAATAACTTTCGATATCAAACCATGTTACGTGCCCAAAAGCAAGGAGAAGACAAAACAGTACCAGTCCGGTCTCTGCCGAGCCTGAACCTACCACCGAATAAACGATGGCTTTAATCCTCTGGAGACAGCTTATTTACCCCAGAAGTCGAGGCTGTCTAGATATTGATCGAGGCAGTACACTGGGATATTTGGTCCCAGTAGACCCCCAGGGATGGTCATCCGAACATAGTTAGCCCAGCGAACCTGGTTACCAGCGTGGCCATGAGGAGGGTTACGTCGGCTTACAACAGGCTAGGCTATGGGGTGCGCGTCACTGCCCCGTAGCTATACCCACTCTCAGAAACTCCAGATCAAATCCCAGGTCTTCTCCCATAAAAATGGTCGTTCAGGAAATCCAATTCTACCCGTTTTTAGGAGTACAACTACTACCGCCACAATTAGAGATAATGGTGAACAAGCTCGTGCATCATTTGCATATACTGTAAACAATTCTGAAAACATCTCGTCTTACTGAACGACCCTTTTTCGTGGTGTGTCCTTCTTGAATTCAGCAGTTAACGATGATGAAACATATCTATGCTTTTGGTACAAGAGTAGCTCAATAATCAAATCAATAACTGTCGAAAAGTAAAACAAGAAAGAAAAGACCGTTTTTGGTTCGGTGAGAAACTAAAGAAATGTTGATGGCTATTTCCCATTTTTTCAGGTGCTGTGCATTGTGAATTTCTACCATCTAGCCAAGCAATGAACAAAGAATATTACATAAGTCTTGCTTGACTTTAGCATGAAGAATTCGTAGAAAACAGCTGGAATTGTGATGAAATAACTCACGAACTTCACGTCGCGAAATTCATGTGCTTACTATACTGTTATTATTTACGAATTTTTATCTAATAGTTATTTAAAAAATACGATTGCGCAAGGTCTGTATTCACCTGATTTAGGACCGTGAAGTGTTTCATTTCCATGGTTTAAACTGCCACTTCTTGATCACTTTGAGTATATTGACATTCTGATTGGTACAGTTGTTAGCGATGTTAGCTGCCGGACCGATGGAGATCTCGAATCCGTGAGAATGCATGCATATTTTATAAGTGCATAGAGTCTGCGCAATGCTGAGGAATTTGAAACAACAGGGAACTGAAGGCCCTTTTAAGGGCCTTGGTGTTAATGGACGAGAAATGAGAGACCTTTACATTCATCCATCGCGGTGCTCTGCGAAGAAATGGATTTTTGTCAAAACGTAATGCAATGCAAAGTATTCCAAGTTAAAACCGTTTCTAAGTGAAGAACGATTGAATGTTCTTAAATGTAACGACATGACAGAAATTGTTTCGATTTCCCATTCTCTTAATAGTGAAAAAATATTAATATTTCTCACGATTCTTAACCCTGTATTTTCTATCAAGAAGTCATGAAAATATGCAGAGTTATTCTGTAAGCCTCTTTTCCTTGCTGTGAAATCTTGAGCAACGAAAAGACGCCTAAAACATTCCTCAGCCCGAAGATGACAAACAGATATTAATCAGTTCCTCGGCTCCCTCTCAATGAATTGAAATGAAAACAAAATAAAAAAAAAAGCAGTTCGTTACATCAACGGCTTTCTCGGCTCCGCATTCCGGAACATTCTCGCAATCGATATCAGGAGGAGAACAATGGACAGAATGGTCAATAGCAGGGGGTTCCTTTCTCTTTAATGGCGCGAATGGGCTGATGCCCGATAAGACCTAAGCTAAACGACCTCCAGTGTTAGAATGTAGCCTCCGATAGCGACACTGGGAGTTCCTTTAGAAAGATCTTAAATTGGGCAGCAAGAGATAAGGCGAGAGAGGACTTTTCCTTGCTTCGTCAAAAGGATAGTATATCGGAAAAGTTTCATGTTCTGCTGTTACGAATGGCTTTAGATTATTGTAGGCAGTTTAAAATATTCGTGTATTGTGTAGAGTCGCATAAATAACCCAACTCTTTTCGTTGAATTATTAGTCCATTTCTGTGAAAGTGTCTTCTGAAACTTGATGCAGGATCGGGTTTGAGCTTTATATTTTAAAGCGAATTTAAACATCGTCTTAGAAGAGAAAAAGTAGTTTGGAGGGAAAAGTACTAGAAAAGATAGTGTATAAGAAGTTTAGATTTTATAAAAAGGACGGTAGATTATTCTTTTCGAAATCTGAAGAATTTAAGTTCAGAAACTGTAATTAAATTGATCATATTAACAGGTAGCAAGAAATCAGATAACAAGTTTTCTATATGTTGTTCTCAGTACAGGTAAAAGTTCACTCATGTGGCACTTCTTAGAGTATGTGTACTTTCATTTTTGTTTATATGAAATTTCCTGGTAAGTACAGATCAGTTTCTGTCTTTTAATCCACTGTTTATGAGAATTAAGGCTCATTATAGATTATTCTGGGAGTTAAGACTAATTAAGAACTGCGGTATGCTAGTGAAACTTCTTGAGAATAAACATTTATTATTCTACAATTCATTGAGAGGGAAGCAAATACAATGTAAATTGGTAAAAAATTAATAAATAAAAGTAATGAAAAAAACATCTGAAAGCTTTCAGACTTTATATTACGTCCAAAGAGGCGTTTTTTTCATTTACATATGCATACACGTTTCGAGAGCATTTGGGCTTTCTGGAGTGGAGGATTATGTTATTAAAAATTTGGGGCTCTAGGTATCATCGGTTTTTCAAAGTGTGAGAAACATACATACATTCATGCAGATTATTCACTATTTAATTTCTTTAAACACAATACAAGGCGATAATATTTGGTAGTAACAATAAACACAATACAAGACGGTAATATTTGGTGGCAATAATTTAAAAAGTGATGGGCCGTTTATAGTGAACCGACACAAAATGCCTTTTTGACACTAATGGCCCTTTTAGGCTAACGTTCCTTTCAGCTATTAAAAATATAACAGCCCATAGAAATTCTTACTTATTTATCTTTACGTTTAATTCCATAATCACAATTAAGTAGGAAAATCCAAGAGCATATATATATGTTAGCAAAACCATCGGGAAAAAGAAGCTAACGAAACGCCAGTGAGAAATTAAGCGTGTTAAACATGTAAAATTGAGGAAGGAAAAAATAATATGGTGAAACGACAAAAGAAATTTTAATAACTAAATGTGAAAAACTGTTAACTTAAATATGCTAAAATCATCAGTGTTTCAAAGAATTATTAAAAAGGAAAACATAAAACTGGTAATTGATAGGCTTTGTCTTTTTTATTTTATTTTCCCCAGAAGGGTAGATTTAAAAGGAATGACAAAATGCTCTGAATGACGTAGTTTTGGATTTGAAAATGAGCAACGAAAACCAAAGAATGTTTTCAATACTTCGTAAAATTATAACTGATAAGAATAGCAAAATTTAAAATAAAATATTTTATTACTCTTCATCCAGTAGCCTGCTCTCAATATGGCAAGTTACAGTCTGAAATTGGGTAAAGGCAATAAAAAATTTAAATAAATAAGCATTATGAAATAATATACAGTATAACTAATATAATGCTATTAATAATGAATTACAATAAAAATGCATAGCAAAAAATTCTAACGGTAGGTTTTATCTTTGAACGAAATCAGCCAACAATTATGTATTACTATCTGAATATGCTTGGCTAATCGAACTTATCAAGTTGGCATCTGCTGAAAGGGGTGATTGAATAACGTTGTTATTATGTTTCGGTTAAGGTTTTTATCCTTTAATTAATCTCCAGGCAATAGTTGTAAAATTATAAGCAATTTGAAAATTTGAAGTCGCGCTAGGCCTAACGGGGCGGTTATTTGTTTACATTTGAAATTCTTAGTAGTATAGTGAATTAAGTCAGTTGGTGCAATAACTTCAGTGTCTTTTTGATCAGTGGGACTAAGAGATGACTTAAAATTTTTGTGTGCTGAAAGTTTAGTTTTCCTGCCCGTTAGCCGAATTGCTTGTTTTTGTACGGAAAATCTAATTTTAATTGCAAAATTTTTTTAATATGTTTTGCATCCTTCCTGTTTCGAAGAGTTTCAGAAATAAGATTTCCTATAGGCTGGGTAGTGCTTCTGTCCAGCATAAAACCATTGTTTTTAACTATATTTGATGTTTTAGGTTTTTCGAAGTGTTTTACGAATTTTAATGAAGACACTTCGAGTAATATGCGCAAAATATTGCGTTATTTTTGGCATTGCCATGACCAGAAAGATTAATTGAATTTAAAGCTTTGCTTTCTAAACACCTTCACAGTTTAGCATGTTCTGTAACTGTATTTGTAATTTTCAGTATTAATGAGAGCAAATTTCAAGTTCAGAAAGAATATTTCCTCACTCTGTAGTGTCATTAGGTTATTTCGATGCTGGAGACGTAAAAAATAAGCAATGCACTTGCCGAGACCCGAACTTTGGATCTCTCGAATACGCGCCGAGTGTGCTAGCCATTCCACCACGAAGGCATGCTAAGAAGGCTGGAGATATATCTCGTAACTCAACCGATATGTTCCACGTTCTCTCTATTATCTTGAAAATAACTAACCAATGATAATGATTTTTCAATTCTAAGCATTCGTCTTTGCAATGAATAATTTACTATAGCCTAGAAAATGCGTTTTAAGAAAAGGACGAATATGCATATGACTGTTATGAATCGCATTGTCCCCTTAAGTCAGAATAAAACCAATAAATAGGAAATTTAGTTGTTATGGTAGAACATGTTAAACCGATAAAGTGAATAAATCTCTGACACTTACGGTTAACGAAAATCAATGATATTAATCATCAGATTATTTGCTTGAAGAAATCTAGAACTCAGAAATTAGATTTCCTTTTCATTGTTATATTTCCATGTTATTTTCGATATTTGAGAAAAGTCATGCGACTTTGTATAGAAAAAGGGGGTTGAAAATTAGGTTGTTAAATTAGGCACTTTTCATTTTTGACACTTGCGTTCATAAAGAATGTATAGCATGAATATGTGAACATGAATTGAATAGCTCTATTATACTAAATAAGCATTTGGGTACCCATTAATCCTTTTAAGTATAAAAAATTACTTTACTTTATAAGGTAAATCTCCCTACTTAGAATGCCATCGTGGCGTAAGGGTCAGTACACTCGGCGCGTATTCGAGTGGTCCTAGGTTCGAGTCCAGGGGAGGGCATTGCTCATTTTTCACGTCTCCTACTTCGAAATAACCTAATGACTCTACAGTGGCGCCCGAACTAAAAAAGGTGGTGAATGATGATTCTCCACCACCACGATTTGACGATTTGGTCCCCTAATCTCCGGTTGCCCTTTAAAAGGGGGAGTATATAAGGTATTTCTTCCGCCTTCTTAGCATGCTTTCGTGGTGTAATGATCAGCACAGACTGCGCGTATTCGAGAGGACCGAGGAGGTTCGAGTTCCGGCGAAGGCACTGCTCATTTTTCACGTCTCCTGCTTCGAAATAACATTATGACCCTACAACTTGATTTAAAACGCAATATATCTAATGCTGTAGATGACAACAAAAACTCTAATATTTATATTCGTACCGATGGGGAGGGATGGCGGAGGAATAAACTGCACGTAACTTAAAAAAATATTTCAAACAAAAACGAAATAAGACGAAAACTTTAATGGGGAAAGCGATCTAAACATAAGTGACTACCTCTTCAGTTTAAAGTGAGATAATGAGAAAACAATTATACTTTCCTACGTAATTTAGCTTCATTTTAAAATCAAATTCATCATCGTGCATTTGATTATATGCTTGCGAATAATGCAATATTATTTTCAGTACTAATGAATAATGCTAATCCGGTTAGAATTAAACAATTTTAATTGAATTAGGGAATGAGTTTGATATTTATAAGGAGCAGACTCTTCACTGATGAACAAAGTTCTTAGTCATAATATCAAATCTTGCGTTAAACCTCAGTTTTGTTTAATGTTAAAAAGTTTTATAGAACATATACTTCAACATATTCAAATATACTCCAAAATAATTAATACAATTAGTAAACTACTCAGTCAACAAAAGCCATCTTTGCCAAGACTTCCCCCCCACCCAAATGGCGGGCCTTCGGCCGATTTTGGCTAGGCCACAACTAAGGCCAGAAATGGTGGTCACTTTATTATGGAGATGCCTAATATTGCCAATAAGGTAAGTTCCACATTTTTTGCTAAGCGGCACTATACATCGGTCCTGCCGATTTATCGTAAATCATCGATAACACTTTTTAAATGAACATGATTGGATATTTTTGTTCAGATCTTCCTCTTAGCATATTATCATTTATGAATATATCTTAGCAAATTAGCATTTTTACATAATTGTTTAAATGAATGTGCTGATGACATAGCTGAAGACTTTCCTCTCTTCAAATATCATGCCTTTAATTCAACATACAAGTAATTTCAAATAACTGGTTACGTAAATATTTACCAGTCTTAATGCTCAATTACGCTTAATTTGTATCAGCCTCTGAATTGGATGCTTACTTATGTGTCAAGGAAAGACGGATGAGGTGCTGAGGGTTCTGAAAATGAATGGTTATTAATTCCTTAGTTATTTGCCGGTTCATTATAAATTAACCCTCGTGAGATTAACTGATGTGTTTTCGTGAGATTAACTGATGGCGACACCAAAATAGTTTATTGTTCATTCTTTAGGTTATACCTCAGAGTTCAGATTTTTGAGATACGGTGGGACTGTTCAATGTGCAGAATTATTTCCACTTAAACTCAGTTTCATTTCGATTCATGAATACACACACAATATAGTAATATTCGAACTGTAAGAGATTCCCCAATGTTTTTCCATATTTCGATTCTACGATTAAAATTATGCTAAACTGCCAAGTTTTGTAAACACCGCACGAGTAGTTTTAGAAAAGTAGCTCTCAAAATTTTAGCTCTTCGATGTTAATTGAATTTGGTATGTATTTATGGATCTCTGTTTTTTCATTAAACTTATTTGATTCTTCCTTTCCCATTTCGAAATCTAGGTTCATTCCAAATAAAATTTGCCAAAGAATATTTACATAAATTTAAATAAATTAAAAAAAATTAGGATTTATTTTTTTAATTTTGTATTTTAAAATCACATTTATAAATTTTTCGATAAAAATTTTAAATTTTTATTTATTTTAATTTTTAATAATCTATAAAATTTTTACCATCATCTTAAAGTAGATGTATTTCTGAGCATACCTGCAAAAAATTAGAGTTTTTTTTTGAATATTTTCGAAGATATATATGATTTTATATATTGGCGCGTTTTGAAATTTGGCATATTTGTTGAAAGCGATAGAACATCAAATGTGGCTTAGGTACCTTGTTAAAATGATTTGAAAGTAGGAACCATGTGACATTTTTTCTCTCGTGCACAATGTAAAAACGGAAAAGAAAATAGATTGCCATATATGAAGAAATTCGCCAAGTGAATTATTCTTGGCGCAAACTGAAAAAAATGCGCCAAGATAAATTTTTGAATTTCTCCGTAAATTTCGCACTAAATCTTACAAAATTTAATATTTAGGCATACTTTGAGTCCTAAAATCGAAATATGGAAAACAACTGGCATGCCATTTCAGAAAAAGTCCGGTTTTGTGTCAAACTTCCTATGTTAGAACAATGTTATATATAAATCTGATATAGATCCTAAGTCGGGCTTTCGAGACATGAAAAACACAATTTGAATTTTGCCAATCGGCTCACTAGAACGGGAGATATAAAACTGTGCCATTTTTTGTTAGTCAGAAGGGGCAATTTGCCCTGTAGGACAGTTAATTTCGTTTTGCAATTTTGCGTTGAAAACTATAAACGACGAATCACTTTTCAAATTGTTATATACAGTATTGTTATGCAGGGCTCTAATATTGTTACCACTAAATATTAGAGCCCTGTATTATGTTTAAAGAAATTAAATAATGAAGAATCTGCGTGAATGTATGTATGGTTCTCCGATTTTGATAAAAAACGGTACCTAGAGCCATCAAAATTTCAATAACGTAATCTTCCATAGAATATGGCATGTAAGCATTTTTATCTCCAACGAGTGAGACTGTCTGCAAGAAATTCTAAAGATATGCTTATTTTAAAATTATTTTGCGATATTGCTCTTGAACAGAATTTTATGGTTTGAGTACTTAGAACACACAAAACACAAAACGTTAAAAAACGTCCGTTTAGACGTAATTTAAAATCTGTGATCCCTTTTTTCAATCACTTTTCAGATTTTCTTAATTTTTTTTTTTTGCAATGTACGTTTTCATCGGCAATTACAATTTTGGAAACAATGCGGTGGCCACCATCTTTAAGAAATTTAATGGTTTCTTTACTGATTCTGACACGCTCTTCTTTTTGCTGAATCAAATTATGGGAAACGCAAGGACAAACTAGTTTTTTCATATGCAGTTCTTCATAAATAAGTTTATACATGGTGACAAATCGAATGTGAAGTTCCTACTGTATGGTTTGGTTTAGTGGAGAGCGTGGGACATATACCTGCTTTGTTAAACACCAGGTGACGCCATCCTCCGTCACCTGTTACCTGTATCATTTGGTAAGTGCAGCGATTCCCTTAGATTAACATTGTCTGTATGGCAGACACATTATCCTGGATTACTGCTGACAATGGCCTTTCTGTGTGTTCTTCATCCAGAAGAGACTTGTGACCTCTGTGAAATTCAACGTCTATCTAAATACAGTATCACGAGATGGACCTTCATGTCGTCAACTCTATTTTTCTTTCTGCCTAAAATTTATTCTACGCAACACTGTTTGCAAATGGCCAATAAAAATCGTCAGCTAGGCTAAACTAGTTCATATTTTCAAATCTAACCTTTATTTGTTTTTCATACCACGTCTGCGCGTATCTAAAAAATTTCAGAGTAGCCTTATAAGGCATTTCTGCCGCCTTCTTTGCACGCCTTTGTGGTGTACCGCTCAGGACGCTCGGCGCGTATTCGAGCGGTCCATGGTTGGAGTCCCGACGAAGGTATTGCTCATTTGTCACATATCTGCTTCGAAATAACCTAATGTTTCTACAACCTCCGTAGCTGTGTAATAATTCTAATTTTCGTATACCATTTCATATACCATTGTTTAGAAAAAGTCTTTTTTTAATATGGATTCTTAGTAATTAACGATCTAGCATGTTTTGAAAGAAATTGCAATAATTCACTCAGGGGAGGAATTTTCTAATCTGTAATAGACCGCTCCCAGCAGCCTCTTGTAACTGGATCTAATTTAAACTGCACAATAAAATGAGAATAGTATCTGCTGCATTTTCAGTTTTCAGATTGGTACCCAGATCAAAAACTGGAATGTCAAACTTGATAATAATAATCCAGTTTTTCAAGTTGAACTACTAGTCATCAGAGAAGCAATAAAATTCATGAAACACTTATTGGTAAGAAGTGTTATTATCACAGATTCTGCCACTGGAATATAAGCTATAACTGGACAACATCGTTCGCCACTAATTAAAATTACTCAACTACTACTGACAAATTTTGATCAACAGCTAATATCAAAACTGCATCAGACACGAGCCCGCGTAGATACAATGGGCAATGAAATAGCAGACCGAAAAGCATAAGAAGAACCGAACAGTTTCATTGCAACCGATAACTATACCTTACACAATTTCGTATTTAAAGTAAAGTTCAAAAAAAGATCTTTTATCACTCCGGAATGCAAAATGGTCACAAGAAGAACAGGTAGAAGAACTTTCATATCTACTCCTACAAGACACCTTATATCAGTTAGCAGTACCGTAGCATTCTTTTTAACAGCCCATGGTCCTATTGCATCATATCTCCATCGTTTCAATTTACATCACACAGATAAATGCATATGTGGATCTACAGGAACTATCGATCATTATATGCTTGAATGTCATATAACCAAAAATTTACATTTTCAACCGTATACATAGAAAATGCCAAACTATGGTTCAAAAAACAACTAAAAAGTAGCATCCTTAGATAGAAGCACCAAAATCTAATAAATTATTTATTAATAAACTGCGACAATTTAAAGGCAGCATAAATACCATTACTTTATCATATAACTATGTAATGAAATATTACTATGTATTCACTTAATCAAAAGTGATTGTTACGCTACCAAAATATAACCATAAACAACAATTATGTTACTAACATGCTATTGCTATGTTATTGATATTATTATGTAAGCTAATCATGTAATATTGTTCTTATTATGTAAATATTGAAAATTTTATAATAAGTAGATAGTGGTTGGCCCCATGTAATAAGCAATTAAGCTGATAAATTGTCATGACGGTGCAGCTGCTTATTTCTTGGTTTCCTGTCCTGTTTTATTAGTTTAATAATAACGTTAATTACTGTATAATAAATAAATATAAATAGCTTTATAAATTCGTCTTAGCCTGAATATCTTTCGTATCTAACATACAAAATTATATGATGCACCGAAAGGTAATCGATGCAGATCTGCAGAAAAACTGAATTTTTTAAAAAAGGAGTTTAAAATGACTTGCTAGCAATTTTACGGAAATTGAGTTTTAAGATGAAAATTCGTTTTTATTTGTAAGAGATTATGTAACTCTTCCATTGAGAGAGTTTGCTTTTTCAGATTATGACCTAGTACTCAAAATAACAATCAAGTTTTTTTGTTAACTATTAACAAAATCTCCTTAAGCAGTAGTAATATGGCATCTAGTAACCAGCAGCGTAATCAGGGCCGACCGAAGCGATCGCTTTGCCTCCGCGCTCACTGTCCATAAATAAATAAATAAATAAAATCTGAAAAGATTTAGATTTTAAATTACCTTCAAAGGGGCTTTTTTTAACATTTTGTGTGTTACCTTTATTTATTAAATATCATGTTCTTCGCACTTTAACCATAAAATTCCGTTCAAGAGCAATATCGCAAAATAATTTTAAAATGAGCATATCTTTAGAATTTTCGATACACAGTCTCGCGCGATAGAGATAAAAATTTTTTTTTCTGTACAACGTTGCCGTTGCTCGCTTTGAAATCGCTCGTTCGAAAGTTTGTTAATCTAAAAGTAGTTGAAGTTTTACAAAATATGAAATCGACAATAAAACAAGTTCCAAATTTCACATTTGGACTTTCATATACGTAGGAGGATTGCATTATTCAAAATTTGATGGCTCTAGGTAAAGTTGTTTTATCTAGGTAAAGTTGTTATGTTATGTTATTTCATTAGTTAATACAGGGAGATAACATTTGGTGGCAACAATTTGAAAAGTGAAACAACGCTTGTAGTGAATCAACGCAAAATACCAAGACGAAATTAATAGTCCTTCTGGCAAATTGCCTCTTTGACTAATAAACAATAAAATATGAGAACCAGATATAGGAAAAAAATAAACGCTCTATGTTCATTTTTTAAATGAACCTTCTGTTCAGACATTCTGAACTGCTATTTCCACTATTTTACCGCCAGTAAATTTGGTTGAAAACATTCTAGAAGTTTGTTGCTTGTTTTATTACTCCAAACAGATTCCTTAAGCTCGAGATACACATTTTTAGATCTTAGATGTTTTAAAATTTTATTTGTATTTAGAAAAATCCATCTTACAACAAGTCAATCACTATTACAACTATTGTGAGAGAAAATAGTACTACAATACTTTGAACAGGATTTCATATTCTTCACGAAGCCATTTTTGTCCATTATAACCATTGTCCTTTTGTGTCTCTGTTTTGTCTTCCAGGCAATAATAGAAACAAAATTTTAAAATATTTCTCTCCTATTGAGAAATTCTACCTTATCTATGCCATTGTTATCATAATTTAACTCACATTTGTAATTTTTATTTAAGTAATGAGGGCAAAGCAAAAACATAAAGCTGCTGAAATCCCGTTGTGATTTCTTTGAATACTCTGTCCACTATAGAAACAATTCTTCAATTTAGTTTTGTATGACAATTCAGCAGTTCATCAATCTTCATTTCAACGTGTATGACCTATAGGATTATATGATTAAATACTGCTAGGTTTTTCTCTTCTTTTTCGTGTACAGACATTAAAAGGGTTCATGGATTTGGAGTGAATAACGACGACGACACTTGATGAAGTATCTAAATAAACGTTATTGGCCAGTATTTTTCCAGACAGCTCCAAAATCACTTATACAGTCGTCGAAGAATTACTATAAACACGCTGGAATAATAAGCAACACAGACTTCAGAATATCACGCTATAACGATGGAGACAGCTTCACGGCAAAGCACCAGACTCTGCTCGGTTGTTCTCGGAACTCCACGTACTCTCGAGACTCTCCACGCTAGAACTCGCGATGCACTCGACGATACGCTACAGTACAGCTCTCGACTCGGTTCGGTCGTTCTCGGAGCTCAACACACTCTAAGGTAAAACTCCACGATGCACTACCTCGCGATACACTAAGAAACTCGCTCGATTCACTCGACGACCAACGCAGCACTAGACTACGCGCTGATTTCGCACTGATTCCGCACTGATTTCGCATGCGTAACAACAGGGTTTACATAGCTTTTGGTTTGTTCGAGAATATTTTGGGCTAAAGCCTGTCCACAATTCAAGTAAGAGTTCGTTCCAGAAGCTTCTCCATGCGTATATAGCATGTCGCCAAATGGGAGATTTCTCACCAAATATGGCAACCTTGCCTTCTCTTGCCTTTTTCTGGCAATCCTAAACCTGCTTTGCGGGGAAGCTTCCTACCGCGGCTGAACATTTCGTAACAATACTAATAGTTGAACCTGGGATCAAATTTCAAGAATTCGCTGCTCTGTGAGTTTCTGGGTGTTTACGTATATGCAAAAAAGGGTATATAACATTGAATTCACACTTGTTCGACGTGAGTACGACCGACCCATGGTACATCACTGGTGTCTCCCATACATTTAGCTGTACCTACATTTCCCTTTCGTAACATGAATATAAACCAGTTCCCTTCTTGGAGAACCGAAGTCGCTATAATCCTTCCCGAAACCATGCCTTCCCTCAGGTAGATAACAACAGTAAGCTTCGCTATAATGCAATAAATTCTAACATTTCTTTTTACTTTGAAGATCCACGTGAGTAACCGCTATAAAATTAAATTTTGCAACGAAAATGCCGCTGCAAGAAAATGTGCTGCCTGAGATGTACCACCACCTCTGCCTACTCCAGTGTCTTTAAGATGAAAGGTGTATTTAGGATGTAAGGTGCGTAGAGTTTGTAATTAATGAAAATAACTGGCCGCAGGGAAGAAATTTGTAAATCTGGGGGTGGGGAGAAGAAGAAGCTAACAAAACAACAATAACAGCGATAATAGTAATGAAAGATAAACAGTTGTGTTTAGGCTAAGGACGCACATTTGCATACGTAATTATTTGTAGGCAGCCAGTGAAGAAAATTTGTAATAATATAATCAAAAATTTAATTTGGACTCTTCGATAGTGCAACCGAATACAACACAGAAATCTAATAACCTTCCTTGAAAGCTTTCAATTAACTGAATTCTTCTAATTTGTGTACACTTCTGGTAGTCCACAAAGATGACATGATTAACATCCTTGCATCAATCTTGACAAGGTCTTTTCTGAGTTCCCAATCTACAGCTATTCTAGAAACACAACAAATTCGAGCTCTTTGGTGCGTTGACTCTTAGAACGGGCGTCAGTTTACCCGGGCGCCCTGTTGTGAAGAGGGCGCGCCAAAATCAATAGGCGAGAACCCAAGAGCCGCAGCTGTTACTGAAAGCAAACGTGTCCATTCAATACCTCGATTGGGGCCAAAGTTTCAAGGGGGAGATGGAGCTCCCCCTCAAATAGCACGCCAGGCAGTCACGCCTTCCTCTCTGCATGCGCAGTCATCATTTTACCATCAGTCATGACTGCATGTCAGCGGAGTTTTCGATGCTTTTGAATAGGGGATAGGATCCCCAGCTTCCTTCACCATGTTTACTATGAATACGTGGAAAGGGAATAGATATATTTTTATGCAGGAGAGAAAACTGATGTTGAGGAATTTTTGTTTAGTTTCAGGGCCATAGCTATGAATAACGTCACGCATGGTTGCCCAGTTATTGAAATCGGTTTCTGTTTCTCTTTTGAAACGGGTTATTTATTGTTGACGATAATTGAATTTCAGGATGCAATTCGCAAACATCTATTCATGCCGAGTTTATCAAAATGCTAAATCAGAAGGCATTCTTTATAATACGTTCCCTCTTTTAAGTAAATTACGCTGGTGCTGCAAAAATTAA
Organism: Stegodyphus mimosarum; assembly: GCA_000611955.2. Classification (NCBI taxonomy): domain Eukaryota; kingdom Metazoa; phylum Arthropoda; class Arachnida; order Araneae; family Eresidae; genus Stegodyphus; species Stegodyphus mimosarum. The sequence goes on from KK119785.1 coordinate 435,124, forward strand.
TTCACATACATACAATTGTTTGCATGACATGTTAAATTATTTAAAATAAATTGATCTGATTTTAAAATATGAACCCAACAGCAGTTTACTCTTGTTGTTCAGTTCATAGAAACATGTATGGAACAATACATAGAAACTGTATTTTGCAGGGTCTTTCTGAAGTTGAAAAAAAAATAGTCTTTTATTTGCAAAGGTATTGGCTGTTGCCATTTTCCAGCAGAGTGCTGGAAACAGCTTCTTTTGATGATTAGTAAAATTTGCTGGAGACTATAGAGGTTACCGAAGATTTTATGCAAGCTTTAATTTAACCTTAGAAGTGCAACAAATTTCACCTTGAAGAAAGTTAATTTTTGCTCGAACATTCATTTGAGAAAATTAGTAATTGTATACCCATCTCTTTAATCACTTTCTTACGTACACCCTCACTTGACTTATGGCTTTAAAACTCAATGAGAATCTCTTCCAAAAAGCACGTGTTGCATGTGTACGGTTCGTAACATATTAAATGCACACAGAACCGATGATAGCTTTGATAAAATTTATTTTGCCAAAACAAACACTTTACTGTTCCGGAATTTTCCACAAAAATACTCATACAACTCTTCACAGTATCAGAGTTTAACCAGTAGCTACACTTAAAACTATTATGAACGCTAAACACAACACAATGCAAAGCACATTTAAGGAGCGAAGCTAACACGGAGATCTCTCAATACTCTAAATTCACGCTAAACTAAACAACTACTACTCAGAAAATTGATGCTTTTACCTGTATTATATAGCTTTTCCCCGGCCGCAGAGAAATCGCTAGTACCTTCTTGAAATTACTGCAAAGCATATGAGGGCCAAGTACAGTTACAGCTACATATAGGACCAATTGCAGTTATTCAGTTACTATGCCATTGCAGATATGCAGGGGTAGGACCCAAATGTCGCCAAATGAGCGCCAAATTTTCTGACCTCTGGCGATTTTTTCCAAATTTGGCTACAAAGATTAGTCGCCAAAATATCGTCAGCTTAGAAATATCTCGCCAATTTAGCGAGATAGCCATTTATTCAGTGTTAAATAGACTTGCCTCTGTATTCTTATTTTCTGGAGTAGCTACGCTTTTTTAGATTTGCCTGTTACATCATACAAAAGATACTACAATTTTACATATAATTTCAGTAAAATTATTTACATTTTCAGAAGAACCTTCCTGTTAATTCTTTCTTTTGAGCGCGAAACTCTTTCTTCTCTCCTTCCAAGAGTCGCAAACTATTGCAGATACGTGCGCGAAACAAATCGCTCAGCGTAACTTTTTCCCCAAATGTTGCGGTTAGAAACTCCATTCAAACTAATTAATGCTAGACGAAAATGCGTAAATCTGAATAGTTTCTTATTGTGTTGCGAGTCGCTAGCTCTGAAAAACCCATTAGAAAATGTAGAAACTTTAGAAATCAAGCAGGAGGTTTTGCACATTAATTTTCAATTTAAATGAGATTTTGTCTTCTGAAGAATTTAATTTCTGATTAAATTTCTGCACACTAAAATGAATGTTCTTTAACATAGAATTAAGTTATTTGTTCCTTGTATAATATACGTAAATTAATAGCTAATTATTTAGATTTTTTCACTTAAAATGCCATACTGAATTATTATATTACCCAGTTTTCTGCTGGAACAAAATGTTACGTGGATTAATTATTGTAATTTTTCTGATTTTTGTAGTTAATAACTTATTAATTTTCTGTCTGATATAAGAGACAGAAAGACTTTAACGCAATCAGCTATTCAGAGGTTTAATATGCCATTCTAAATTTAAAAGTCTGCTTATGCGGGAACAGTTCTCCAAGGATTACTGTAATTTTTTCTCTCTAAGTCATCAAAGATAAAAAAAAAGTTAATTTCTGTCTAGATTTCTTTCCATGTATTTACAATTAAATGTATGTTCCGTGTATTAATTCCATGTATTACGCTAATTAATGCGCATGATTTTTATAAAAAAAACAAATTTTAACTTTCAAGAAAGTGTTTGCTAATATAAAGAAAGCTTATCTTTCGGTATTAACTATGTTTTTTTCTGCAGCTAAATTCATGCTTAAAACAATTTCATCAATTTTCATTATTCTTATTTACACTCATGTCCATAAATTAAGGATAATTCGGAGTCACGCGGTAATCGAACTCTAAAATAAATATATCACCTGTAAAATCACTATACACCTCTTCAAGAATCATATGCAAATTTCAGGAAGTGACCAGACGACACCCATCGTACGTCACAATTACGATAGTGTAAGAGAGTGATATGCAAGGAATACAGGAAAAGAAGTAAAATTGTTCGCAGGCGCTTTATAAGCATTTCAGTGCAATAACCGAATAGTTATGACACGAAGGACGCATTTGGATGATATTTACGTGGTAGAATTATCGGCCGTCTGGAATGTGGGCGTACCCAACTGGAAGTATCAGACGAACGTGGAATTGCCCAAAGTGTCATCTCCAGGCTTTGGCAACAATTCCAAGATGATGGTAATGTGAGTAGACGTTACAGCACAGGTCGCCACAGAGTTACAACGCCGAATGAGGACAGGTATTTGGCAGTTACTGCCAAAAGAAACAGGCGGAGCACAGCCTCAGACCTGTCTCGTCAGCTCTCTTCAGAAACTGGTACGTCAATTTCAAGGCAGACCGTGTACAGACGCTTAGGGCAGATTGGTCTATATGCTCGTAGACCTGTCAGATGCGTTCTACTTACTGCAACTCACTGTCGCCTGCGGTTAGCCTGAAGTAGAGATCATGCATTGTGGACACCGCAACAGTGGGCTTGTGTGATGTTTTCCGATGAGTCCAGGTTTAGCTTGCAGTCTGATTCTCGCCGGGAGTTCGTATGGAGAGCTTCAGGTACCCGTTACCACCAAGAAAACATCATTGAACGACACAGTTACGGTGGTGCAGGAGTGCTCGTTTGGGGTGGAATTATTCTGGGTTCCAGAACTGACCTGCATGTTCAAATTGAAACCATGACAAGCCATATCTATCGGGACGTCATTCTGGAACAACATGTACGTTTGTTTCGGGAGCGCCATGGGCGCACAATATGTGTTTATGGATGACAACGCCCGTCCTCACCGTGCAAACATCGTGAGCGAATGCCTTCAATCGGAAGATATCACCCGTATGGACTGGCCAGCATTCTCACCGGACTTGAATCCAGTACAGCACGTGAGGGACATGCTTGGCCGACGAGTTGCAGCCCGTCAACCTCCTCCTACATGTCTACCGGAACTTCGGAGAGCATTGCTTTTTGAGTGGTGTAATATCCCCCAAGATCAGATCGATAATTTGATACTCAGCATGCCTAGGCGTTGTATGGACTGTATTGCATCGTCTGGGAGACATACAATGTATTAACAATCATACCAACCATGTAATATTGGTTTTTTGTAAATTGGTTTTTTTTGTAATCTGCTCCAGGGAGAAAAAATCGCTAATTTTTTAATAATATCAAACATTTAGCATCTTTTTTTGCTCTTTACCTTTTGTTTAATAAATAAGCTTTACAAATAAGTCAAATTTCTTTTGCTTCTATCTCTTCCTTTGCCTGATTTTGCATTATCCTTAATTTATGGATATGAGTGTAATTCCTACTAGCAGAGGTACCCGATGGTATTTAAGTTAGATTGCGAGTAATGCCGCTAACAACAGAGAAAATGATACAGCTCTAACACTTCTCTAATAATGATGCAAAATGTGCGATTCAAAGTCATACATTTTTCAGTCTGTTGCGATATGGAACCCACATAAAAAATTTCGATAGAAAAGAAGATATTTATCTCTCATTATATCAACAACAATGGTACGCATTTTTTAATGATTTTCGTCTTTCTAATCAAATGATCGTGAAAGCTCAAGTTCCATCCAAAATTTCACTAATATTCAATTTTAAATGTGCCAAAACATTGAACATAATTAATCAGAAATCAACAACTTGAACAAACAAACACACAAACAAATATATATACATATATAATATACATAATAGATTTGTAAAACTTACAAATTTTTGATTAACAAACTCTACTATTTGAAAGCTAGCAACAGCTACACTTTTCGAAATAAAGCATTTTTATTTCCAACGCTCAAGACTGTTGCCACTCGGAAAAATGAGTGCGAATATTAATGTTTTCGGCGATTTTAATTAATATCTCGGCTGATTAAAGTTTAAGCAGTTAAAATGGCTTCGCATGAAGTTTTGGAATTGGAAATAATGTATTTAATGTTTGACAATGCTATTTTTATTTCTTTGTAAAACTTAGAAATTTTGTACTAACAAACTGTAGGATTTGAAAGTTATAAGTGGCAACAACTTTCGAAATAACGCAGATTTTTATCTCCAGCTTGCAAGACTATTGTCACTTGGAAAAATCACGGCGAAAATTATTGTTTTTCTAAGTTTTTAATTAATATCTCAGATTTTAGCTGCTTTTTTTTGAAAAAAGTGGACGTTGAACTTTTCTATGATCCAGAAAAGAATTATAGAAAATTTAGTGACGATAACTATAGTAATGATTGAGTTATTAGCGAACAAACAAACAGACTTTCTTCTTTATATATAGAGATTTCCTTCTTTCTATTTATTCATTACTTCGGAAACTCGATGAATTTTTCAATCTTCATTATTCAGAATGAGTTATATTTCTAAGAATACTTATATTGCAGATTTCTAATTATTTAAACACCTATTGTTCAAAATTTTAAAATACGTAGCCTTTTAGGTCAATTAAATTCAAGATGATTTACTTTAACTGTTGTTTGTGTAAAATCTGCTTGTTGAGTCGTTAACATTAAAGTGCATGTATAATTGCAGTAATATAAATTAGTCATTAAAATCTTTAATATATTTATAAAAGGTTGAATTTTAAACTTAAAATGCAGGACAAAAGTTTAATATTTATAATAAAATTTCAAAAGTTTGAACACCAACATATATACTACTAGGACGAAGCAATAAATGAATTTCCAAATTTCTTTTATTTTAGAAAGAATATGGAAGAAGCAGTATGAAAAGAAAGATAATGCAAACGATAGGAGGGTAAAGGAAGATAACTGCTTCGTGAACGCGGATTTCGTTGACATGCGTTTAATCACATGTTTAAATGCAGCATTTGCTGCATTTTATGAGACAATATTCCTTACTTTGAAGTGAAGCTGATGTAATTTCCCAACAATTTTTTACCGTGTTTTTCGAAAGGGAAAGAATATAACAACTAAATAATAGATAACAAGAACCAAGGTAAATATTTTTCTGTTATAGCTTTTCGGCTGCGAATATTTGCCAAAATGTAGGACAATTATATAATTACATGAATGCTTAATTAATCTTAAATTAAACATTCATATAAACCTTTTGAACAGCGTTGCAGTGTGATATCATTTTATACGCTATTCACATCAATGGAAAAAAAATAAAATCACATAGGGAAGAGTAGCCTAATTTGGACCAATTTTGTATTTTTCGCTGTATAGAAGGACGGAAGAAATGCCAATAAAAATGAAGTACTAGAAAATAAACTCACTAAATGTACCTTCAAAATAGAACCTTTTATTAAATTTTAAAAATTATTCATAACGGTGAAAAACGAATTAAAAGAATCGCGTCATCGGTTCAGTTTAGAAAATTGGTTTCCTTATTTGGACCGTTAGTATCCTAAATTGTACCATGAGCTTTCTTAACGGCAATTGCAACAAAGAACCTTTTAATTGCAGCATTAACTCCAGCACACCGAGTACATATCCAAGTGTAACATTTCATGCATTGTATCATTTCTTCTTCCTTGGTTTCTTCACATAATATACAAAACCATGAATCACCAGTTTCTTTTTTATGTTTCTGCATTTTCTTAAACTTTGGTGAACTGATTTTTTTTAAGTTTTAGTATAACCGTATTTGTAAGGGCTGCTTGTTATTTCCACTGCTTTCTGGGTTATTGGTGCTCTGCAAGAAGGCGAAGGGCCAGTTGGATTTGGGGTTTTCTTTGCTCGCGGTGATATTTTTTCAAGAACTGTCCCAAATCGTTTATTTTCGTTATCACTTCTATCTTCTTCATCATCACTACTAGGAGGTGAAACAGGGGTTTCAGAAGGTTGCAAAACATCATGTCGTTCCCGAAATTGAACCGGTCCAATTTCGGCAACTGTTTTCGGTCCAACTTGGGAAACTTGAATAATATTTAATGCTTTATATTGTACAGAAACGTCAAAATAACATAACCTTGCAAAATTAAAATTGCAAATTGTAGATAAATAAGCAAGTTTTGTGATGGTATAGTAAGACATGTAATTACTTACGTTTAAACGAATTAACTGCTTTCACACTTAGTCGAAATAACAGATTTTCTTCTTAGCCAGACGAATAACACTTCTCTCAATGTAACCACGAGGCGTTTCTTTACAAACACAATTGCATTAACCTCTTCTACATCTACGTATAATAAAATGCCTATCTTAAATCTCGCAGATATCATCAGGCTTTGTATATCATAGCGGTCCAAATAAGGCTACGGTCCAAATTAGGCTACCTTTCCCTAAGTAAACCCCTATTTTATTTGGCCTAGTAACTGGAGTTCTAGGTATCCTGAACCCGAATAATAAGGTCCTAGTGTTACATATTCTGTACATAGATAGATGATTTTAGTGCAATTATACGTGAAATTGGTGTATGTTGCCGCGTAATGTAACTCGGAAAATCTGAAGAGAGAAGCTAAGATGGAAAAATTTTCCAGTAATTTCGAGAAGCAGAAAATATTAGAAATATCTCTTCGGTTGAAAACTACACAAGGCAGCAGAGAGAGCATCTGCTCTCAGTTGCTTAGTTATTGTTTATGCGAGTTGTTAGTTACGCCTTGTTGACTTAGCGTTTTCGTTAGATGCGCTTTGCAATGCGCTGTGTTTACCGCTCTTAGTAGTTTGAAGTGTAACTACTGATTCCACATTGTGGTAATGTAAACATCCGTACGAGTGTTTCTGTGGAAAATTCTATAACTTTCAAGGTGTGTGTTGATAAAATAAATTTTATTAACCTTTCATCGGACATCTATGCATTCGATCTATTACAATCCCGAACGCAAGCAACAATTACATATAAAGTTAATATATATGCCTGATAGCTTAATCATTTTATCAATGACTGATGGCCATTTATTTATGTATTATTCCCTTAGCCCCAGAAGGACCTATCTCATCATTGCTTCTACAATGTAAAAGCGCATTGCTTCCATATTGTAACATACATTTCTATAATACATTTTAACTGGATATTGTATTTGTAATCTCCTACCATAACCTTGTATTAATAGATAAACGAAAACAGAAAAGTCATGAAAAGTTTTCATTTAAACAAACAAGAAAACAAATAAGTGACATACGTTTGACGCGAACTAAATCATGCAGATGAAGTTCTTTTGAGCATTTAATGCTCAATAAACTACATTGTTGTTCTCTGATATTTGAACGCAATTCTTTAATTAAAGTGCGTTTTAAAGGCTTTGTATTTATTATGCATCGTTTTCAAAGAAAAGATTCGTTCTCAACTTTATTTAAAGTATACTTCAGGGATAGCGCACAATTGTGTCAAAGACAAATCAAACACTCTTAGGTATTTATCCATATTAACTTAACGCAAAAAAGGAATTTTAAAAGATTTTGAAACATATTTCTCAAGACAAAAGCTTTTGACAATTGTATTCATGAGGACTGTGAACTGGCTGCAAAAGATTTCTATGCCAAGCTTAAGAAATGAAGCATTTTTAGAAGCGAAATGAATTTTAAAATGTAAGTTGCCTTTCAGTGAGATCTTTGCTGAAAGTTCTAAGCATCATATATTTTGCTTTACTCTTGCTGAATAATGGAATATTGTAACTGGACCAATTGCTCCTCTTTTACCATTAAGAACCATTAAGAAATTTAAGCATTTTTACCATTAAGAAAGAAAACTAATACGAGTGTTTCGCAAATGATTATTCTTCCCAGAGATAGGTAGCAGAGGCCACTAGAAATTTCTTTTATTTCGCATTAAAATTTAAATGGGGCGAAAGTTTAAAAAAAATCTCTTCCATAATATACTGTGAATCATATAAATCAGACCTATTTTAAATTACACTATATGGATGTAAAACAAAAAATATGAAAGAAAATTATTAAGCTTAATTGGAACCAACTGGAATAGACCTTAATTCATAAATTTTAATTAAAAACACATCCCCGCTTCAACGATACGCTTAGCACCATTTTCCGACGCTCTGTGGCATATTACGTCACTCTTACTCTGTAATTCTCTGCACTGCTGAGTTTTTAGTCCAATCGCTGCTTAGAATTGAAACAATGATTTTCTAGCTAATAAATATTACCTACCACATTTAGTGCGCATAATTTTTTTCGCTTGCTGCTGAGTGAATAAACCACGTCTCTCGCTACGCCTTCTTTCTTTTTTGTTTCTAAAAGTCTTACGAAATATCGAAGAGCGGCATCTCTGAGATTCAGAAACTTACTAGAACGCGTGATTGTATGCATGTGGAATGATATGGATGTGGAATGATAGCAGCAAGCAGCGTAGATGATAAATGCTTTTAAACAACGGTAAGATAAAACTGTAGAGACATTTCGAATTTCAGTATAAATACCGTTCGATTATCAAAATGTATGAGGTGGCAATAATTAATGAAATTAAATATGAAGAGTCACATAACATATATTTCTGATGTATAACAGAATATAGTTCCTTAGAAAGGATAATTAAGTCATAATGAGCCGCGGTAACTGTAGACTAACTAACTACAGTTACAGCCGACAACATCTGGGCAAAAATATTGCGGAGGAAAACATCGCGTAGAAAACAATGCAAGGCGAAAACGTTGTGGTACAAAACATTGCGGGAGAAAAGAAAGCAAAGAGAAACATCGCAGTTCTAAAACATCATGGTACGAATTATCGTGGTCCAAAATAAAGTTTTGAAAAACTTATAAGGTATTTCTCCCGCCTTCGTGGTATAATGGTCAGAACGCTCGACTCGTAACTGAGAGGTCCGTGGTTCGATTGCCGGCGAAGGCGTTACTCATTTTTCACCTCTCTTGCTTCTAAATAACTTAATGACTCTACAAGTGGAGCCCGAAGTGAAAACAAGAGGAGGTGGATGATGATTCTTCACCACCGGGATTTGGCGTTTGAGGTCCGTAATCCTCAGTCGCCCTTTAAAAGAGGGAGTATATAAGATATTTCTCAAGCCTTCTTCGCATGCCTTCGTGGTGTAGTGGTCATCACGCTCGACACGTAACCGAGAGATCCGCGGTTCGATTCCCGGCGAAGCGTAACCTAATGACTCTACAACCTTCGCAACTTAAAAACATCGTCGTTGGATCGTGGTAAAAATAGAGTCCCTACAAATCATCGCATGGCGATAACATCTCACACGTACGTTTTTCAGGTTTTAAAAGCTGTAAATGCATTTTCGCATGTTGATTTTAGAGCGCAAGAAGGAAAGAGGCAAAGATAGCGAAAATGTTAATAACACTTTAAGAACAAACGGAAACAAAGCAAGATATATTTTTCACTAAATCCATAACAGACTAACAAACGTAAAAGAAAATAATTTGATAATTATCTAAGCAATTTTCGTAGAGGCAACCTCATGCAGTTATTTATCTTCCTTTTTCTAAACATTTTTAGACTGCATTTTTCGTAAAAATCATCAGTAAAACTTTATAAAAAAGATGAATTTATTAATAACATTTGTCAGCTGACTATGTAAATTATTTAAATTCTATTAAGGACTGTTGAGTTGCACTAATTTTCCACTTATTTTCAATGTTTAAATGCTAAAGTTCTCTTCTTATTGTTTCAGCAGAAATTTATTAGTTCATTCAAAAGTGTGAAATATAGAAGTAAAAATATCCTTCTTTCCTTCTTGTGCACCTGAAAATGCGCTTTCTACTTTTAAAACCTGAAAAACGCATATGTGTGATGATTCATTATCGATTGATCGTCATTCCATGATTTGTAGGTATTTTATTTTTTACCACGATATTTTCGACGACGATGTTTTTAAATTGCTAAGTTTCTGAACC
>KK119785.1:445266-475888 GCA_000611955.2 Stegodyphus mimosarum
TCTTCTGCCATGTTTTAGAACTGTTATGTTTTCTATTTGCTTTCTTTTGTCCAACGATGTTTTGTACTACGAAGTTTTAGCCCTTGCGTTGTTTTCTTGGCGATGTTTTCGTCCGTTCGGCGGACACCTAACTAGACAAAGTAGTAGAGCATTTTCGGAATGATCCGGAGTGCAGAGCCAGGAAGTTCAAAAGGCTGGCTAACTTGCTAATATGACCCAAAAGCGGCTGAGCGGTAGAGTCACTAAACACTGGTAGTTCGTAGTTTCTTTTTGAAAATCCTCTCCTTAGGCAGATAGGTCTTTGCCATAATCAAATAACCCAAATCCAACCAAACCAACCTGCTTGTAGATATTATCACTGAAAGGTAGCTCGTTCGTAATATTATTTCCCAAAATCTGCTAAAAATGGTTTGTAAAAAGCTCAGCAAAAATATATTAGCCAAGTATGGTTCAATGCAACGATAAGTTTTTAAATGAGTAACAGATTTTTACTTCCTTCTACGAAGTAAAGGAAGAATTATAATCACAAATGTCCGCTCTCGATTGAATTTATTGAATTGGTAAATTGTGAATTTTTTGCTTTAAAAGTGATTGTTCTTATGAACCGAACAAGGTTCTTATGCCTTTAGTTAATCTGCATGATGCAATAGTTGTAAACTATCAACAATTTAAAAGTTGTTCAAATTCCACTAAGCCTAACGCCATTTGTTTACATTTGAAGTTTAGTAGCATAGTGAATTCAGTCACCAACTTCGGTGTCTTTTTGCCGAGTGAGTTCAAAAGGTTTGTGCACCGAAAAATCTGTCTTTCTGCCTAATTTTTGTTAATTTATATTCTAATTTTAATTGTAAAAATTAACTTCTAGCGGCTTTTTAACTCTGTTTGATGTTTTATGTTTTTCTGTATTTTACAATTTTTAATGAAGATGTTTTGAGTTTTTATGGATTTTTTCCTTCCCGCGAAGTGAGAATTGAATTGATTGAATGAGAAATACATCTCTAATTAAATTCGGGGAAATAAGTTTAAATGAAATGCAGCAAAAAATGTGCATAATTTAGTAGGTCGTACAAAGAAGTCATGTGATGTATACATCAGAGGTTTTCGATAATATCCACTAGTAGGTGACATTTGCAAAGTGCGGGTTTCTATTTGCTTTGAGGCCCACCAGCGGCCGAGCGGTAAAGACGCTGAACACTGGTAGTTCGGTCTGAGGTTCGAATCCCGCGAACGGGCTGGCTGCATGGGCGTTTTCTTGGTTTTCCCAATGTGTAACGTGTACACGAGCCAGTTTCCCTTAGAAAGTCCTCCACGAAGGCATCCCTCCCTTTAGGCAGATAGCCCTCGTGTGCTTTGCCATAACTGAATAACCTAACCTATCTATTTGTTTTGATTATTTTAGGGAGAGAAAAAGATTTCCGACGGATTTCTTGTGATTACATTAACTGATTATAACGACACATATGCAAAATAGAATCACAAACATACTGTTACGATATAATAGCACACCTGGAGAATTCATGCTCTTTTTATTTCTTGTAAAGCTTGTATTTCTCCCCCCCCCACACACACACCCTCTATGCGAAGCTGGAAATACAGATATTCAGCTTCAGCTATGCCGTTGCTTTTTTTCAAATGAATAATATTCCAGTTTGCTAGATGAACATGCTACCAGTTACTCTAAGAAAACACACACGGGGAAATGCAATAATTCCTTACAAACTACATGTCAGAATTCAGCTGAAAGTAACTCTTGAAAGAATGTTAGAAAAATAAATTAAGAACAAAGTTACAATAATCTGTTTTTCTTTCAAGCTTGACGGGAAAAATATTTAGATTATCTCAAACGAAATGAAAATACAGTTTTCCTGAGCAGTTGCAAAATTTATATATTGTGCAATATTTCTTCCAACAATATTAATATTTGCTTACGGACATCTGAAAAGTGTTTGTAACATATAATCAGAAATTCCCGAATTCATTGCTCTAAAAATACAATTGAATATTCCAAAAATGTTTAGAAAAAAAAATACACAAACAAATATAAACGTTTTCAGAAATATTTTCCCTTTGGATGCAATATAAGCAAAAATAAAACAGTTCTAAACTTTTCCCCCAAAATACAACAGATGCTTTCTTTTCTTTCACTGTTTACGTGACTACAAACTTACAAAGATTTCCATTTCCCATACTTCTGAAAATATTTCTCGAAGATACAAGGAAGAAATAGACAAAGAAGAATTTTCTAACCTTTTATTGAATTTCAGGGAAATTTTAATGGCAAGAAGAAGAGGCATCGTTTCTAAAGATAAAAAAAGGGACTTCCAATCTTTGATTATTTCACCATCAATCATCTCCAGTGTCACATAGCTTAAACCTGATTTCGAATGAGGATCAAGAGCGTTGCGTGATGCGCCTGGGTTCCTCTCAGAGCATTCAGTACACGTATATAGGCACCTGTTTTCCCTTATGTCTGCTATATCCGTGGAAAAAGAATTAAGAGTAGTTTTTGCATAAGGTCACGGATAGAGCGAAAAAAGAAAATTTCTTTGCCATTATCTGTATCGCTAGGGAAATAGAGTGAATGCATGTTTCATGTTAAGGTATCTTAGATATGCATCCCAGGGTACTTTAACTAATTTTTTTTCGCAATGAATTCTTATTTGGAAATTTTCTAGAGAAAATGAAAAGCAAAATATATCTGTAGAGAACATTTTTCCTTGTTTGAGATCCAGTGAACCGAATATAGTGCCATAACTTTAGGGTAAATAAGCTTTTCGGTTTTACATTATACGAAATAATGTTACTTAAGAAGCATTTTAGTTTCGTTTTGGCATTTTGCGTTGGATCACCATAAAAGTTGGAATCACGTTTCAAATTGGTGCCAACAAATATTAGAGCCCTGCATTATATTCAAAGAAATTAAATGATGAAGAATCTACATGAATACTTGTGTTTCTCACATTGTGAAAAACCAACGGTATCTAGAGATATCAGATTCTGAATAATCTAGTCCTCCACTCGAAAAAGCCGAATTTGGAATTAGCTTTATTACCTATTTCATATTTTGTAAAACTTTAACGAATTTTTGATTAACAGACCCCAGGATTTCAAAGCGAGCAAAGGCAGCGTTGTACAGAAAAAACATTTTTATCTCCAGCGCATGAGACAGTGAATCCGAAATTCTAAACATATGCTCAATTTAAAATTATTTTGCTGTATTGCTCTTGAACTGAATTTTATGGTTTAAGTGCAAAGAATATGATATTTAATAAATAAAAGCAACACACAAACTGTTAGAAAAAACTCCCCTTTGGACGTAATTTAAAATCTGAAACTTTTCAGACTTTTATTTTCTTTTTTTTTCCCGAATGTTCATGATAATGTATATAAGCCTGCTTAAAATTTGATCTTTTAGCAGTATCAAGCGTGGAATGTTATAGTTAACTGTCCAACTTATTTTTAGTCCAAAGGGATGTAGTCCCGAAGGACTATTACTTTCGTTTGGGCGTTTTGCGTCGTTTCACAAAAATGTCCGATTCACTTTTCAATTTAGTGCTTATGTTTCTTTGTTGGTAATTGAAGTTGCATTGGGTTGGCTATTAGAATTTTTGGAATTGTACTGTGTTAGTTATTGGGTCTGTACTGGATGGATTAATGGAATTGTATTGGGTTGACTATTGGAATTATATTGGGTTGGTTTTTGTGTTCGTATTGGGTTTAGTTTAATGTTTGTTTCGTTCGGAAAGTTATTATATTATTAAGCAAGATCCCTTTGGACGTAATCTAAAATCTGAATCCTTTCAGATTTTTTTTTAATTATTTTAGTAATCACTTTATTTTACTTTTTTTCTATCCTTCGCCTCCCTTTTCATAAATTCAACTCTGTTCAGAAGTATATTCATTTAATGAAAATAAGCAGAAATATAGCTGATCCGAATCAAGATTTTATCAGCTATTCAATCAATAACCAGGTAATTACAACAAAATTGGTGTTCAACACAATTCTGTTAATAAATTTAATTGCTGATTAAGCACAACAATTTATTTCTCCTGATAGTTTTTGTAACGTTCGCTATAAAAATTGCTCTGTTTTAAAAACATCATGAAAAGGTATTTTTCAGAATTTAAAAAAAAATTTATAGAATTTTCAGTCCTTCTATGTCTTCTAAAGTAAGCATCTCGTTCAGATTAATTGTGTTCTTGGCGAAAAATTTTAATTTTAAGATTATTTGCTTTTTAACAGGATTCTTTTGGTTTAGTGACTAATATCTTTATTTTGATTGAATATCAATTAGATTTATGATTTGAATCTAGCAAATAATTTGATGCTTACTTGGAAGTAAGATGAAACACTCTCTCTTATTTTAGTTACTGTTAATTGATGGTAGATTGGTTTATCCCCTTGATAAGTCGATTAATCTGCTATCAATAACAATAGCTGGTTTTTGAATACTTACAAAGTTTACTTTTGATTTTGGCATTTTTGCGATTTAGTTTTTCCGGAACTGTGTCTAAAGCAAGGAGGACTGAAAATTCTATAATATTTTTTTTTAATTCTGAAAAATACCTTTTCATGATGTTTTTAAATTAAATTTCCATTGCTTGGAGATGTAATATGGAGAGTTTAATTTTTATAATATATATATATATATATAATTATCCAATCTTATTAACAAAAGAGTTTTCCATACTTATTCTTTGCATTTAAATTTTAAAGTCAACATTGTGTTAAAACAGCAGTGTAGCGAACAATTATTTTCCTATAATTTGTTTTTTGATTAGATAATACCTTTTAATAACAAGAACTGATGTAACATAACTCAGTTTTAATTCTTTAACTTTCGTGTAATTTAAATTTAAAGCAATTTAATTCGAGATCAAATGTATGAGATCAATTTCAACGTTTTTCTTTTATCTCTGGAAGTACTAGTCTAGAAAACGTTTCTGTAATAATATTAAGCCCGTAAACTTTCTACTCTTATGAATCGATTTATCAATATTAGTCTTACTTGCTTTAGACATTTTCGATAAATTGTTTTCCTTTAATAAAGGGTATTTCGGAAGGATTTTTTAAATCGTCAGATGAAGTTTTTCTCTGAAACTAGCGATCATGTTTTGCCTGAATGCGAAAAGAGGAAATTCTTAAAAAGGGTTAAGTGAAACTATAATTAATTTCACTGAAGTAGATGAGCTCTTTAGGACCTTAGTCTAATGTAACTGAAAGCCTGAGAGTAATTTGCAAGCAAATTCTCTCTGTAAACTTCGTAATAAATAATTTATCTATATACACTCTTTTGCAAAAGACTCAAAGCACCATGAAGGAAGTGGTTATTTTTGATAAAATTGCATATGTGTATAGCTCAGATAATAAAATGATTAAAAGTTCAAGGTCATAAGTGCCTTTCACGACTTACAATCACCCATTGAGTGCCCAAATTTGTAGTTGGTCGAACCGCCCCTGGCGGCAATACATGCTTGAATTCTTCGAGGCAAGGAGTGATAGAGGTTTCTAATGTCATCCTGGACCACATTCTGCCAGCCATTCATCACTTGTCACTCCAGATCTGCGATATTTTGTGGTGCTCGAATCTGGCGGCCTACCATGTCCTAGACATGCTCGATTGGTGAAAGGTCTGGTGACCTTGGTGCCCAAGGAAGAGTATCAACCGCACGGAGATCCAAAGATATGCGAGCTGTATGTGGGCTGGCATTGTCTCGTTGGAAAATGACCCAAGGCTGATGTGCCATGAAGGGAAATGCAACCGGCCGTAGGATGGTATCAACATATCGTTGAGCTGTTAAAGATGTACGGAGGATGACTAAAGATAACCTGCTGTCATAAGAAATAGCGCCACACACCATCACACCAGAGGTTGGCTGTATGCTTTTGTAAAACAAAGGCTGATTGGGACCGCTGACCCCGTCCTCTCCAGACACGAACACGGTGGTCATCTGCTTCAAGAGTGAAGCGGGATTCATGGCTGAACATTATACGATGCCAGTCTGAAGGCAGCCATGATGATCGGCAGCGACACCACTCAGACGACACCGCCGATGTTGTGGGGTCAAAGACAAACGTCTTAAAGGCCTCTGTGAGCGTTACCCGCCCCAGACGAGCACTGTGAGATGGTGGACGGTACCAGGGAGATATAGACGTAGCTGTAATGCGTTGAATAGTCGACAATGATACCGTTGGAGCGATTCGGACCTGGCGAACAATCATCCTATCGTGCCTCGCATTTGTGCTCCTTGGCCTTCCAGAGCCTTCATTTCGTCGGCAGCTTCCTTGTAGCAGTCATTGTTGCCAACATCTTTGCACAGCAGTGCCTGTACGCTGCAGGTGGCGGCCTATTACTCGCTCGGTATGACCCCCCAGCTTCATGCAACCTTATGCGACCACGTTCCCAGTCGTTTAGTTATCTGTAAGGTCTTTGATATCGTCGTAATGGCATCTTTATTTGTTTCGTTACGGAATTACAATGACAGCAACAAAAGAAGATAAATTTTCCGCCTCTGTTACTGGTTTTATACTCTGCGAATTGCGCAATAGAAATGCGCGCTATGATCGCAATTTTTGTTCATTTGCCTTCAAACTTAGATCATTTGCGTGATTGATCAGGATGATTTTAGATAGCAAATTTCATCACGATCGCAAAAGTCCTTCTTAGTGCTTCGATTGTTTTGCAAAAGAGTGTACATCTGACATTACCTCCAAGCTCATTTTTAGTTAGTTTCAATGGAAGTGATAAAAACAGAATATCCTGATTAAACAGCTAGTTCTATGCGATATTTCTATAATTCGATGGAATTTGATAAGCTTTATTACACTTTAAAAGTTTTAAGAAAGCCATTTCAATCCTAGTAATGAATGATTTTTTTATAATTTACACGCAGAAATAGATAAAAATTTGTTTTAGAATTCTTTTATATGTGGAAAGATAATATTAAGTTGTTGGCAACATTCAATATTCAGCTGGAAAATGCAATAACAGAAGTAATTCTTATGCTTCACGATGGCCACTCAAGGTGTTGACAAAGTGAAGACAAAATTTCGCTTTTCGAGAGCAAAGGATTAAAAATCTTTGTTACAAGGTAAGCAGAGGAAGGAACCTATCATGCAGAAAAGTGGTGAACGTGAACAACACCATCCACAAAACATAAAGTCACATAGCCACATGTAAATGAAATCCTAGAAACACTTCAACACAGATTACCTGCAGCGAAATTAAAAGCGTTTATGTTTGCGTAACTGCCCTAAATGAACTTCAGTTCAATTCAAATCAAAAAGAGATCACAAATTGAAACTAAAGTATTATTTTAACTAAAAACCTGTGCTTACATGAGGAAAACTACTACAAACCAGAAGCCACTGCAACTTACAAATAAATAATTTCACTTACATTAATATCTAGTAATTAATTACAAGTCAAAAAGTTGTTAGTACAAAGGGGCAGTCTTTCCAGAAAAACTATTAATTTCGATTTGCGTTGGTTCACTACAAATGTCGATTCACTTTTAAAATTGTTGCCATGAAATGCTAGAGCCCTGTATTATATTTAATGAAATTAAATAATGAAGAATCTGCATAAATATATATATGTTTCTCGCATTGTGATAAAACAACCATAGAGTACCTAGAGCCATCAAATTTTGAATATTGAACGTTTCCACCGGAATATGGGCGTCAGGAAGCCCAAATTTGGAATTTGGAATTTGTTTTATTATCGATTCCATATTTTGTAAAACCTTAACGAATTTTTCATTAACAAACTCAAAGATTTCAAAGCGAGCAATGGCAGCACTGTACGGAAAAAGATTTTCACCTCCAGAGCGCTAGACTGTATATCGAAAAGTCTAAAGCTATACTCATTTTAAAATTATTTTCGATAATGCTGTTGAACTGAATTTTATGATTTAAGTGCGAAGAGCATGATATTTAATAAATAAAGGTAACTCACAAAACGTTAAAAAACGCCCCTTTGGACATAATGTAAAATCTAAAGGGTTTCAGTTAAAAAAGGCTAAAAAAGCTTTTCTGAAAGGCTTTGCTTTTTTAATTGTTTTTTTCTATTTTATTCTGCAAGAACTACTGTAAAGTTCTTTTATTCTTTTAGCTTTACTCCGCCACTGTAAATGATTACATAAACTTCTATTAGCATTAGATTTCAGTATATTATTTAGATCAGTTCACTAACGTTCTATTTGGAACAACAGATAGCGAAAGATTACTGCAAACTCCCAACTGCCAGGTTGCGCTCGATGATCATCAATCGCTGCCAATAAAATAAACAATCCCTCAACTGTAAATCTGGCTCGCAGATAACGCCAAAATAATCTAACATTTAATCTCATGTATAAATAAATATCTATCAAATCTAGAAATTACAAAGCGTAATGTGCTTTCGTATATTTAACACAATTTGCATGTTCTACAGAAAATAAGAATGCTTAAAAATTGTGAAATTAGTTAGGTAGTTTAAATAAAGCTGCACTGTTAACCCAAACTGCAATGCAACTTTGTAACATACTGTTTGTTGCAGGATTAAAGTTGTTTCTAAAGACTGAATGCACACAGAACCGATGAGAGCTTGATAAAATTTATTTTACCAAAAGGAACACTTCACAGTTTTGGAACTTTACATAAAAATAGTCATACACCTCTTCTTAATAACACAGCAGACAATCAGCAGCTATCCTTCCAATACAAAGCGCATCTAAAAAGGCGAAGTTCTTACGGATATCTCAATTCTCCGAAAACTGATGCTCTCTGAGGTTTTATACAGTTTTCATCCGGTCGCCTAGAGATCTCTAGTACTTTTCGAAATTACTGAAAGGCATATACGGTTTAAGTTACATCAATGCGCGGATACGATTACAGTTGCATATATAGAGCAATTAAGTTATTCAACTACAATACCCATTGGAGTTGTGCAGGCAGCGAACCAAAACGTCTCCAAACGATCACCAAGTTTTTGATGGCTATACCAATTTGTCGCAAAATTTGGCGACAAAAATTAGGCGCCAAAACCATTACCAGGTTGCAGATATCTAGCTAATTTAGCGACACAGCCATTTACTGAATGTTAAAAACCTGCCCTTTTATTATTATTTTTCCGGCAGAGCATCACACTGTCGTTCACTAAGATTGTGGGATATTGTTCGGAGAACAGCCTTGGTTGCGCCAACTTGGCTTCTTTAAGAGTATGGGCGACATTTCATCATGCCAACGGAAGCAAATACTACAGAATAAATACTACAATAATAAATACTACAGTATTAAATACTAATTACTATACTACAATAATAAATACTAATAATAAATACTACAGATAATAAGTAATACTACAGATAATCCCTTAGCAAGGGAAAAGTATCACGGCTGTCTACCTAGAGGAAGTACGTCATCGAATGACAACCATTGCCTTCCATACCACAATAAGCTGTTTCTCCCTTTAATTACTAGACTACAAAATCAATGCTACAGATAACAAATAATACTACAGATAATCCCTTAGCAAGGGAAAAATATTACAACTGTCTCCCTAGAGGAAGTACGTCATCGAATGACAACCATTGCCTTCCATACCACAATAAGCTGTTTCTCCCTTTTTGGCGTCAAGGCTGTTCTCCGAACAATATCCAAATTTTGTTCATATTTAGTACACGATTCGCAACAATAATACAGCTGTGCTACATTTCTCTTTATTCAGATCTAAGGATTTGTAATTCGTGGCGTATAGCAAACATTTTTCCATAGTCGGAGAATTAACGTTCCATAATTTGAAAACCTCGCGGCAAGCAAAAACGGATAGTGACATGATAAAACACAATAGCGTAAATGCAACTAATACCGTCTATTTACGATAATTCTGTTTAAGAAAAAATATTAAGTATGCTCGTTACAGACCTATGCTTTATTGCTTATGCACAGCTTAAATAATAAGAATAATTTTTATTAGCGTGCTATTTTTGTGCTCTGTCTACAATAAATAGCAAACAGTGTAGAAAACATATTTTGCAATATCTGGTGCCAGTTTAGACTCCAGTGGTAGAACTTCATCATCATTCAAAAACATCAGATAGAAAAATAGAAGTTATACTGTAAATGTGTAAAACAAAGCGAGCAACTTTACTATACTTAATAACGTCTAATGTGCTTAATTTGGCAATGACGTTGTAATGTGTTTATGCATGTGTATTGTTATACATAGCTTTTGATATCATTTGTAGTTTTACGTAACAGCAAATAAATATTTTTAAAACATATTTACCGTAGGATTACAAGGCACTGCACTGTCTGTGTTGTTAGAGAGAAAAATATTAATTTTGTACTAATTAATTAAAAAATTCTGAAAGATTTCAGATTTCATATTATATCTAAACGGAGGTTTTCTCATTTACGGACACATACACGATTCGAGAGCATTTGGAGTAAAGTCACTTTGGGCCAAACATATTTAAAAACAGCCTGTCTTTAGAATTTCGGATAGACACTCCCACGCGCTGGAGATAAAATATTTTTATTCTCTTCAGTGTCGCCACTGTTAGCTTTGAAATCGTTGAGTTTTTTAATCAAAAATTCCCTAAAGTTTTACAAAATATGAAACAGGCAATAAAACGAATTCCAAATTCTTGCTTCCAGGTGCCCATGTTCGGGTGAAGGAATATATTATTTACAATTGTGAATAACATATTCTCAATTGTGAATAACATATGAAATACGATTCCAGTTATTCAGTTTTCAGATTTCATATTACATGAAAACGGGAGTTTTTCTGATTTACCGACACATACACGTTTCGAGAGCAGTTGGGCTAACACCACTATGGGCTAAACATATTTAAAAACAGCATATCTTTAGAATTTCCGATAGACAGTCTCGCGCTCGTGGAGATAAAAGTGTTTTATTTTCTTCAGTGTCGCCATTTTTCTCTTTGAAATTGTTTTTTATCAAAAATTCGTAAAGGTTTATAAAACATGAAATAGGCAATAAAACGAATTCCAAATTTCAAATTCGGGCTTCCAGGTGCCCATGTTCGGGTGAAGGAATATGTTATTCACAATGACTCTAGACACCGTTGTTATTTCGCAATGCGAGAAACATACATTCATTCATGATGTATATTCTTCATTATTTAGTTTCTTTAAATATAAAACAGAACGATAATATTTGGTGGCAACAATTTGAAAACTGATACAGCCTTTTATAGTGAGTCAACGCAACATGCTGTTTCGGGACTAATTACTTTTCTGGGCTACACTGCTTTGGAATAATAATCCATAGCATTAAATTATACAAAAGGGAAATGAAAACACGGAATTAAATCGTGCTTATTTTCATTATCATCATTGCGAAACCAATACAATATTCTAAAATCTTAACATTTATCCTTCTTCTAACTTCATTAGGCTTCAGGCAATGTCTAGATTAATAATACAAACATCTCATATTTCCTTGATAAATTAATTGAACAAATCAAAACATTTCTTTTGAAATAATATAAAGTTATTTAAATTATTTGGAAAATGAAGTACCTGGAATGCTGAAACACTTAAACTGTTTGACAATTTATTTTTCGTACAAAACTGTGATAATTTTTAATCCTGAAATATCGATCCAGTCCTTCGGAATGCAAATTGTTTTCTTAGATTGCGTTTGCCTGATCTCATTAATTCTAAATCCTTGGCTATCACTCCTTTGCATTTTCCCACGGAGACCAAAAAATTGCATTGACGGAGACTTAAATTAATTACGATCCTCTAGCGGAGTCGGCGATAGGGAACACTTCTTTTGTAATCCAATAAATTAAATTCTGCCGAAGCGGCGGAAGGAAATAATTTCTCTTTTTTAATTCTCAGGATGGCAGTGGTTCTGAAGGTAAATATATCTTACCGAAGTCTTGGCCGCAGAGCTAAGCATGTGACGGATTTAGCAGTCATATTTTCTAATGTGGATATATCTTTCCTTAACAGAAATATTTTTAATATTTCACTTGAGTTTCGAATTTATACAGTTTATTCATCAATTAAATATAGACGGGAAGTATTAGAAATCATGAATTTTCAGAAATTAGCATCTTTACATAGAATTCATTTACAGTTTATAAATAATAAATTGTAACAGTTGAAATTCGCTAGTTAAAATTGCTAAAGTAACTAAAGATCTGTAGCTAAAATAGTAAGTATTGGTAAATTAAGTTAAATACTGGTGTGAAATTTTTCATATTACATTTTCATGTAACATATTTGTGAATTTCATATTAACAATTTTTCATATTACATTTCCTATTGTTATTGTACATTTTTCATAGTTCAAATTATTATATTATAACTGGTTAACGTATTATATTATGCTGTAATATACGTATGGATTGAAAGTTAAATGTGTCGGCAAGAAAGCAAAATGCTTAAACAGGGTAGTATAAACTGACTTTTAAAAACGCAGACAATCATTTAAAAATTTGCAATTTGTTTATTATTTTTAATTAACTAATTAATTAACATAATGCTTTATATCAACGAAGTTATCTTCCGCAGTTTTTAACAGAAACTATATTTTGAGATTCCACAAATCCAATACTGATAAGTTTTAATGCTGTAAAACAGCTGTATAAAATGTATCCAAAATAAGGAAACCAATACAGGAAGGAGCATTTAGTACATATTAATTACAGTATATAGAGCAGTACCTAGATATTTTCTTTTTATTTGAGGCAAAAGCTTAAATGCGCGCCTTTGTATACAGGGGGATCCACAGTAAGTAAGCAAATTTTGCTAGCTTAATTACGAGGCATACAATATTAAAGGTAGTGCACGAAAATTATTTGGGTAGACATACCTCACAAGAAAATATCTGCGACAAATCGGACGAATCTTAAGTTCATAATCTTTTTCAGATGATACGGTTGGCTAAAAAGCTGCGCAAGCAAAAGATAGCTTCATTAGATTTTGGATTCAGTTAGCACTATTCAAACATGTTTCTGTGCGGTATTTTTTTGTGTGACTTCATATGTGCGATTTTTTTTGTGCGGTAGTTCTCTGATAGTAAGACTACTAGTACCGCACACAAAAATCGCACAAAAACTCGCACAATAAAAGACTACACAAAAACAGGTTTGAGTGTAATGATATCTTGGTGCATTTCGCTGTAGTTTCAAATACTTTTCAACAATGAAAACAGCAATACGGTATTGTTTCACAATGAAAATTTATTAATTTTGGGAAAAGGACATTCTACCCAAAAAGTATAAGGTATACGTCATATGACCGTTAGAAGACAGAGGCGTGTGTGTTCGTTTATAATCCGCCGGAAAGCGCGTGGGGTGTATTATATTCCAAGTCTACAAAAAAAGTGAAATATTTATTCCTAAGTTGTGAAACTGAAATTTTATACTGCATTCAGTAGCTGAGTTTCTAGTAATGAGTGACTTTCAGAACAGCTTTTCTATTGGCTATGTGTTTCGGAAAAAGATTTATCGGTATTTTATTGCAACTGGGGTATGACACACTCCCCGCGCCTGAAGAGTTTTTCTGAATGAATATTTATTTTAGAAATTTATTTCTAGAGTGTAACAATAAATATTTCTACTCGCAAGCTATATTAAAGTACTCAAAATTGAATTTTAAAAGTTTTCTACTACTAATACTACTAATAAGTTACTACTACTAATAAGTTAATAAGTTTCTACTACTAATAAGTTTCTACTACTAATAAGTTAATACTTATTGCTAAGTGCATTATGGTAAAAAAATGATTTCCTATGAATTGGAAATGCAGGCTGCGAGACTGATTAGAAATATTTGAAAGTGATGAAGATTACATTTCGGAAACTGAAGAGGAAAATAGAAATATTTTCTACACTGTTTGGTTTCAAAAAAGATAAAGCATTAATTTCTTATGTTCCTAAAAAAAGTAAAACTGTTTTTATGCTTTTAACATTACATAACAATGATGCTATAGATGACACTACTGCAGAAAAGAAAACTCCAGAAATTATATGTTTTTAAAATACGTCTAAGGAAGCAGTGGATATTGTTGATGAAATGGCAACAAGTTATTCAACTGTCAGAATAGCAAGGAAGTGGCCAATATTAACTTTTTTCTGCACTGAATGTTGCTGCAATAAATGCTCGAATTATATTACTTTCAACTGCTAATCCACCAACCAGATACAGAAGCAGATTTCTTGTTTTTGACGGACTTAGCATTACAATTAATCAAAAAATGTATTGAACAACGAATCAGAAATTGATACTTTACCGAAAAACTTACCTGCTGCATGCAAAAGAGCAGAAGTTTCAAGAAATAATTCAAACGAATATACGAAATTCGAAGCAACTAGTTTAAAAGTTGTTATGAATGCCCTGGAGCCAAGGACAGACGACCACAAATGCTATATTTAAAATGTGAAAACTTTCTCTGCTAAGGACATGTAAATGAATTTTGTTCAAAGTGTAAACAAGTAAAGTAAGTTTAAGTTGCATTGTGTATTACAGATGCAATAAAACTGAGAGGTATGGTGTTTATTTTGTTAATATTTTCAATTATCTTAATTTTAATTCTCTATAAGCTTATTTTGGAAATTAATTTTTTGTAACCCAAGTCTTATTCGTGTATTATAAAAGAAAAACAGCTTTAAAACCAAATAAAAATGTTTTTACCCTATTTTAAACATTGGAGTATGTGATACCCTATGCGCCCACTCTAGTAACTTTTCTTGATGCGCCAGAGTGCCATCTAGCGATAGATGAT
The DNA here is from genome assembly GCA_000611955.2 of Stegodyphus mimosarum. Classification (NCBI taxonomy): domain Eukaryota; kingdom Metazoa; phylum Arthropoda; class Arachnida; order Araneae; family Eresidae; genus Stegodyphus; species Stegodyphus mimosarum. The sequence continues at coordinate 460,019 of KK119785.1, forward strand.
ACTATTTACAACTGCAGTTCAATTACCTTAAGATGTTTACTTACGCTCGTGACTTTTGTCTTTCTTTCACTACAATAAGACTAATTACATTTATGTACTTTTAAATTCAAAAGTGGGAGCCGTATAAAGCATAAAACTATGTATCATATAATATTTTTATTCGCAGGTTTAATTCAGAAAAATAATGCAAGTAATTATTTAAATTCTTTAAGTGTAAAAATAACTTTTTGATGAATAGCAATTAATAATGAATTTATATGAATAATAATACATTTAATATAAAATAATGCAAAAATATTCAAGCTTTTTTATAATTTAATATTTTTAACGAAGCAGAGTCGACAATAATTTTTTTCTTTAATTAAGTCTTCTTAATCGCTTAATATATATTCTATAGGAAGAGATACGTATTTATTTATGATATTTTTAATTCTTTTAGAAATTTTCTTGTTGTTAATTATTTGCCCTTTGGCCTTCATTTCCTTTGACGTAGCATTAACAAGTTTAAGAAAATATTATTTCTATTACTGCTGAGGCGATTACCAACACTGAAATAACTGATATAGTTTTAATGACTGTATAACCCCATTACAGCGAAGTCGTCCGAAATGCCCGTGCATTAAAACATCGACGGGCGACCTGAATGCTTGCGCCCATTTTCTACCTGGTAGTTCCCCCATGACATTACTGTATAGCTCATTGGTTTGGGGAGTTGTTAAATGACAACCCAATCATTCTTTTGAAGTGACTAACATAGTTCTCTTATTCGAATGCACATTTCGTTCTACTTTGTTTAGCGTCAACGTTTAGCTACTGATGTTAGCAGCTCAATCCTGTCCTAAGGGGAACCGCACAAAATGGATAAAACCGCACAAAGCTCTCCAAGAGAGGAGTAATCACTTCACTTAAGTAGATTATTGTTGACCTGTAGCATTTTGCTTGGCTGCGGGCGAAAGAAATCCATTCCAACAAAAAATCGCATACATGGGTGTTTCAGATGTTTGAAAGGAGCAGATTTTACCTCTATCATGCTAAGGAGTTAAACTTCAGAGAAAAGGTATCATTTTTTAATACGATAATTTTGCACCAAATGTTTGGTTTCCTAAATCTCTGTCCATGATAAGGTCTTTTCAGATTAGAAGTATTTCTGCTTTTTGCCTGCTGTTTGGGCAATCTTTGAATGCTATGCGTAAACAGTGCTGGTAAAACTCTCCCATTCTATTTAGTTAAGAATAATGTACTAACAGAAATACCGCAGAGCATAATTTCTTAAAATAACGGGGAATAATCCATAATAGAATTTCTGTGCTAGAAACTTTTATAGACATTAAAAATAAATGTATATTTTATATTTGTAACTTTTTATTACTTTTAAAAGCTGTATTCTTACGCATCATTTAGTTATGATATCAAAGCGAATTTCTCGACGAATACATACGAAATGTGATATTACGCCTTCAGCAGTCATGCGTGTAAAATAAGCCCATTGTTTTTGAATGCTTTGCTATAGTTCATAATCCATTACATTTGAAAATATTTTTATTTTAACAAAAAGTTAAACTAGAAGTACAGCAGACTCCTTATTATTTGAGGAATACCAAGGATAAAGTCCACGGTTAAAACGGAATCACAGTTGACAACATTTAGAAAACACGGGAAAGAGGAATAATCCAGTTATAATTAACAGAAAATTACTGCCAACAGTTTAATTGCCTTTTTGAGCAGAATTTGGCGAATAAGCTCAGACGGTTTTGTTAAATAAATCCACATTAAAAGCAAAAACAAACGCATTTCAAAACAGAAAGAACAATGCTTTTATTTACATTGTTACGAATTTTATATTTAGTTAGATCATTTGAGTAGGATTATAAATAAAAGTGTTTTATTTCCTAGTGCAATGCAGCGTGTGACATGTTTTAAGAGAAAACTACACCGGAAAGGTGAAAAAACAAGAGCACGTGCATTTAACATTGAATAAAAGTTTATCTCCGTAATCGATATTTAATTTGAATAAATGTAATTGACTACTATGTTACCCCGTAATTCTACTCTTTTTGCTTTCCAGAAATTGCTAGAAATCTCTCGCGCGGCCGATTTAAAAAGCTATGAAAGACGGAGAGAAACATGTCAGTTCAGTAGTTGTTTAAGCGAGCTGTTGTTGTTTACTTAGCTGCTGTAATTTTGTGATAAGGTTTGCTTTCTCTGCGCTTTGGATTGCGTTCTATTTAATGTGTTACTAGCTTAAAATATAGCTACTGATTATATTGCGATATTGTACGAATATCTTTGAGGAAAAATCCAGCGTTTTTTACTGGTTCTTGTGATAAGAATAAATTTTATTAACTTTTCATCGTATCTATGTATTTAATCTATTACGAACCCGTACGTACTCAACAATATTATTCTTGTATTTATATATGAGTTAATGGGAAACGCTATTATTGGCTGTGCACTTGATTTAAGTTTTTTTACGTTTTTTCAATCTATTTTTAAATTATAGTTTAACAATATAACAAAATAACTTATAATTTAACAATATCACATAATAACGTATAGTTTAACAATATAACATAACTTAGAAAGCTTTCTAACCTGAACTGAACTTTAACTGTACATAACTTAGAAAGCTAAAATTCTTAGAAGTTGTTCAGTACCTTTTGTATTGTAAGGTTAGTTTTGTAGAGACATTAGGTTATTTCGAAGCAGGAGAGGTGAAAAATGAGCAACGCCTTCGCCGGGAATCGAACCACAGACCTCTCGGTTACGCGTCGAGCGTGCTGACTACTACATCACGAAAGCATGCGAAGAAGGGGGACGAAATACCTTATATACTCCCCCTTTTAAAGGGCGACTGGAGATTAAGGGACTAATCGCGAAATCCAGGTGGTGAAGAATCATCATCCACCCCCTTTTTAATTCGGGCGCCGGTGTAGAGACATTACGTATTTTTTGAAGCAAGAGTATTGAAAAATGAGCAACGCCTTCGCCAGAAATCGAACCACGGACCTCTCGGTTACGCGTCGAGCGTGCTGACTACTACATCACGAAGGCATACGAAGAAGGGGGTAGAAATAACTTATATACTCCCCCTTTTAAAAGGTGACTGGAGATTAAGGGACCCAATCGCCAAATCCTGGTGGTGAAGAATCATCATCCACCACTTGTTTAGTTCGGGCGCCAGTGTAGAGACATTAGGTATTTTTTGAAGGAAGAGTATTGAAAAATGAGTAACGCCTTCGCCGGGAATCGAACCACGGAGCTCTCGCTTACGCGTCGAACTGGCTGACTACTACACCACGAAGGTATGCGTAGAAGGAGGAAGAAATACTTTATAGTTTCACTAACCAATCATTCCAGAAATGTTAATGTGCTTTTCTGTCTTGTTAATGTGCTCATGCCATGTTAATGTGCCATGTAATCATTCCATGTTAATGTGCTTTTCCGCCTTTCTCGTTTCCATTTATTTTTTGCCAGAATGTAAATTTCTAACTCGCGTGTATTCAAATGAGGTACAAAGGAGTTAATATTTAAAGGAAGATTTTAGACGGTAGAATCAGAGCGTGTTCCGTCTGCTCAAGGCCATGTTGCTAATTTAATTCTGTTGATAGTTGCATTATGTTGCTTTGCGTTATAATTGCTATTAGGTTTGTCACGGCGACTTGGGTCAGAGCCAACTTACATTTGATGCTACCAAAGAATACGAGACTTTGTAGCATAATGATATTTGAAAAGATCGATCAAATTTGAGTCAACAGTAATACATTTGGCAAGATAGGACTATCTGAGAAACTTAGCCATTTAGCCATTTTACTATCTGACTTTTCCAAAATGATCCTGAGCAATCACAACATTTAAAAGATAAAACTGATGTTAATATTTTAAAAGGAGTGAATTTTGGGCATCTTCAATTATTAATTCATTTGAAATGTTTCTGAAATTTACGTAACGTATTTTATTCTTCTCAAGCTGGGTAATATTTCTGTCTCCTTAGTAAATAATTCATGGTCATTGTAACTTGTGATTCTTCTGTAACTGTGCTAGAGGATTAGCTATGCAAACGCCTTAGTAGTGTGTTTAACGTTTTAATGCGCAGACATAAAAAAATACTCACTGTTTAAAAATAAAAGCTATTTTATCAACTATCAGTTCTATTAATCTGTGTATTTTTCAGAGCCGTCCAACCAAGCGTCACTGACTGCTGTGCCGAAGGGCCCAGGCTCGAATCTCGGAGAAGGCATGGATGTCTGTAGATGTATAGCGTAGATGCGGCATGGTGGCACTTTGAATATGTGGTGAATCGAAAGTCCTGTCGTGTGGCTTGGTAGAACGGGAGAGAGGGGGGAGAACCTCGAACCCGTCCCTCCGGGTGCTCTCCAGCAAAATTGGGGGGACTGAGTTAAATCGCACTGTCATCTGTAAGGTGCTCAAGTCTGTTGCCAACGATAGGCGTATCTTGCGCTGCTTGTCACGAGGAATTTTGCGGGCTTGGGCTGATATTACTGCCAGACAAGTAGCAAAAACATCTATTTTCCCCTTCTTTTTGCTATTCTCCGTAGATATTTTGTCTTAGTATCATTGTTTAGAGTAGGATTTTTTCACCGCTCCAGAATAAGTAAAATTAATTGTTAATTAATTTGGAGTTTACAGTATAAACATAAATTTTACACCAGGGCAGAAAGTAAAATTTCTCAAAACTATAATAATAAGACTAGTCAGAACCATAAAACTGCAAGCAATCAAAAGTATTCCTCCTTAGAAATTTAAATAAACGGAATAGTGTTATCTATTTCGCTTGATGCATCTAGAATTGCATATTGCGTATAAATGCAATAGATCAACATCAAAATCTTCGAAGAGCGAAAAGAAGAGTGGAAACGAGCAGATAAATTTTATTCTGCGCATCGGTTTCTCCTCAGCAGATTTAAACCCATCGATTTTTGTTTGGAGGCCTAGTATTATAGGATTTAATATTTTGCCTTTGGAAAATAGTCTAGCTTTGTTACTTCTTTTTTACTTTTCTAAGGCATCAATTTTTTATTTTGCATTTAAAAAATCTCAAGCTTTCTTTTGAAATCGTTATATGTTAATCCAAGAAGAGAAATGTGCCTGTTCTTTAACATATTAAAATATTCTGTCTTTAAACATTTTAGTGTAATAAGAATATTTTAGTGTAAAAGTTACATTAAAATCCTCCGAGCGTTACGGGTTTAGCTCTGAAATTTCGAAGTTCCTCAAAATGTCATGAAAAAGTGGTATTTTTTTTTATTTTAATTAAAAAATGACTCTCTCATTTTGTACCTTGATTTCTTTTCTTCCAATATACATCCAAACCGAAATAAGATACATTAAAAGATAGCAGAAATTTTCATGTGTAAGGAATATAGAAGGCAGCCTTCAATACGGAATAATCCGGCCGTAACGCTGAGAGGGTTAAAATTTTGCTCACTTTTTTATAGTGGTATAAATTAGGAGATAGTGGCGAATATGTTCGGCTATCAATGAAGATAGTAACAATAATTATATTTTTTTAATGTAAGTTGTTTGATTGGCGAGCTTGCACCAAGAAAAGCTTCAAATGATCATCTATCTTGCATGGTCTAAAGCTGACATATTAATCAATTAAAACAAACACATGTCATTATATTGAAGCTACAAATGCTTGGCTTTGGTTTGGCTTATTTGGCAATGGCAAGACTTCGTGGTGGACTTTCTAGGGTAAAATGGCTAGTATACACATGGGGGGAAAACCACAAAAGCTCCCAAGTAGCCAGCCTATTCGTCGGCATTCAAGTCCGGAATCGAACTACCAGTGTTCAGCGACTATACCGCGATACAAGCAAAACAAGAGTATGTGATTACAACTAATAGTTTAATTAAAAAAAGTATGCAGCATTCATTTACTTAACAATAGTTTATCACGCCAAGTATAACGTGCTAAAACGTCTATTGTAACAGAACTATTTAGCTGTAACGGAATTCTTTTATTGAACGCCATCTAGTAGTGAAGAGGAACAATCTAAGACAGTCGACCTCCAGTTAATACCAGTTAATACATGCATTTGCATAATATTAAAATGTGACTGTGTGTTTTTTGTCATGTGTGGTGTAAATATGAGTCAGTTTTCCTTAGAATGACTTTCGCGAAGACATCTTTCCTAACTCAGGTAGACAACGCTTGTCCTACAATATCCAATTAACCAATCATTAATAATGACAAGTCTAGATAAAAACTCGAAATTCAAAATTTTGAAAGTTAATCTAATTCGTATTCTTAATTTATCATTTAAGTCTCATATCTTATACCATCCAGGGGGGAAGGTATTTGCTGTTTTTTTACTAGTAAAACTCAATTTTGACAAAATTGAATCTTATTTTGTTGTACCGAACATTAAAAACAAGAAGGAGCTCTTTTCTTGAGTTTTTTTGTATACGGGCTTCTTTCAATTCTGTATCGAATCTTGATTTTGAAATTATGATTTATGGTCCCAATTACATGAAAAAAAATTATAAATTTAGCTTCTCCTGGTCATTTACGCTCATGTCCATAAATTAAGGATAATGCAAAATCAGGCAAAGGAAGAGTTAGAAGCAAAACAAATTTGACTTATTTGCAAAGCTTATTTATTAAACAAAAGGTAAAGAGCAAAAAAAGATGCTATATGTGTGATATTATTAAAAAAATTAGCGATTTTTTCTCCCTGGAGCAAATTACAAAAAACCAATATTACATTGTTGGTATGATTGTTAATAGATTGTATGTCTCCCAGACGATGCAATACAGTCCGTACAACGCCTAGGCATGCTGAGTATCAAATTATCGATCTGATCTTGAGGGATATTACGCCACTCAAAAAGCAATGCCCTCCGAAGTTCCGGTAGACATGTAGGAGGAGGTTGACGGGCTGCAACTCGTCGGCCAAGCATGTCCCACACGTGCTCTACTGGATTCAAGTCCGGTGAGAATGCTGGCCAGTCCATACGGGTGATATCCTCCGATTGAAGGCATTCGCTTACGATGTTTGCACGGTGAGGACGGGCGTTGTCATCCATAAACACAAATTGTGCGCCCATGGCGCCCCGAAACAAACGTACATGTTGTTCCAGAATGACATCCCGATAGATTTGGCTTGTCATGGTTCAAATTAGAACATGCAGGTCAATTCTGGAACGCAGAATAATTCCATCCCAAACGAGCACTCCTGCACCACCGTAACGGTGTCGTTCAATGATGTTTTATTGGTGGTAACGGGTACCTGGAGCTCTCCATATGAAAGTCCCGTGAGAATCAGACTGCAAGCTAAACCTGGACTCGTCGGAAAACATAACACAAGCCCACTGTCGCGGTGTCCACAATGCATGCTCTCTACTCCAGGCTAACCGCAGGCGACAGTGAGTTGCAGTAAGGGGAACGCATCTGACAGGTCTACGAGCATATAGACCAATCTGCCCTAAGCGTCTGTACACGGTCTGTCTTCAAACTGTCGTACTAGTGGCTGAAGAGAGCTGACGAGACAGGTCTAAAGCTGTGCTCCGCCTGTTTCTTTTGGCAGTAACTGCCAAATACCGGTCCTCATTCGGCATTGTAACTCTGGAGCGACCTGTGCTGTAACGTCTACTCACATTACCATCATCTTGGAATTATTGCCAAAGCCTGGAGATGACAATCTGGGCAATTCCAAGTTCGTCTGATACGTCCAGTTGGGTACGCCCACATTCCAGACGGCCGATAATTCTACCACGTAAAAAATCATCCAAATGCGTCCTTTGTATCATAACTATTCGGTTATTGCACTGAAATGGTTATAAAGCGCCTGCGAGCAATTTTACTTCTTTGCCTGTATTCCTTATATATCACTCTCGTCATTGTGACGTACTATCGGTGTCATCTGGTTACTTCCTGATATTTGCATATGGTTCTTGAAGATGTGTGTAGTGATTTTACAGGTCATATATTTATTTTGGAGTTCGATTTCCGCGTGACTCCGAATTATCCTTAATTTGTGGACATGAGTGTATTTAAGCTGTTTGGTTGCGATTTGTTAACTTTGATTGAAGGTAAAGTTCTGCTGACTATTCTAAGTGAGCAGAGTTTGACTAAAGATTGATTCAGACTTTCTTATATTACGTGCTCCGCCCTAAGGCACTACACGGAAAGGGAGAATTGCCCCGTGGAGGTCTTTTTAAGGGAAACTGGCTCGTATCCACGTTACACATGGGGAAAACCACGAAAACGCCCATGCAGCCAGCCCGTTCGGCGGGACTCGAACCCTGGACCGAACTACCAGTGTTTAGGGGCTTTTACCGCTCGGCCGCTGGTGAGCTGATTCAGACTTTGGATTGCAAAATTCGAAAAATATGTCATTAAAATAAATAAGTTATTTTTTTATCATGAAGTTTGCAAAGAATAGTTACGATACAGAATATTATATCGCTGTAAAGAGCTCAATTTGAGCATTCATACTGTTGCGCGCGTATGGGTTATTAATAGACTGAATGCACACAGGTCCAATGATAGGTTGTAGGGGTTTAGATTTATTTTAAATAACCAGTTAATTTTAGTTTTAAGTTACTTTCCTGTATGCCTTCATTCCCCTAATTGTCAGTTCCAGAATATTTAAATTTGGTAGCACGCGTAAGAAATGCAGATTCTATCAGTGGGAGAATAAGTTTAAATATCGACGTTCCAGTAGGCAAAGTTAGAGAGAGAGTCTGGAAAATGTCTGTGCGTGCTTATACGCAAGCTTCCGCTTAGCAGTTATCGCTGGTTAGACGTGGCTTTGCAGCTATCACCTTGCTGCCAGTAGACTCATCTACGCGCTGTAGGATACAGAATTTTATGAGCCCTGTAGTTTAATTCTACTAATTTTTAATATTTTAAATTTGTAAGGTTTTATTTAAACTAACAAAGTTTTATTTAAATTTAACTTTTTCTATCCCTTCTCATTTCAACTTCCCGTTAGAATAAGCGCGCGTTTCAGCTTTATGCTAATTTGAAGTGGAGCCAAGTAGTATTTAAACGAAAGGTAGAAACCTTTCAGTGTGAGAGAGCTTTTAGTCTCAGACCACTGTTACTCTATTCGACCTTCGCCTGATTAGCTAGTATTTAAATTCTAAGCCGTAGCGCTGTTACGTTATTGCTCATTGAAGTAATTCTAAGTGCGTCAGTATTAGTACAATCTTGCTACGCACCATTTAGTTTAGAGGCCAACCTCGCGTTATAGCTCAGTGAACAACGACTACTTAATTTCTATTTAGCTTTAGTTTAAATTATCTGATTGTTCAGTTTAGACCAAAGTGGCGGTCGTTTATTTTCTGTATCCCTCCCGAGTTGGGAAGTGGCTGTAAATAATTGTGGTCTAATAAAAGAGGATTTTAAATCTATTTAAAGTGCAGTTCTTCTACCACTTATTCACAGTATTCTACCACAGAACATAGCTGCATTCAGCTCCCTGTTCAAGATCAGGACTCAAGTACCTTCACGAAGATGTTTGCCAAGAATATGCACCGAGCACTCAGTCTTGACAAATTCTTCACTTTTGATTCGACTGTTTCAAGTTACTGCCCAAGTCGAGGCGTAGTACGTTAGCGTCAAGTTGACGCATTGTAAATAATTTGAAGAGTTTAATAAAGGGAAGTTTTAACCCTTCTTCGGAGCTATCTATATTTCTGCAGATTTTACATAACAGAAAGACAGTAGAACCTTACAAGGTTAACAAAATTTTATTTTATCAAAACAAACACTTCAAACTTTTGGAATTTTCCTCAGAAATACTTGTACAGGAGTTCACAGTATCACTGAGTACAATGAGTAATTCGATAAAAAACTACTAAGAAAGTTAAACAAAACGCAATGCAAAGCGCATTTAAAGAGAAAGCTAACTCGGATTATCTCATTTCACGAGGGCCTAATAACTCGCAACAACAGTAACTAAACAAATGGGAGCAGATGCTCTCTCTTCGGCCTTAAGTATTTTCCAACCGGCCGCCGAGATATTTCTAATATTTACTGCTTCTCCAAATTATTTGAAAGCAATATGAGATTCGAAATGCAGTTAAGCTAACATAGTGGTCAATTATATTTATTTAATTACAATACCTATTACGCTAACACAGGGACCAGGCGAAATGATCGCCTGGTGGACACCGAATTCGGCGACCTTTGCCGATTTCGTTGATGACAAAATAGATCACCAAAACCTTTGCCAACTTGGCGACATCTCGCCAAATTAGCGAGATATCCATTTACTCAATGTTAACAGCTTTTGCTCCTGTATTCTTTCTTTTCCGGCATAGCTTCTCTTTAGATTTTTCTTGTTATACATTATACAAAAGGAAATACAACAATTTTAATTCCCTAAAATTACCTATCTAAATACAAAATTTGTAAAAATAGTAATTCCAAATATACCCGATATATGTTCTTCATATGAGAAGTCTTATGGAAATACAAACATATTTTGAAATCTTATCTTATTGAAAGTTATTATATGCGAGATACTATAACACATAAAATACGTATGGATAATCTAAAGCTGCTTGAAATATATGCCTTTTAAATTTTCCGTCGTTCTTCTAAAATTCTAATTAGTTCCAAATTAGTTAAAAAATATTATAATGAAGCCGAAAACGCAAAATGGAATATGAAAGTTTACCACTAAAAGAGGAGTACTTACCTCGGCGTCATTTTGCTAATTTCTTAAATAAATCCAAGACGTTAATCAAAACAAAATTCCAGCCAGCTGTTTCAAAAATCTCGTTACTCTAAAGGAAAACCATTACGAACCAAACGCATAAATCATCTTGCGAAACCCTGGACAGTTAGTAGCAAGCTAAGTTGAAATTTTCAAACCTAAATCCACTCATTTATCAAGAGGAAGAGATATGAGATGAGATGGAAAAGAAACAGCTATAGTGATTAAAGGACCAAAAAAAATGCACTAATGCTGGGTGGACACTTTAATCAAAAAGCAGATACTAAACTTGAATAACCATTTGACATAATCTATAATAAATTATCCAAAAATGTTCCTCTAAAATGCACAAAGCTGGTAAAAGAACAGCGAGAAAATTCTAGGAAATGCTCAGAGGAACCGCTTTGTAAGGTAATTAATCAACATTTTTAATAAAAATTTTGTAGCTTGATTTTGCACTGAAAGCTGCAAATGAATATTCTATAAAGTAACCATTTCAAAGGCTTAATGCATGTAACTAGAATGTTAACGAGTTCGCTTCATGCATATTTAAGTAAGAAATTCATCTTTTAAAACATTACTTGGTTAATTATTCTTATAAACATCTTATGCACATGTTTTTGAAATTTACCTTCAGAATAACCGCAGAGAGAGAACGAAAATTATCAAAAGCAATAAAAAAATTATTTAAAACTTTAATTATTTTAAAATTGATATTAGTAAACAACATATATTCAAAGATGCGTTGTGCCAATATGTAAATTAAATAAAGTAAAAGGATAAAAACTGAAAGCTTTCTGATTTTATATTACGCACCAAAGGGCCGTTTTTCTCATTCACACATACATACACGTTTTGAGAGCATTTGGGCTAAAAACATTAAAAACAGCATATATTTAGAAGTTCCGATAGACAGTCTTGCGCGCTGGAGATAAAAATATTTTATTCCATACATTGTGTTACCATTGGTAGCTTTGAAATCGTTGAGTTTCTTAATAAAAAATTCTTTAAAGCTAAAAAAATACGAAATATATAATAAACGCAATTCGAAATTCAAGACTTGGGCTTCCAGGTGCACATGTTCGGGTGGTAGACTACGTTATTCAAAATTTGATGGCCCTAGGTATCGTTGTTTTTTCACAATGCGAGAAATATACATACAATCATGCAAATTCTTCATTATTTAATTTTTTTAAATGTAATACAGGGCGATGATATCTGGTGGCAACAATTTGAAAAGTGAAACGGACATTCAGAGTGAACCGACGCAAAACGCCCTTTCTTCTACTCGTATTAACATAACATTTAAAATAATTAGCTAAATAACTGATTCTGTTAAATACATTTTAATTTTCCATTATGCGTTCAAAAATTTTGTGTTTGTATAGACCTTATTTTATTCTCACCAATTATTTTTAGTTCGACTTTCCTTACCCTCCTGATTTCAGTTTCAACTGATTTCAGTTTCCTGCCGGAATATAAATGTTAATAATGCAATATGAAAATGTAAGTGTGTTCAAAAGCAGTATTTAAACTGCGTTTTAAGAGTTCGTGAAGAGTAGTAGCGGAGCTAGTTCCGAGTTTATGGAGCGTGTTTGAAACTAGCGCTCGTTTGTGTTAGACAACTTTCAGATTATACTGATATTGTAGGCTCGGCTTTGCTGTACGCAGCCGATTTAGCGGTTAAATAACTAAGAAGCCAGTCTTTAGCCATCCTAATTTATGCTACAGTACGACTCCAATCATCCGAACTCTGAATATCCGAACTGCTGATGATCCGAATCCTTTCAGAATTCCAGAATCAACTGAAGAAGAGAAAGAAAAGGAAAGGGAAGAGACAGGAGAAGATGAGGATAACGTGTCACTTAAAGAATTAAGAAACATTCTTTTGAAAATTCCTGGATGTTCAGAAGTTAGTGCTGAGGATACAGCAGAATAGATGGTGTGTGATTCGTCAGACCCTGGGTTTCAAATTCTAAATGATGAAGTTATTGGAAGTGTGAGAGAAGAAGGTGTTGAGGAAGAAGATGACCTTAATGTCGGAGATGAACAGGGATAAATAGAAAGGGCTAGGTCATTCCTTTGCTCGACTCCTCGCCGACGCGAGCCTCATGGAGGGGGTTAACTGGTAGTAATCTGACGTCACTGTTATGCACCTGCTCTGATTTCGCGCGTTTAAAACTGTAGTTTCATTCAGTTTGCGAGACGATTTTCTGGAGGTTGCATATCTCAAATTAATTTAATCACACATATTTGTTTTCTAATAATGCAAATATTTAAAATAATTCGTGTATATATATGTATATATATATAGTTTTAATCAGTTTTCTTTTTAAATTCTGCATTTAAAGTATCCTTTATGTAATATGGCTTCTTGTGTTGTAGCAAAGTGCCGTAACACTTATAGAAATACGAAAGGAAGATATATTGTATTTCATGCTTTCCCAAAGGACAATTTGATTTTGACGAAAGAATGGATACATAAATGTCGAAGACAAGATTTTATTAATGTGAAAAACGCAAGAATTTGCAGCGAACATTTTCTGTGCAGTGATTATGAAGATGATATGAGAAATCGCTTGCTTGGATTGCCACAAAGGAAACTGTTGAAATGCAGTGCTGTGCCGAAAGTAAATTTATCGTGTGATGTAAACGAAATAACACCAAGAAATCGGAGACATTTGAAAAGAAAACTAATGCAGAGTGCTTTTGAAAGACTACACGAGTTAAGTCCAAAGAAAATTTATTTTGAGGCCGAGAACGAAATTAAAGCTGACAATAATAAATCAAATGTGAATGATTTTGAAATAAAACTTACAAACGACAATGCCGTAAGTGACAATATCTCTGAATGCCCTAATTGTAAAGATAAACAAGAATGCATTGATAATTTGAAGAACAAAATTATATTCTTAGAAAATTGTAATAAAATATTGAAAAATAGAGAAAAGAAAAATTTTAGAATGTTTGCTCAGCGACAAAAAAGGTGGACGACATCTAGAAAGAAATTTGTATCGGAAATTCAAAAATTAAAATCCCAAACAGCAAAATTTAGGAAAAAACAGCACAGATCGGAGAATTTGGAAAAACGCCTACAGCATATTTTTACAAAGAACGCAGATTAACGCATTGCTAGAAAAGAAGGAAAATATCAGGTGGACTAGTGAAGATGTATTGTCATAAGAGCTCTGTCATCTAAAAGCTACGATTTTTGGAAAGAAAAAATGGGCATTCCTTTACCTAGCACTACCACATTAAAGAGATGGTGCGCTAAATTTTCATGTAGCCCAGGAATTCAGAGTGATGTTCTTGCTGTAATGAAGGAAAGATGCGAATATTTGAATTCTGTAGAAAAAATATGCGTTCTCAGTTTCGACGAAATGCATATAGATTCTAAACTCTGTTATGACTCTAAACTGGACCAAATACTTGGTCCTTTTCAAAAAGTGCAGTTTGTTTTAATCAGAGATCTCATTTTGCAGTGGAAACAACCAATATTTTTTTTATTTTAATACTCCAATGAAGCAAGAACTTCTTTTTTCACTCATAAGACATATTCAGTCATCTGGAGTAGAAGTGAAAGCAATAGTGTCTGATTTAGGAGGATCTAGTACTTTGTGGAAAGAGTTACAGATTTCGATCAATAGTTCTGAGTTTCCAAATCCAGTATTGCAAACGAAAAAAATATGGGTTTTTGCAGATTTAGCGCACTGCCTCAAATTACTGAGAAACCACTTTTTAGATAAAGGATTTATTTTAGAAGATGGAACTGTTTTAAATGTTGATATTATTAAAGAGGTTTTAAATAGAGATTCAGGAGAAATTAAATTGTGTCACAAACTAAAACCAAATTATTTAATGGTCAAGGGAAACGAGAGACAGAAAGTCGCTCCAGCGAAAACATTATTTTCAAGAACTACCGCGAAAGGTATACTCCACCTCACAGGAAATCAAAAAGCATCTGACTTCTTTGAGTTAATCGACAGTTTTTTCGATATTATGAATAGTACCAAGCCATACCCTCCTTCAGATAAAATACTTAAAGCAGCATTTGGATTAAATGAACATCATGAAAAACAAATTCAAGTTTTGGAATTAATGAAGAAAGTTATTGGTGGATTAAGAGTTCAGGGAAAATCCAACATGCTGCCTTTCCAAAAAGGAATAATAATTTCAATAAATTCTCTTTTTGGCCTACACCAGGATCTAAAATCATCATATGATGTTAAATATATTTTAACATCTAGATTAACTCAGGATGCACTTGAAAGTCTCTTTAGTCAGATTCGAGGGCTTGGTAGGTTTAATGACCATCCATCACCTAGTGAAGTTATACGCCGCTTAAAGCAATTAATACTCGCTAATAAGCTGCCAAAATTATCTTCAAAAGTGTGCACGACTAAAGAAAGCAGAAATATTGATTCATATTTAACATCAGAACTACTTGAAATGGCTTTGAAAACTGAAGAGGAAGATGCTTTTCCATTAAATACTAATGATGATTTGGATTTCATAGAGGAACCTTCTCCTATGGCTTGGGAATTAGAATTGAATTCCGCCAGACAATTTTCGACCGCCGAAAAAGAAGCATTAACATATGTTGCAGGTTATATTGCCTACCGTGTGCGAGACAAAGACCCGTCATTGGGAACAATATCTAAAAATAGTGCTGATGAACCAATATTTAATTCAGAATGGATTAAATTATTGTCCTTAGGAGGTTTGACTACACCTTCCCATTCATGGATGAATACAGTTTACGAGTTCGAAAAAATATTTTGTGCAGTTCATGGTACAACTTACTACAAAGGGAAGCATGTAATTGGCTCTTTAATTAATAAACTGGAGAAACATTATCCTGAAGTTAACAGAGAAGCAATTCGTTTATTTTGCAGAGTGCGAGCTTTTATTAGAATACGTTTCTTAAATAGAAATGCATATGTTTGTTCCCAAAGAAAAGCAACCCAAAAGGCAAAAAAGTGGATTGCTTCGAATGTGGCAGCCAATAAATAATATTTCAACAGCTTGTAGTTGAATTTCGACTGTACAAGTAACATATATAATATGTTTTTATTTGAAATATTTTTAGATGACATTTTAGAAGTTAATAGCATAAAGCATATTTCAAAAAAGAACTAATTTTATTAAGTTATTTTTATAGTATCCCTGTGTTATATTA
>KK119785.1:476243-537080 GCA_000611955.2 Stegodyphus mimosarum
TAGTTATCTTAGAAGCAGTAGTAGAGTTCTCTTAGTTAACATGCAGATAAATAAATGATTAGAAATAAACAGGCATGTAAAGAAAAAAAAATCCCTGCAAATTAAAAAAAAGGAACTTTATGCTAAGAGTAGCGCATTTTGTCTGTTATTTTAAAATTGAGTAAGTACTATTAAATTTTTTAATGTTCAATGTAAAATGCATATTGCAGTAACATTGTCTCTTCCAAATTATAGCTATCTTTCACACACAGCTTATTTTAAACGCTGGTTCTTCAAATTTAAAACGCTAATTTCTATGTTGTGAATTGCATCTCCGCGCTCAGTGTCATCCTGGCTACGTCATCACTCCTCACTGCTTGTTTCAGGGGGAAAAGGTCTATGAGCTAGCCCTTCTCTTTTAAGTCCTGGGAGATGAAGCAGACACGGGACTACCAGCTAATGAAACGTTTGCCGACCTTTAAATTGCGCTGAAGTGGATGGAGCGTCAGCCCGAGTGTGACCACATGTAGTGTCTCACTGTCAAGCGAACGCGCTACTTGGCTATCTGTGGTGTTAAAGTGTGACTCCCTAAATAAACTAGATACTACAAGTATCAAAAACAAATGTTATATATGCCCAATACCTGCTGGCCTAAAATTACGTTTTGTACGTTGCGTTGGAATTTAATATCAAGAATAATAAAATGTTTCATTTACCCAATAACCCACATGCATGAGACTTGCGGAGACAACTTTACTTTTAAGCTCACATTTCTTTTATCAAAAGCCTTCTCTTGATTAAATATATATAACACAGATCATATAGCACACAAAAATAGCGTAATACATTAACTTAGAACACAAAACGTGAGAAGCTAAACATAAAACGATATCTCCGGGCCTTACATTGTAAATAGAACTCAACTTTTTAATCTTTAAACATCGTTCTCTCTGTGCACTGTAACTACTTTCAAGTATACGAAACTAATTTCAGATGGAGTTTTTCACGAGTACAGCTATTTCTTTCACACATATTTTTCGTTTAGCACCTGGTAATTTCGGCGAGGCGGTGATTGATGACTAAACATCGGCACTTTCTGGAGATGAAACACATATTAATAATTTGCTCGAGGATGATTTAAATTTTAGCACGGCATCAAGATAGATTAATTTTCACCCAAACATTTTCAGTTACTTCGTGCAATTTTTAGGCTATCTCCGCTCTTTCTTTTTCATCCAACCAAAACGACATTATCACAGGAGGGCGACATGTGTGAGGCCGAGGCCCCACATACTCGCTTGAAACGTCGTCAGCAGAAAGGGAGGAAAAACCAGTTTTTTCAGTATTTACATACGCGGTAGTTCTCCGATTCCGACTAAAGTTACGATGAAGATGAACTGCATGGAGTGAGAAATTTACCTTCTCACACTACCCGAAAATGGATGAAGATAGTCAAACAACTTACTTTGACCGAGATGTTCAGCAAGCAATGATTTTCGGCATTTGTAAGTACTATACAGTAATCCTAGTTTTCTTTAAAATAATTGTTTTCTTCATTTTCAGCATACAACACATACAGTAATTAATTAAAGTGTACGTAGATCCTTTCTTCGGAAAAAATCTAATAAACCGAATTTTTTATTATCCGAATGGTCCCAATTGATTCGAATAACTGGGGTTTTTTTGTACCTTAGTTCAAATAAAAAGGTTATTTAACCCTTCTTCTGTAGTATCTGTTCCCAAGGACATAGCCAGATTTCGTTATTTCGTCTTCTACGTAGGGTCCACAATTTATGCTGCCAAAAAGACAGATGCTCTGTATGTTTTGCTTCTTTCGTTAAAAAATGTAGTTTGCATTTCCTTTGAATTGTAAATAGTCATTTGGTTTCATTCATGTAACACATCATAATTCCCAGGTAGTTAACCGCACGATGGTTATAAAATCTTTGAGAATATTTAACATTAGCTCACTTGGACAATGTTTCTAACAATTTTTTTGCCTCTTTCCTTTCTATCCAGTATGTTTCAGAATATCATTTTCCCTACTGTTTGTTGATTCAAATGAAGCATTCCAAACGAGTGTGCAAAATTAAAAAATTGAAAGTATTTTATTTAAGCAGATTTCAAACGTAGCTATGAACCTTTGCGTATCACATTTTATAAGTATGCATTATTAATACATAAATTACCATTTTGCTAAATAAATATGAATAAGAAAATGTTTTTAAGCCCAAAAGAATTATTAATTTCGAAACACGATTTTGCGTTTATTCACTTTAAATATTGTTTACTGTAAATGCGTTGTTTCACTTTTCATTCGAGTCTGTTATCATTCGACAAAATGTAAGATATTTGTCTTTCAAAAATAATCTGTCTGTTACTGATTTAAAAACTAAGCTTTTTAAAAGTTTCCTAATGCAGTTTTTAAGAATGGTAGTGTTTAAATATTTATTTTAACTGATTTAAGTGAAAATGCACTTAATTCATGATCTATCTAATTAAAAACATTAAACACTTTTATGTAATTATGCTACATAATTTTTCATTTTTATGCATTCGAAAGATGTATTGTGTTCCCGTGTTATTCTAAATAGCTTATATTCATATAATATTCTTTAAAATGTTTCGATATTCTTCCTAACCATATTGAGCCTTAATAGAGTTTTGGCGAAGGTTAAAATCTGAACTCTTTCATTTTTTTTACTGGTCTGCTTCCGTGACACCTAATATTTAATTGTTTCAGCCTATTAATTAATTGACACCTAATATTTAATTTTTTCAGCCATTTTGAATCGCGTAGAATAAACAGTGAAATCGTATTTTGCTGCTCTATAAATGGTTCTTTCTGTTGCCATTTTTCTGCATTATATAAATCTGTGATTAATTAATTCTCTTTTGAAGTCATGAAATCAAATTTTTATCTGAAAATTTCTTATCTTAAATGTACACATGATTGATATATTCCGTAAACTTCATACAAAAACTTTATTTCCGTGATTTCTGAGCATATCCGCTGCATTTTTCAACATTCAGTGTAACCGTCATCTTTAATGGCCGTTCTCTTAAACCATTTTATAGTTCAACCTCTCACACGCAACCTTGGCTGGCAGTTTGCCAAAACACACATAGATTCGTCCAAAATGGGGCGTTATGATTTGCTGCAACGTGAAAGGTCACGTGAAAATCCCCTCTTCTCCGGAAAGTGAGAATTTATATGCTCAAGGGAAAAAAGTCCCTATCGTTCCACCCTATTTTGAGAACAATGGCGCATGCATGTTTGCGCTCATGGCCGCGGATGAGGTGATCGAACTATATCACTTTACTGAAAAAATACTATTTCATTCACTGGTCAGTAATTTCATGAGTTGCTTATGTGGGTTTGTTACTAAGTTGATCTAAGGAGGTAATTTTCAGTAGACGGTTGTATTTTAACATGAAATAATAATCTAGCGAGACAAATTCCAGTGCGTGGTAAGAATCAAACAGTTAGAGCAGGTCTAGCTTTCCAGTTAAATCTATCATTCTGAAACCACCTGCTAACCTAATAATACTTATTCGAAGAATTCTTATGTATAAAACCTACGTAAATAATGTTTTTACATATAGTTTACAGCGCAATTTCTTCCATATGCATATCCTAAATTATTGAATTTAAAACTCTTTGAGATTAACTATAAAATTCCTGCATAAGTAGAACGATGACATATGTGAAGAAACGATTTTAAAGTCTTCTTCTAAGGTAACTTTACGCTCAAGTGCCAAGTATATAACTATCTACTTTATGATCTTATTTCATTTAAGCTGATATAATTGATACCATTTTCTGATATAATGTGCAATTCGCATTCTTTAATGAGCTTGAGAATCTGATTTCAGATTACAGCTTATCGAGTAATTACTCCTTGATTTATCGGCAGTTTAATGAAGATAATTAAAGGTGATTAAAAGGAAGATATCTCAAATTGAGTGCTTCCCGGTCACAGGAAGTCGCTATTTCTGAGTTAATTGTTTTAATGACAGTAGGGAATTGGATGCTGTTTTAATAAGCTGATGAAATGTTTATAACACAAAGAGACTATAATTCATCGATACCTTCTGGGACAAGGACTATGTTTTTAGTATTTACCTTTATAAAAGCCTTGTCAACCATGGATTTGATGATAAATGCAAGAAGGTAACTGCTAAAAGCAATAGAAAATTTATTGTTCATAAAAGGGAGTTAATATGATCAGGATGTGAAACACTTTAAAAAGTGTTTTGATCATGATGGCTTTCGTTTAGGAAAGTGTGATAAACTTTTATTAGCAATTGAATGTCGATAACTGAAATTCAAATAAGTAAGAAACTTGATTACAGGATTATAGTTTTTCGCAGAATAATTAAATAATGGTTTATGATATAACTTACAATAATTCACTATTGCTGACGAAAAACAACAACCTTATTTTAGCGAATGATTATTTTGAATGTTGTGAATAACAAAAAGCGAACTCATATCAAACACTGTAATAATACTTCTGCAGAGGACTCATTTATTAGGAAAAATAAAAATAAAAAATAAAAAATAAATCTGAAAGCGTCAGATTTTATATTACGCCCAGAGTGAAGTTTTTAATGTTTTGTATGTTACCTTTATTTATTAAATGTTATGTTCTTTGCCCTTAAACTATAAAATTTAATTCAACAGCAATATAAAAAATATTTTAAAAGAGCATATCTTTAGAATTTCCAACACAGTCTCGCAAGCTGCAGATAAAAGTGTTTTTTTGTTTCCGTACAGTGTTGCCATTGCTCGTTATGAAATCGTTGAGTTTGTTCATCAAAAATTCGTTACCGTTTCACAAAATATAAAATAGATAATATAACAAATTCCAAATTCGGGTTTCCAGATGCCTATATTCGAATGGAAGACTACGTTATTCAAAATTTGACGTCTCTAGGTACAACTGTCCTTTCACAGAGCGAAAAACATGCATATGTCCAAGCAGATTCTTCAGCACTTGATTTCCTTAAATACAGGGCTCTAATATTTGGTCTCAACAATTTGAAAAGTGAAAAGCAGTTTCATAGTAGACGAGGCAAAATACCAAAACGAAATTAATAGCCCTTGTGGGCAAATTACCCTTTTGGCTAATACTATTTTCACCAAAATTAAAATATTAGGATAGCATTTTTTAGAACTATTTTAAGTCATTTTTAGCCCAAAGGGGCGTTAGCCCTGAAACGCTATCAGTCTCGAAACAGCATTCTGTATCTATTTACTATAAATGCAAGTTTCAGTTTTCAAATTGTTGCCACCAAATATTATCTCCCTGTATTATATTTAAGGAAATTAAATAATAAAGAAATTTTTGATTAACAAACTCAACGATTTCAAAGCGAGCAACGGCAACACTGGACGAAGAAAAAAGCCATTTTGTCTGCAGCGCGCGAAAGTCTATGTCGGAAATTCTAAAGATATGCTCTTTTTAAATCATTTTGTGATATTGCTGTTGAATTGCATTTTATATTTTAAATACGAAGAACGTGATGTTTCATAAACAAAGATAACACACAAAATGTTATTAAAACGACAGCTTGTGTGTTCGTTTTTTTAACATTTTGTGTTTAACATTTTTTTTTTCATCGCGCGAGACTGTGTATCGGAAATTCTAAAGATATGCTATTTTTTAAATATTTTTAGCCAGAAGGGACATTAGCTGACATACTCTCGAAACGTGTATGTGTGTGTAAATGAAAACAAAAGCCTCTTTTTTCATGGTGTAAAATCAGATTTTTTTTTTTTTAATTTTAAGTAAGCAATTTGAGTCTGCAATTGTATTTATTGCATAGTTCTTAAATTAAATTCAGAATGAAACATAATTTTGTCTTTTGTCTCCAGCTATTAATTTCCTTTAAGGTTTAGCATTCTGATCAACGTTTATGAAGCACCGTTTTTTCTCAATTGATTATCGTCTTCATTTTTTAAAATAATTTGAGGTAACTATGGTTTAGAGTTTGACAACTTCCATTTTAAATGAGTTCTCAATTATTAATTTTGGATATTCGTTAAATATTATTATGTGGATCATTAATTATGCTTGATTAGTATTTTGTTCACGAGTGTATTGATCAGTTTGTTAAAATGGTGAAAATTTCAATTGTAAAAGGTGGTTTTGGCGGGTAAACGTCGAGCGGAAAAAATGTGTTTTTTACATTTTTTACAGAAACAGATAAAATTTTCTTTGCAAAAGTAAGATTTAGTTTCCTCTCCTAATTACAGTACATCAGTTAGCCTATGATGAAGATTAAAAATCTTCACTGGCATTTGAAGGGAGCTAGATATTACGGCAACCCTATTAGCTTATTCAGAATGCCTTTAGACGGCAGCAAGGATGGCTGTCGATGAAATCAGGCATATAATATCGGCGCATATTATGTGAATATTCCAGAATATTTAATTTGAATAGTTGTATATAGTATTTGTAATATAAGTGTAAATAATAAAGATTTGAAAAGACGATGAAGACTTCTTCTCGACCCCGAGATTATATTTACATCAGCCTATTCGAATTCCATTGTTGCGAATTTCGGCGAACGGGCTGGCCGCGTGGGCGTTTTCGTGTTTTTCTCCGTGTGTAACATGTATACGAGTCAGTTTTCTTAAAATGTCCTCCACTAAGGCATCTTTTCACTTATGTAGATAACCCTTGAGAACTTTGCCATAATCAAATAAACCAAACCAAACCTATTCTGATCCTCGATTACGCCATTTCCACTCACAGATGACATAAAATTGTCATTGTTTAGCTACAAGGACAAGGCGTCCAGACTGTAGAGCAGTTAGAGAAGCCGACTGCGATAACAAAGGGGCCAGGGTTCGAAAACTGGAGAAAGCATGGCTATAATTGTCCATCTCTTCATAGGAGGCAGAAATGGCCCACTTGTTAGATAACTCCACAGTAAAGTAGCCACCCCCACCTCTGGCCTTAGTAGTAAGTAGCCAATCGGAAGTCAGCTGAGGGCTTGCCATTGGGGGGGGGATCAAGCATAATTGCTTCAATGCGTGTTTATATTTTGATGAGCATTCAAAAAGATAATCTTTTGACACAGATCTTCTCCTTTTTGTAAGAATACGAGACAGCATCCAAATACATGTTTCTTTTTAAAATTAGTTTTAAGCAACAAACTTTTATTCTGAAAAACTGCACAATGCCTAATCATGGTTTCAGATTCGAAATAATAAGAACGTAAAATACGTAAGCGTGTAATATGAGTATAAATTTGAAATTATTCAAAGTTCTAATCCATTTAATGGTTATTATAAATAAAGAATACGAGCCAATCTAAAAGGACTGTTATGGTTTAACTGATTGGAGAATTAAATTATCAAGTCTAACTCGTAATTCTGCGTTTTTAGCACTGCTATTAATTAGCTAGATTCCATTATTACAGACATGGTAGTGGTTTTACGAAACTTAATACAAGAACAAGACAAGAAAATTTGTTAGCTTAATTGGAAACCTGTATAGCTATTTTATACGAGGCAGTTCCTCTCGGAACATCTTGAACGAAGGAATTTCTCCTTTGATGCAGATAGCTTAATTTTACCCTGTCAAATAATCCATTCTAGTTTAAACTATGCTTTGAAGAGATAATCTAGTAACTTATCTTTTACTAAGCATTTGTCATTAAGAAGTTAGTTCAAAGGACGCTTAGCGGAAAAGTCAGCCTTCACTTCCAGAATTTTATACAAATCTAAGTTTTATTCTTCAGCGGACAATTATGTAAAATGTCTATGTAATCTCTCAGCAATTTGAGTATAATCTTCTGCATTTGTTGTGCGTCTACCATCCGTTTCCGTTTTTATTTTCTATTAATTTAATTTATATACTTCTGTAGAAAATGATACAATTCGGAAGAGATGGTGATTCATAGGATAGAGAAACTTGAAAATGAAATTGATTTATAAATACGTATGTTATTAAGTTGTAGAGTCATTAGGTTTCTTTGAAGTAGGAGACGTGAAAAATGTGCAGTGCCCTCATCGGACCCGAACAATGGATCTTCCGAATACGCGTCGGATATGCTTCCAAATGCACAACGAAGGCATAAGGAAAGGAGATAGAAAATACCTTACATACTCCCATTTTTAAAGAACGACTAGGGGGTGAGGGGACCCAAACGCCAATTTCCTGATCACTTTTTAGTTCGGGCGCCACTTGTAAAGTCATCGGTTTTTTCTGATGCTGGAGACGTGAAAAATATGCAATGCTCTCTTCGACACTCGAACCCTGGACCTCTTGAATACGCGTGGAGCATGCTTCCAGTTACGTAACAAAGGCATGCGGAAAGGAAAAATAAGATACCTTATGATGGTTTAAAATTTATGTTGCAACGATGCAACGATAGTGTAGAAAAATTCCCAAATTTTCAGACGGAATGAGATTGCCGCCGACAGGGAAATTTAAAATATCTGGATAAGGTGCGTAGGAACATTAGGTTATTTCGAAGCAAGAGACAGGAAAAATGTGCAATGCGCTTGCTAGGACTCGAACCTCTGACCTCTCGAACATGCGCCAAGTGTGCTGACCATTGCACCAAGAAGGCATGCTAAGAAGGCGGGAGAAATACTTTATATGCTTCCCCTTTCAGAGGACGACTGGGGATTACGGGATTCAGTCGCAAAATCCTGGTGGAGGAGGATCATTTTCCACCACCTATTGTTTTAGTTCGGGAGACACTATAGAGAAATTACGTTATTTCGAAGCAGGAGACATGAAAAATGTGCAGTGCTTTCGCCGGGATTTGAATCTTGGACCTCTCGGAAGGAGGGAGAAATACTTTATACGTGATTGTCCCCTCTCGCTCTTCTTTGAGCAGATATGTGCTTAATTTAATACACTGCTGTTTTATATTTTGCTTAACATGATTTAGGTAAGTAGAGGTAAAAGAGTTAACAGATAAAATTTTCGTTATAAATTAAATTGCAAAATACTCTTTTTTTAGAGGAATTAAGAAAAGAATGCAAACTTTACTAATGAAAATTTCAGGATGTACCTCAAATGGCTAATCAGAAAGAAGCAAACTTTAGCTACGTAACTTAGGAGAGAATATTCTGCGTGTGGATAGAGGAATGGTGTAATATTATGAAATCATTTTAATTGCATTTAGAAAAGGAGTACTTGTTGAACAATAGCTCAAAAATAGGGATGTTTACAGAGAATATTGCTTTAGCATTAATGTTTATAAGATAACTATTTGACAGACATTTAAATTCAAATTATCTAATCATCGATATTAACATACTTTTTTCTTAAACATATCTGCTACAGTTTATTTTGTTATGCTGTATAAATTAAAGTAAAAAACAACTAAAAACAAGTATGTAAATTAACAATAATTCTAATAGTATTAAAAAAAAGAGAAAGGGATTCAGGGAATACCAGATAAAAAAACTTCTGCTTTACTCTCACTTAAAATTTCAGGCTGAAGTTTTGCATAATAAAAAAATGTTGATTCTATTTAATACTTCGTTAAACTAAAGTGCGGGAAAAAAAGAGGCTATTAATGATGTTTTTACTTCTTCCTAAATTCAAACTAGACGATTAAAAAAGGAATTTTTCTGCTCATACAATGAAGAATATCAGAAGAGGCTAAAATAATAAGTTTCTGATATTCCTGTTGATATTTAGGATGAAATGCATTTTGGTATAAAGATTTTATAGCATATAAATATTTCAAGTATGGAACTCCACAAGCTTTTTGGAATTTTTCCATAGTAAATATTAAGTTAGACGCAGCAAAATTTTCTAAACTCTGAGCCTTAAAAAAGTTACTTTTAGAAAAGGATGCATATGATAATTTTAATATACATTTAAAATACTTTAAAAAATTCCATTCTTATTTATTCCTTAAACTCAAAGACAAAAAGGGCCATATGCTGTAAAATAGAAGAAATATGAAATGATTACAGTAGTAAAAAATTAATAATGAGATCGTGGTGGGTTATAAACAATTGCTTTTGAGCTGGAAAAGGTGCTATATTTAATATCTCTTCTTAAGATGATAAATATATAATTTCCGTTTTGAAAATGCTAACAGACTTCATATTACATCCTTATAATTGAAAAACCATCTAAATCAGAAATTTTAAATTCTTGATTCATGCTCATAACTAAATATCTGTATACACAACTAATGTTTTACACACCGTAACGGAAAATTCTAGAATTTAAAACATTCAATACGACTTACAAATTATATGCCAAAATAACAGCTAAAATATAGAACCTTCGGAATCATAATAATTCTTTCGCTCTAACTCTTTCAACTATATAAGCTTAATTTCAGCAGAATATATAGTAAAAGATTTTAAGGTAAAATAACACGCCTAACAAATATTAATTTAGAAGTCAAACAACAAAAATCAGCGTTGAATTTGCAAATTTTCACAAGACTAATTTCGAAAGTTTTGCCGAACCATAACCCTCAACTGCCAAGTGCAAACGAACGAGATAAGATATAGTGATAAGATAAGATAAGAATGACTGGGCAAGAGTTAAGATACTGGCGCCATCTATTGATGAAACAAGAAAACTAAAGCATAATTTTCTTAAAGGCTGAAAATAAAAATGGATTGGAATTAGGGTCATTAACTAAAACAGAAAGATTTTTTGAATGTGAAACGCCTCTAGAAAATCTAATTCATCAATGAAAGATGTTCTTTGAATAATTTTGTCTGCAGAAAAATTGAAAGTGTGAGTGATTTTCGGACCAGCAATGCTGGGCAACAGAGGACTACTGTGTTTCCTTTTTCCTAACTTATGCCTCATGTTTCTTAACGCGAAGTTTTAAGGCAGTCTTAGCTTGACGACCAATGTAAATTAAACCACACTGGCAAGAAATCCTGTAAATACCGCAGGAACTCATACTCGGAATGGGGTCCTTAAGTATTGAACTCGGAATTTTATTGATAGGAGAATAAACGGCGTTAAATTTGATAAAACGAAAGTTAAATTTTTGCAAAATACTTGCAATTTTATAGCTAATTGACGGAAAAAAAAAAATGAAGCCTGGAATCTGTAGATGTTGTATATCACAACTTAAAACTTTATGGACGCTGGTGGTCCAAACACTTCTCACAGCATACACACGTTTAAAACACTGCTAGTCCCACACAACTTGAAGATGCTGAAGATCTGTCTCGAACAACTTGAGATGAGCTGAATTTCGGAGCCTAAAGATCCTCTTCCTTTCACTAAAACATTTACGAACACTGGCGGTGCCACAGAACTAAATGATGCTGAAGATTTGTCCCGCCTACCTTTAGATGAACTGAATTTCAGAGCCCGAGGCTCCTCTTCCCTTCACCAAAGCATTTACGGAAATTTGGCAGTGCCACAAAAGTTAATGATGCTGAAGTTCTTCGGACATTGGGCAGTGCCACAAAACTTAATGATGCTGAAGATCTTTGGACATTGAATTTAAGATGAGCTGTATTTCGGAGACTGATTCTCCTTTTCTTTATCTGGACTCATGCACGCTGTCTTTTAAGAGCAACAAGGATTCTTGCTTTATTGCCAAAAAAATTGCTTCCGTGGATGTAATGTCGTAGCGCTACCATTAATAAATTTAAGCTGTAATGTCACCGCACTAGCCGCCTAGACGGTATAGTGGTTAGGAAAAACGACTGCGATACCAAAGGGCCCAGGTTCGAATCCCGGAGAAGGCAGGGTTGTAACTATCCATCCCTTCATAAAAGGTAAAGATATCCCACCTATTAGGTACCTCCATAATAAAGTGACCACCGCTTCTGTCCTTAGTTTTGGCCAACGTCTAAAAATAATGACTTGCGCCCGCCATTGGGGGGAAAGAAATGTCGCTGAACTTCTGGGATGGAAATAATTAGACTTGTTGTATTTTTAGATTTATTTAAAAGCTTAATACAGGTTTCCTTGGTTAATTAAAAAATAACAATATAGTTTTATTACGGAAGAGGAAAGACATCAGCTTTTCCGACGTTCGAATGCGTCTTACTCTCTCGGCATTTCGTAGATAAAAGTTTCCTTAATCTGTGTAGTTTTGCTTATTTAATTCAATGTTCAACCTTATAACCCCACAAACACTAGCAAGCGAATAATCGCTTCAGTGTGTGAACAAACACATAAGACGTAAGAAGGGTTAACTACCCTTTAATTAGTTCCTAACTCGGAACAAACTCAAAGCCTCCACTTGGCCTTGAACTTAACTGATTATGAAATTAAACTTAACTAAGCTTAACTAAAGCTAACTGAAAGGTATAGCCGAAGCTATCAGAATTCTAAGTAGTTGGACCCTAAATATTAATTAAATCTGCGAAGCCAAGCAAGGGCCTAAAGTATGGCCGAGCGTAGTATCTAAGAGAGAAGGTAGCCAAAAGGCAAACACGCGCTAGCCAAAAGGCAAACACGCGCTAGCCAACCTCTCTCTCTCGAAGTCCGCGAAACATCGACTTAAATAGTACTCTTATGCATTTGCATTCACTGCACTTCTGAAATCACATTCTGGTAGGAAATTGTAAGCTGATATTAGAATAGATAGGAAAGTTGCATAACTTAAAATAACTGTTAATGAAATTAAAATAAACCTTACAAATCTTATAAGATACAAGGGTTGTTGATGAGTCTTTCTTGATCACTTTCACAGGCCTTACGGTGGATACTGGAATTCGTTCTCGAGAGAACAGTAAGTTCTCTAATAACACATATATGTGTTGTTACAGTGGTGTACCTTTTCAAGGAGGACATTGCACATCAGTATCAAAATTGCAATTAGATAAAACTAATTAAAATTGAATAAAATTTTATAACAAATTTGATTTACGTATTTCAAGAAAGACAAGAAAGAGTCCATTTTCTTAAAAAAACAAAAGTATTTTGTTTGCTCTGAAAAGATTTTTTTAATGAAACAAATGCTAATGTAAGGTTATTTCTTGCTTAATTTTTAGTACGTGTATTTCTTAAAATATAATTAACTGATTTATCAGGAGTATTGACATTTAAAGATAGAATGTTACGTACTTCTGCTTCATACATATATTTTTTACGAAATGTACAGTCGCGGTAAGATAGTTTCCCCGCAAAGCAGGTTTACGGTTGCCAGAAAATGGCAAGCGGAGGCAGGGTTGCCACATTTAGGAAGAAATCGCTCATTTGGCAACAAAATTGGGGATTTGCTATAGACGCATGGAGAACCTTCTAGAAAGAATTCTTACTGGTTTAGCAAGAATATTCTCGAACACAAGCCAAAAGTTACACAAAACCTGCTGGTATGCAGAGGGTTGGTGCCTAGTCTGCCGAGTTGATAGTCAGCGAGCGAGTGCCTCGTAGTCTAGTGTCGAGCGTATCGAGAGAATCTCTTAGAGTACCGCTAGCTACTGCACCGTCGAGATTGACTTTAAAGTATGTTGAGCTCCAGGAACGACTGAACCGAGTCGGGAGCTGTACTCCAGCGTATCGTTGAGTACATCGCGAGTTGTAGCGTAGAGAGTCTCGAGAGTACGACCGAGAGTTCCGAGAACAACCGAGCAGAGTCAGTAGCTGTACTCTGTTGCTTTGCCACCGTTGTCGCCTGATAACCTAGAATCTGTGTCGCTGATTGTCTCAGAGTGTTTATAGTAGTTCTTCGACGACTGTAAAAGTGATTTTGGAGCTGTGTTGAAAAATACTGGCCAATAAAGAGTGTTTCCATACTTCAACAAGTGTCGTCGTTATTCATTCCAAATTCACGAACCCTTTAACGTGTGTACGTAAAACGAAGGAAGAAAAACGTAAACAATATTATATTAGTGATGCTTTACATAAGCGTTCCCGAGGGAAGTTAGAAAGAAGGTAATGTTTGCTTCAAAAAGTTTCAGGATCTGCGGCATGGAAGTGGGGGTGCTTGAAGTATTGTCGAGCAGAAAGTTCTCTCGATAGGTTGTAGGTGGGCAAAAGTAGTATGCTTCAAAAAGTTTCAGGATCTGCGGCATGGAAGTGGGGGTGCTTGAAGTATTGTCGAGCAGAAAGTTCTCTCTATAGGTTGTAGGTGGGCAAAAGTAGTAGAAGAAACTCAGATGTATTCTCCGGAAGCTTTTCTTTGAAAATTGGGTTAGAATTCCCCGTTTCTCAAAGATATAATTCAGTCGCCCTTGTGCTCAACCTTCTGGGCGTATTGTAACTTTCTCGGCGATGAGGGGCTAGATGACCAATGGGTTCCGCCATTTGAAATGAATGCTCAACTGTTTGTGTTCAGCCTTTGAGAAGGGACACTATTTCATGTCAATATATCCTTTTCACTTCTTTACTTAACGGAGAAGAAAATATGCTAAAGAAATTAGGAATCAGTCAGTTACTCAGAAGTAAAATCTAAAACTAAAGTTGGAAGTATACTATAACAATTTTACATAAATTGCAACGGAATGCTCGTAGATAAACCCTGATTAAAGTAAAACATAATGACTCATAGTCTTATTTTGTAATGCAGAGAGCGCCCATATTACGACGTTAGCACCATTAAATAAAAGAAGCATCAGCCAAATAAAAAAGCTGAGTAAGTTACGTATATAATGAATGTTCACAAAGTTGCCGATAATTTAAAACATGCCGAGGATTTAGATGAAACAATGCTTAACATTTATAACTACAAAGAAACATTATTAAAAGTCCCCTAAAGAATTTCAAATAATTTAGATTAGATTTAATGCAATTTAGATTTTTCTAGCTAATCGCTCGAAATATAACAAGATAGGGATTAAAAATGAATACCATTGTGAAAAGACACAGCTTAGTATATTGGAATTCTATCAGCTCAAAAAGAATTCCAGAATTATACACAAATTCATCATCCCATTTCACTATTAGCAAGCAATTGGCTTAAGAAGCTTCTGGAAACAGAAAATTTGCTGAATAAACAGCGAACCAAGAATAACTAACGAGAATGTGAATTGTCTTCGTGAAGTTTTAATCCTTTTATTTCCACTCACCTGCTTCCAAGAAGCTATAATTAACCCAATCAACAGCTCTCAGAATTTTATTAAAGGAGTTACATCAAATACAATGTTCACGTTTATTTTTTAAATTAATATATGTTATAGATTCAAACTTGGAACATAGATTATAGGTGCTCAAATTTATTAGTAGTCAATCTTTTAGATAAGAACGTGCTGACAAAACAAGCTCACGCGCATAATAGCAATAAACTTATTTTTCCTTTGAGCTACTGTTGTTAGTTTTAAATAAAAAGCATACCATTTACAGACAATCTTCCTCATAATAACATTAGAAGCCAAACTATTCTTTTGTTTAAATGCAACTGATTCTTACACATGACCTACTTGGTGTTATGGAGACACAATGAGAATAATTTCTAACGCTGTTATCAATTTGTGACTACAGAAACTAATGGATATTTGTTAAAAATTATGTCCTCTTAAAGATCGTTTTCTATTTAGCTGTGAAGTATATTTTAATTTCATAATAGTTATTTTAATAATTTAATTAATTAACAGTTAATTAATTTAATTAATTAAATTAAGTGCTTTCCTATCAATTCTTGTTTCCACGTACAACTCCCTACCAGAATGAGTTTTTAGAATCGCGTTCAATGCAAATGAGTTAGAAGTAGTATTTAAAGAACGTTCAACTTACTTCGTGAGAGAGAGCTAGGAATCATAAGTAGCGCCTGTTTGCCTTCGAGCTAAACCCCTCTTGAAGCTGTTATGCTCGGTCGTATATTACGTGGCTTTTGATATTAACCTGCTAGTGTAAATTAAGGGACAACTACGTTAGATAATTGTGTTGGCTTCAGCTAAGTTTCTTAGTTGTTTCTAAATTAGTTCTTATTTCTTATTCTAAGTTTAAGCCCAACTAGAGGCTTGGTTGTAAGCCCGAGAAAGGGGCCCAATGTTCATCTTATTTTGAGGGAAATGAAGGGTAGTTAACCCTTCTTGAGCCTACGACTTTTAGTCATTTGAATTTGACTAATTGAATTTGACTAATTAGTCATTTGAAATCAGCGCTAAGTAGCTTAACTGTTCACTAGGTTCGTCGACATTTACTTTAGCTAAAAACAGTGATGAACCCCAGATAAGTACTAGCGCGATCTTCTAGTAAAGCAAGGCGCTGTGATCGCTGTTACATGCTCAGACATCTAACTTACAATCCGGTGGCTTTATTACTCGCATATCAAGTTGGTCATACCTGAAAAATGGTAAATGTGTGAACATCGAAAGAGCTTAATCAAAAAAGTGTAGAAATTAATAGGGATATCAGCATAATGCAAGCAAAACTGGCAATATATACCTTGAAATTCTAATGATACCTCTTCCTTTGGCTGCTTGCAAGAATCTAGGATACAAAATAAATTATAACCATAGCATAAGCACATAACAACAGGTACGCAAAGGTGCGTAAATATTTTTATTTTTACTTCTTTGTATGAAGTAAAGAAAGTATTGTAATCACGAAAAATTCTGGGTAACATATTTCAACGGAAATATCCATTTTGACCGCTATCGAATGCAATTTAACGATGTGTTTTCGTGACATCTGTACGTTAGGACCGATTAAAGAACTGTTTTTACACAAACGATTTATAAACCTGATTTGAAATCGCTTCAGAAGAGATTTTTTTCGTGGTATCTGTACGTACGTACACACGTATGTATGTATCTCGAATTACTCAAAAAACGAGTAGTCTCAGAAAGTTGAAATTTTGTATATAGGACTGCTATATCATGTAGTTGTGTACGCCCATTTTTGGTTGCAATTTGCCATACCAAAAGTATATATATACTCACTCTATTACTCTGCTCAGCGAGCTCAGATTTTTTATTCTTATATTTTGGTAAACTGTGCATTTTCTGTTTTGAAAATGATTTAATTATGTTGTTCTTATATTTCGGTTAAGGGTTTCATGCCTTTAGTTAATCTACATGCAAGATTCGTAGAATTATCAACAATTTAAAAGTTGTTTCAGTGCGGCTAAGCCTAATTTTTTTAACCATAGCAGTCATATTTCTTTACATTTCAAACTTAGCAGAATAGTGAATTAATTCTTTCTGCACCTTCACTATCTTTTTGCCGAGTGGTAACAAAAGTTTTAGTTTTATGGACCGAAAAATCTGTCTTCTTGTCTACTGGTCGAATTGCTTGTTTTTGAGTAGAAACTGTAATTTTATTTGTAAAAACTGTTTTTTAATTATTTTAACTGCACTTGGTGTTTTATGTTTTTCTGTCATTCAATTTTTAATGAAGATATTTTGAGTTTTTATGTATTTTTGCCTTGTCGCGAATTGAGAACTGAAATAATTGAATGAGAAATATATCTGTAATGAAATTCGTGGAAGTAAGTGCTTGGCGTTAGCAGCAAATATTGTGCCCAGTCTGTCTCGGAAAGAGTAGTGTATGCTCATTAGATAAGCGGCACTCAATTGTCTGTAAAAAACTGTTTCTTCCTTATTTCTTTAATTTCTTTTATACATCGTTTCAGATTTATTATAGTGTTTGAATAGAACATATGCCAATGAATAGATAATTCTTCAGAGGATGTAATTTTTGTGCATTCTGAGTTATAAAATGAATGAGAAGTAACCCTGTTGAGTGAACTTATCGCCAGAGTGTCGCTATTGTAAATAAATACAGTGAATTTTCAAGAGTGCATTTGTTCTATTGTGGTTTATGCGCTATCGATGAAGTAGATTTAATTCGTTTCAATAAGTTTAAATGAAATGCAGAAAAATGTGTGTAATTTAATATTCCGTACAAGGAAGTTATGTGGTCTACATATCAGCGTTTTTGCAAACGTAGTACAAATATGAATGTAGTATATTTTGAAAATCTGTAGAGAGACGGAGCAAAATCAAATTAAAAGCATGGTCAACAATTAAAAAAAAAACTTTAGAATATGTATTCCTAGTTTCACACTGAGTGTACAGTTACATAAGAAAAACGGTATCGTTAATCTTATCATCTAATTAGGACCACATTTCATGTAAACCAGTTCTTAATCTCCATATAATGCATGCACGCATACTATTTTTCTAATGCATGCAAAATGAATTTCAGTGAAATTTAAAATTGCAACTAATGATAATCGCCAGGAAATTTTCTTAAGGAACAAGGGGAACAAAACTTTGAATAAAGGGAGCAAAACTTTTTATTGCACAAACGCCATTAAAGGAATTGAAACATTTCATAGTGGGCACTCACACTTACAAGCAATAAATCTCATTTATATTTAGAACAACATGAATGGTAAAAATTCAAAGAAAATTATAACTTTTGCGGAACTATATGCATATTTAATTTTTAATGGTATTCAATTCAGGAAAACTGCATCTGATTTATAAAGTAATTTCACCAGAATTTTACCCATTTTTCAAACTGCTGACATAATTTCCCATTTTCATCGAAATATAGATTAAAGCAAAAAGAAAAATATATTTTCATTTTATGCATGTCTTAAGATTATATGAAAGTTATTACGCATGATAAGAAATCCTATTTTCGATGTAAATTGAATACAAAGTAAATTGATCTCAAAGTTTTCTTTTCTTCATTTTTGAAAGGAAATATTTTATTTGAAAACAAAAGTAATAGCATATCCTTCTAAGAAATCTCAAATAAAATTATATTGAAATTTATTTTAATCATATTTTCATATTTTTATGACTGTCACGGAGAAGCGAAAGTATTTGTTATTAGAATATCATAGCAAATCTCCCACATTTTTTAAATAATTAATCTTAAATATTTACTGTGTTTTTGTCAAGGAAAGGCAATAAAATTCTTAGCTTGAAGATAGACAGCTAAATATTCTCAGAATTTAAAGTATTTTATGAGTCATTTCGTCCTGTGATTAATATCATTTAAGAGCATGAAATGCGCATATATTCATTATACACTGAAAAAAAAAAAGACGAATAGTTCTATATCTTTAGTTCTACAGGACAGATTGACAAAATTCAACTTGCGTTTCTTATGTGTCGAAAGCGCAACTTAGAATATGCATTAGATTTATATATAGCATTGTTCCAATATTATTTTGTAATAGTATTTTGTCACAAAATCGGACTTTTTCTGAAATGACACACTAGTGTTTTTTCATATTTCGATTCTACGAC
This sequence comes from Stegodyphus mimosarum, assembly GCA_000611955.2. Classification (NCBI taxonomy): domain Eukaryota; kingdom Metazoa; phylum Arthropoda; class Arachnida; order Araneae; family Eresidae; genus Stegodyphus; species Stegodyphus mimosarum. Next base: position 495,346 of record KK119785.1, read on the forward strand.
TCAAATTATGAATAAATGTAAAATTTGTAAAATTTGGTGCGAAATCTACGGAGAAATTAAAAAAAATTATCTTGGCGCATATTTTTCAGTTTGCGACAAGAATTCACTTGGCGACCTTTTTAATATATAGCAACCTATTTTCCTTTCCCTTTTTACATTGTGTATGAGCGCAGAAAAGTCACATCTTTCCTACTTTCAAATAATTTTAACAAAGCGTCTAAACCACATTTCATGCTATTATCGCTTTCATCAAACATGCCAAATTTCAAAACGCTTCAATACATAAGTTTACATGCATCTTCGGAAATTTTGAATAAAAAACTCTATTTTTTGTGGATAAGCTTAGAAATACATCTCTTTAAGATGATGGCAAAATTTTTATAGGTTATAATTCAAAATGTTTTTCGAAAAATTTATAAAATTATTTAAAAAATACAAATTTTAAAAACAAATCCTAAAAATGGGCAAGTTTTATTTGGAGCGAACCTAAATTTCGAAATATGAAAGGAAGAATCAAATAAGTTTAATAAAAAAAGAGAGCTTAATAAATGTATACCAAATTCAATAAACATTGTGGAGCTCAAATTTTGAGAGCTAATGTTTTAAAAACTACTCTTGCAATTTTTAGAAAACTTGGCAGTTTGGCATAATTTGAGAACTATGCTATATATGAATGTAATGCATATCCTAAGTCTTGCTTTCGAGGCATATAAAGCGCAAGTTGAATTTCGCAATCGGCCCAGTAGAACGGGAGATATAGAACTGTCCTTTTTTGGGTGGGGCAGTGCACAAACATTTGTGTATTTATGTCTACATTTTTTTATATTTAGAACGACAAGTTGAATACTAAGATATATTATTGTTGCTTTTACCAATCTCTTTATCCAGTCTGTGTGCTTTTACCAATCTCTTTATAACCACACTGGATGGTCAGGAAGATATAGGCATTATATTTTAATATAGATCATAGATGTCACTCACACTGGAAATGGTGAAGGAGCACCCACTCATATGGTCTCACTAATTCACCTTGAAACGAACTGAATTGCCTAGTCAAACGCGGCCATTTTTCCGGTTTTACGGAAGCTTTGAGAAAAATTGCTTCTTAAACTTTCAAAACGCATTTGTGGAAAACTTGCAGAAAGTTGCCAAGATGTCTAAAAATGTAGTACCAAAAAGAACAATAATATTTGAGGCAAATGTTACGAGTGTGCAGAGGTTTTCAGCCAAAAGGTGCTTCGCTAACGCACGGCATAAGAGTTTCTGCCTATACAGTGTGTATCAGTACAGTAGTGACAAACTTTTAGGAGAAAGAGAGACAGTACACCTAGACGATAGGAAATCATATAGCAATGCATGGTCAGAAACGATTTGGCGTGGTAGTGGCGTCACAAAAATCAAGAAAGAAAGGGCACGAACGGGGTGAGAAAACATGTGTATTATTCATAGTACAACAAAAATGTAGAAAAGGCAACATAAAGAGGCAGCAATCCTCATCAAAGAATGTGTTCGAAATTACGATCCGGATCGTGATGCAGGAACCTTGCGTCATGCATATTCCATGCGATCTTCCATTCGTGATGCAAATTTTCCATTTACCGGAGAAGTGAGGACGGCATCACGGTCCGGGGTCATAATTTCAAATACTTTCTGTAATGTCGATCGTTGTTTGTTTTTGTTCTTATTTATTGGTTTCTGCTATCCTAAACTTAATAAAATACGTTTTGTCTCACTGTTTGTGTCCTTCGCTTTTTTATATTTTGTGACGTCACTACCGCGCCAGGAAAGCGTTTCCGACGATGCATTACTATGTGATTTCCCATCGTCTAGGTGTACTCTATCTCTCCTGAAAGTTTATCACCGCTGTACTGATACACCGTGTATTTCGCCTACTAATTGAACTATTGACAATTCAAATGTTAGTTGTTTCAGAATCATAAGAGCTCGTTTTTGTATAAAAAATAAGTTCATCTTTACATAAAAAATAAAAATTACAAATGTAATATAATGCCACAGACTTGGTTAAACAAAAACATATGTTAAAAAAAAATCTGAAAGATTTCAGATTTTAAATTACGTCCAAAGGCGCGTTTTTTTAACGTTTCGTGTGCTACCTTTTTTTATTAAATATCATGTACTACGTACTCGAACCATAAAATTCAGTTCAAAATCAATATCGCAAAATCATTTTAAAATGAACATATCTTTAGAATTTCCGTAAGTCTCGTGCGCTGGAGATAAAAATGTTTTTCTTTTTCCGTTCAGTGTTGCCATTGCTCGCTTTGAAATCATTTAGTTTGTTAATCAGAAATTCGTTGAAATGTTACAAAACATAAAATCGATAATAAAGCAAATTTCAAATTCAAAATTAGGGCTTCCAGATGCCCATATTCGCAGTAGGATTACGTCATTCAAAATTCGATGGCTCTAGGTTTTATCACAATGCGAGAAACATGCATACATTTATGCAGATTTTTCATTTTTTAAAATTTAATGCAGAGCGATAACATTTAGTGGCAACAATTTGAAAAGTGAAACGGGCATTCAGAGTGATTCAACGCAAAATCGCAAAACGAAAGTAATAGTCCGTCGGGACTAAATCCCTTTGGACTAAAAATCTAATATAAAATTCTCTAAATAAACAAAAGATGAATAAAATCTCTATATAAAATTATAAAAACACCCTTCCCTCCATTATTATGAATATACAAACAAAAAAAAAAAACACTTTATATTCACTTAAAAACCTTTACATCAGTACATTTTAGGAAAAAGATTTAAATCGTATTTGTATATTATATACTGCTACAACACGTAATCACTGTACTGGCAATTAAAAACGTAAATTGTAATTAATGGGGCATTTTGCGCGCTGTACTATTTCGAATATATAAGTGGCCAAATTTTAATTCGTAACGTTTTTGTTATCGTAAGCATAATAACATCTTCTGAGTTACGAGAGTTTTCATTTACTTTGCACTGACTTAATGAATGGAAAAGACTAGAAACATAACAAACAGGACCCTTGATAAGTTATTAAAAACCATCTCGGATATAAAATATATTAAACTCTAGTTATACGAAATTGCATAACATGTTGAGAATTACCCTCGTAGTATTTGACTATTGCAAATGAATATGTTCACTAATAGTAAAGATATACACGGGGAAATAAACTGAGGTCAAATTTAATGATTTATAGTTTTAAAAAATATTTATCGTGTTGTCAGAAAAATGTCAACATACTAGTGAAAATTAATAGAGAGAAAAAAAGTCCCTAAAAACTAGGATATAAAAAATTTTCTTTTCTCTGAGCACGTTCGGTACTGCTTTTTAGGAAAAACATAACGTAAAAGCATTTTAATCCCATTTTTAATTTAATTTTTCACTTACATTAAAGATATACTATCAACGAAAAAAAAAAGATATTATTTGTTTAACACAAAGTTAAAAAATAAGAAAAAAAATTTAAGACTTTCAAAAAGTTACACAAGATACGTGTGTTTCGTTTATTTGATTAGGACAAGGCACTCAAGGCCTATCTGCCTAAGGGGAGGGATGCCCTTCGGGAGAACTTTTTAAGGGAATCTGGCTTGTACACAGTTTACACATAGGGAAGCTCACGAAAACACCAATGCAGCCAGCCTGTTCGCCTGGATGCGAACCGCGGACCAAACTACCAGTGTTCAGCGACTTTGCGCATGGCCGCTGGCGAGCCGAGACACTTTTGAAAAGTAATAATAGTATAATATAATATATGCTTCCTTATAATGCTTATAACATAACTGAAAAGATATTGCAATATGTATATATATTTCATAAACACAAAACATTATCTTAAAAACGAAATATAAGCATGCTTAGTATTTTCGCGCATTAAGCTGCTGAAAAAATATCAGTAAAGACATAAAGTAAGAAATTTAGAACCACTTTTTCATAAAGACGGAAATTAAAATTTATAATTAATAAATTTCAAAAGTAGGTTATAGGATTTTGTTGCATTTATAGGATTTTTCGGATTAACATTTTTGTCAAACCATTACTATACACTCGTCTACGCCAAAAAACTGGTCTGTCAGTAGTTAACGTGTTGTGTTTCATGCTATGTATATGCAGTTGAAAATTTGACTATTATATAAATAGAAATGTTTTAGTGGCCAGGTTTTAACAGATTCATTGCTTTTGAAAGATTAGCTTTTTTAACATTTTAATACTTGTAGTATTACATTTTTAAGAAAATCCGAAAGCTTTCAGAGTTTATATTACGCCCGAAGGGGGGCTTTATAGACGTGGGACTCAAAACGGGGTTTAAAAGGTGGTACAGACGCAAAACACAGTTAGATATTCATCTTTACGTTGCTAAGCTACCAACAGAAAGCTACCAGTAGAAAATGTAAAGAAACCTCGAATCAAATAATATCCGTGCTTAAGGATGCGACGTGATGTTAATGTTAACGGAACGCTTTGAAATCATTGAGTTTGTTAATTAAAAAATTATTTAAAGTTTCACAAAATATGAAACAGATAATAAAACAAATTCCGAATTCCAAATTTGGGCTTACAGATGCCCATATTCGAGTGGAGGACTACTTTATTCAAAATTTCATGTCTCTAGGTACCGTTATTTTTTCACAATGCGAGAAACGTACAAACATTCATGCAGATTCTTTATTATATAATTTCTTTAAATATAATGCAGGGCTCTAATATTTGATATCAACAATAAGAAAAGTGATTAAAACTTTTATAGAGAACCAAAGCAAAATTGTTAGCCCTCCTGGGCTAATGCCAGTTTCGGCTAAATAATTTCTCATTTATCATGTTCATTTTTCAGATAATTAATTTAATTTTAAAAAAAGTGTCTAATGTTAAATGTCAATCTAAAAACATTACTTTTATTTCTTCAGTCGAACTGGGAGATACATATATTTATAATATTAGACACACAAGTATTCACTTCTAACACTGGAGGGAAGTAACTGGAAGATGGCAATTGACTATTTTGTTCTTCTTGAATTTATTATTTTGATTACATTCATCTCGTATTTCGTAAGAATCGTGCTTTAAATTCAGCATTAGTGACATTTGCCTAAAAACAGTCCTTTAAAATAGTAATATCTATAATTATAATAAAATAATAATATAACCTTAATTATAATAAAGTTATAATATAACCATAATTATAACAAAATAATAATATAACCATAATCTTCAGCCTTTAAAGCCTCCAAATGTTTTCATAAGAAATGTTCAATTTATTTCTCAGTAGCCAAAAAGTATAACTTATAGAAACTTTAGGTATACGAAGAGACAGTGTACGTTACGCAATCCGATTTATATAAAAATCTAATAAAATTGTCAGTGGTGACAGATGTGACAGATATATAAGCCAGAGGTATTTGCTAAACGATAATACAAAGGATTCACATTTATAATGTGAATTACCTGTGCTTGCATATTTCAGTACATTCAATATAATATGCCTGTAAATGTTTTTCAAGTAGTTGAGAAAAATGGCAGGAATAAAAGATGCCTTTTTATACTTATACGTCCCAGTGCAATATCTGTTTTGTTTCTGTTTTTGCGAGTGATATAAAAAACATCGGAAAATGTTTCAATGTCTTTTTGCTGCAGCTTACGATTTTACAACTTCTTTCACTTTGAAGATAATCGCAGCTGACGCATACTGACTTCAAAAAGACAGTACTTTATTTCATATTATTTCGGTATTCTTTGAAATAAAATATTCAACGTATATTCCAGATATAGCATTTTCTGCGTGTATTACTATAAAGGCAAGCTCTTCTTTCTTATAGTATACATGGGGGTGAGTCAAAATGCTTTTATGCAACTGCAGGTTATTGAGTTCACCATACTCAATCTTACTATTCTCTTCCTTTATGTAATTGCACACAACGGAATCACAGCCATAACCAAATTAAAGTATCTCTTCTTCTCGGATTATTGCAGCAACAGTACAAAAAGAGATAATTAAAATATCTATCTCTATATAATTTTTCTAACAATTACTTCACCAGCTTTCTTTTGAATTCTTATCTATCGATCTGTGTGTTACCATGAGTCTTGAAATGCGGTAGATATTATTATAGAACTATCGAGATCACTGTTTCAGAATTAGAATTGATTTAAATTTATTCTATCATTGTTACTTTTTTTAATAGCAGCTTTTAAACTTTAGTAGAAAACCAAGGAACTCGAAATTCCCAATCGACCCTTAAAAGAGGGAGTATATAAGGTGTTTGGCCTACCGGACCGAAACAAGTTCAGGCATCAGGCCATAACAGGGGCCAACACGTCAAAAAACAACGGAGAACAGACAGTCAGTCATGTTCCATCAAATTATCCAATCAAATCAAAATCCCTATCGCTTTCTCTATTCTGATTAATTCTCATCGTAATTTCTTCAGCTACCTGTTTAAATTTCTCATAATTTTCAAAATCCGCATTTATATCAAACTGGTGTCTCTGAACTCTGTCTCTAGTAAAATGACAAGATTCAAGGAAGTGGCAATTATTACCTTTTACTTTACAAAATTGACAATTTCAATTTTCTTGAAGACTAAATCTATCAAAATGTGCTGGGAATCATCCGTGACCGATAATAATTTGGTTCATATCTACATTATTTAAACATTTTTTCCCATCTGTCAATTTTCAAAAATGTGATATGATCATTATTTTTTTCCAGACGATTTCTAATTTTCTTTCCATTCCATAACTGTCTCCTTTTTCATAATATTTAATAACTTTATTTTCGAATACAACACTTCACTATCTTTCTTTCCTAGGCCTTGAGCAGCTTCCTTTACCAGCGTGTCCGCCCTTTCATTACAAATATACCCAACATGGGCCTTGATCCACTGTAAATTTATATTATTTATTTCAAACAGAATTTAAAATCATTTTCAAGAAGACTATATGGTAAAGAGTTCGAGAGTTCTATAGTAATACATACCGTATTATATTTCGTGAGTTCTATAATAACATACCGTATTTCAAGTCTTCTAGTAACACATAGATCGATAGATAAGAATTCAAAAGAAAGCTGGTGAAGTAGTTGTTAGTATTGAGTATATAAGATATTTTCTCTCTCCTTTCTGCATGACATCGTGGTGTAACGGTAGCACACTCGGCGCGCATTCGAGAGGTCCAGATTCGACTTCCGGTGAGGGCATTGCTAATGTTTACACATCTCCTGCTGCAATAAAAAAATAATGATTCTACCACTATACCGCATTCTTTATGTACTATATTGTGCCTCTACAGTATGAAATTTCATGTCTTACATTTTGCAAACTAATATAATTTATGAATATGATACATTAAAATTTAAGAGTTCTAAATTCATTAACGCTTAAATTCATATACACGTTTGTTTGTAAAAGTAATTAAATTCTGGTAAGATTTATCTGAAATGATGTACGTCCACTTTAAGTATGAATTTGAATACTGTATATTCAGGCGCAGCAGTTTATTTGCCTTCTCTTTTGAAGAATAAAAACGGAATATTACATTTTAAATCTCCTTTTTTATCAGTGATAAAAATGCAACCTGTTTTGACATGCAAATTGCCGTGACTGATGACGGAGCAAATACTTCATAAGCAATTTCCTGAACTCTTTATTTTCATTAAAATATTTATTGGTAATCTGAAAAGTTTTGAAAATTCACGCTTCAACAAACGGCATTTATTAGCAATCAAGTTCAAGCTTATTTCCGATCCTTTACTGTGAGGACAAAATTGCTATAATCAGGACATTATATTCAAAACGAAAGCTTCATTGATTTATCATCCCAACTAAACCTAATTGCATTTATTTTCATCTCGCATTCTCCATGTGTCTACAAATAATTTGGAGAATTTAAATTCCTTCGCGTTTAAACAAAACAATAAAAAATATTTTTAGAGTTCCAATAAACAAATAAAAAAAATCTGATGTGTAAACCACATGACTTTGTACCAAATATTAAATTATAGGCATTTTTTCCCGCATTTCATTCAAACGTATTGGATTAAAAGAAACCTACTTCGTCAATAGCGCATAAACCACAATAGAATATATGCACTCTTTAAATTTTACTATATTTATTTGCCATAGCGACACTCTGGCGCTAGGTTCACTTAACAGCGTTACAGTTCATTAATTTTATAACTCAGAATGCATAAAAATTATATCATCTGAAGACTTTTCTAACCGTTGCCACGTGTCTATTCAAATACTATAATAAATCTCAAAAGATGTACAAAAGAAATTAAACCACTAAGAAAGAAACATTTTCACCGCAGCTTACCTGATGCGCACGCGCTACTCGTAAATGTTTTCCTCTGTTCAAGACAGACTGGCGACAATATTTGTTCCTAATACGAAATGTTTATTTCCTGGAATTTCATTAGAGATATATTTCTCATTCAATTAATTCTGTTCTCTGTTCGCTACGTAAAACATCAAAATATCTTCAATAAATTGAAAAATATAGTAAAAAACAATAAAAAACTAAATAGAGTTAAAACAATCAAGGAAAAAAACAATTTTTGAAATTAAAATTAGAGTTTGGATGCAAAATCAAGCAATTCGGCCACCAGGTAATAAAACAGATTTTTTGGTGCAAACAAATGAAAGTTTAATTTTGGTCCCACTCGCCAAAAGACACTGAAAGTACAGAAAGAATTAATTCACTATTCTGCTAAGTTTCAAATGTAAACAAATATGGTTGCTATGGTAAACACAAAATATGCTTAGCTGTACATAAACAACTTTTAACTTGCTGATAATTCTACAACTATTGCATGCAGATTAACTAAAGGAATGGAAACGTTAACCCAGAAGAAAAGATTATATACTTTTGGTGCGGCCGATTGCAACCAAAAAGGGAGATGCAGAACTACATATTATAGCAGTCCTATATACAAAATTTCAACGCTCTGAGCCTACTCATTGAGTTATGCAAGATGCATGCATACATACTTACAATCCCCACGAAAAAAATCCCTTCTGAATCCATTTTAATTCAGCTTTATAATTCATTTGGGGAAAATGAGTCCTTTATTCTCTAAATTAATGTTAAATAAACGTCCGTGTAAATAAATAAACGTGTTAAATGTTAAATAAACGTCCCTTTGGACGTAATTTAAAATCTGAAACATTTCAGATTTTTTTTTAACATTTTGTGTGTTACCTTTATTTGTTAAATACCATGTTCTTCGCACTTAAACCATAAAATTCAGTTCAATAGCAATATCGCAAAATAATTTTAAATTCTGCATATCTTTAGAAATTTCGGTACACGCTCTCACGCGCTGGAGATAAAAATGTTTTCCTGTACAACGTTGGTATTGCTGGCTTTGAAATCTTTGAGTTTGTTCATGAAAAATTCGTTAAAGTTTTAGAGAATATTGTTACGAATTTCACATTTATTTGGCTATTTATTTAGAAACATGCATACATTTATGCAGATTTTTCATTTTTTAAAATGTAATGCAGAGCGATAACATTTAGTGGCAACAATTTGAAAAGTGATACGCCGTTTTTGTGTTTCCGACGCAAAATCGCAAAACAAAAGTAATAGTCCTTCGGGACTAAATCCCTTTGGACTAAAAATATTTAATGAAATATTTTAGTTGTATTTTTAATCCTGTAAAAATTCTAAGGTTATTTTTGTCAATGAAGCCAATACAGGGAAAAAATGCTGAATCATTTAAAAAATGAATTTTTGTGTGCTGAGTCTCCATGTTAGTTCGGCGCATGAAAGTGAATATAAAATTTGTGCGTGGAAATTTGCTGTATTGAATTAAAATTATCTTTTAAATTAAAATTATGATTTAAATTAAAGTTATCATTAAAAATTTAAATTTACATTTTTAGTAATAAAAGGTATTTACTCGGATATACGAAACATGTGTAAAATAAAAATGTCAATTGTAATTCATGATGGGTTAATTGCCAGTTCTTCCTATTGATAAAATTTATGGTATGCAAATATTATACTGTCAAAAAATGATTTAATCCGTTATCCGCTGAAGGTGCAGGATTGAAGTAGATCTCAAATGGATCAGGAGAACGAAACATACTATTTTCGAAACATATTAACCGACTTCCATGAAGCTTTAATTCATTTTCCCCTGATGTGTACTGAATTAGAGTTTCCATAAAAAGAGATTAATTTTTATTTGTATAATTTTGTATATTTTCCCTTTCGTATTTTTATTTTTCGAGATTATTCTACTATGAATTCTCTCTTTAATTGTATTAGTTTTGATATTGTGTGTAAAACCTCATATGCATGGGTGCAGTTATTACATTATAGAAGAATTGCCTTGCTTTTATTCCAATTTAATAATTAATTTAGATGCTTTAAACTTATTACATATATATATGTATGTGTGTGTAAGATATAACAAAATACGATACCTGCTTTGAAAAATAATTGGCGACCTCAAAATTAACTATTCTAGATTTGGCGCTCCTAAATTCATCTGTTCTCCCAAATTCGAAATCCACTGGATTTTCCCCGCGTAGGTTCGAATCCTGTCGACCACTTCTTCATTCCTTTCCCTAGCTTCCGCCTCTGCTAACGTATGATTGTTAATTTCAAGCTTGCTTGTCCTCGCTCTCATTAACATGTGTATATAAGAAATTACCGTAATTATTTATGATTAAAAATATATTGCTTACGAAGAATTACTTTAATGTGCCTGGAAATAAAGATGGTAATTGGTTGAACTTGGTTTGGTATCACTATCTCTTTCCCGTCTTTGGCATTCCGCCATCACGACTGCTAGCTTTTAAAGTACCCGGATTCCGACTACGCGTTAAACTATGGCACACATGCACGCACGCACACACATACACACACACACACACACATATATATATATAATTTTTTTTTGCAATTCTATATAATTGTTTGTACTATATGAGTGCGAAGGCATGTAGTGAAAAGAACTGAATTTTATGAGACTTTTAAAATAATAGGGAAAAGAGCTGAATTTTATGAGACTTATAAAACAAATTCTGTAAAGAAAGTTCGATTAATTTAAAGCAGTTTGCAGTCTCAGGGAATTCAGTGCAACGAAACATGTTTCCGTCAAGTTATGTTTGAAGCGTTAAACGAAGGAGATTAAATTTGTATTTATTTATTTATTTATTTGGTTTTATTATGTACGAATGTCTTGTTTTTACTATAATTTCCCTCCTTGAAATTAACATTTCTTGATTGCAACTTTGTAATTTTCTTTATTTTGTGTTTTACCTGTTTATAACGTAACACAAAAAATTAAGAATGTTTAAGAAAAGTACTTCAAGATTTGTAACATTTAATTTTTTGTTGCTGTGTTTTCGATAGCCTTAGATTATACTTGCCGGACAATTTGGAAAGCTCGGATTGACTTGGCCAGTGAAATTATTTGTTTTTGTGAAATCCAGACCGCTGTTCTCTGGTTTTTATTCGTTTTATTTATGCATGTAATATTTAATGTTTTAGTTAACTTATAAGATATTTCTCCCGCCTTCTTCGCATGCCTTCGTGGTGTAGTAGTCAGCACGCTTGACGCGTATTTGAGAGGGTTGTGGTTCGAGTTCCGGTGAGGACATTGCTAATTTTTTATGTCTTCTGCTTCATAAATACCTAAAGTCTCTACAAAACTTACTTTTGTAAGATCCTCTTTTGTATATCTGGGGTCCACGGAGAGATTGCATGTGTTAAAAAATGGATTATTCGAGATAGTGAAAAGGGATACTTTCTTTGATATATGATACCTGAAATATTTCGCAATTACAATACTTGCTTTACTTCGTACCAAAGAAGTAAAAATAAGAATGAAATTGTCTGGCATAATCAACAGCATAACATTTCTTGCATGCTCCTAATGCGGAGCTAGCAGTGTAGAGGAAGCTGCTATCGTTTTATAGAAGTTAAATTTACATTTTGATAATACAAGTTTTTATTTCGTTATTAAAATAGTAAGAAGACTTACCTTATACAGGAATTCGCTTCAGATTACGTTTCAGAGCAATTTGCAACAGAAATGCATAACTTATTAAACAACAGACAACTTTGGTTTTTAATGATATAAATATTTTTAAAAATAACCAAATTTATGCCCCTCCCCAATAATGTACCGCTTCTCAAATATGAAATACGTTTCGTTATTTTAATAGTTTTTGTTTAACATTGAAGGATGTGAATTATCCGTGAAACATTAATCTCAGTCTGGTTTTACTATGAAATTTTCAGTTTCAACCCAGAACTGTTCTATGACGTATTCATGTACGTAAAATATTTGTAGCTGATATGCAAACATAGGCCAACTGAGGCGCTTCCAAATTCAAAAGTTCAATTTTCTGCTTGCAAGTAGTAACGGAATCATTGCATAATTAACTGTTTAAACATAAAATATATTTTAACTAACTGAAAAACTGGCGAAACTTAACTAAAATTTTTACAAATTTATTATTTATAGAAGAGGTATTTCTTCAATGCAGACCATAAATTAAGCATAAAAGTAACCTTAGATTGGCGGTGTTAATCTATACTTTTGAGGGTGTGGATAATGTATAAATACCTTATTTGGCTTCCTTTCCTATTGAAATGATAATATAAAGTGCTTCCGTAATTTGAAAGCTACTAAAGTCTGTAATAACTACTATGCTGTATGTACACTGGTGTGCAAAAATTAAGGACGAAGTCAAAAAATTAGCATATCAGCTGAACGAAGAGGCAGAACGGACAGAAAGACCAATCAGGAGATTAAGTAAGGTGATGTACGGTAGCACATGCGCAGATATGCAGGTAGACGTAATGGGGGAGTGTCTGAGTAGTATAAAGCATGTTGTCGGTGTAAGATCAGTATTTCTGGCAAAGAGATTGCACGCCGTATAGCGGTTAAAATCACACCGAATTGCTGCCTCAGCGAGAAATGGCGAATAATCAATCTGTTAGGTGACATCTGGATGCTTTTACCCGAGATCGAATCATTGGGAAGTTGGAGGAAGGCCGCAGTGTGACAAGTGTCGCTGCAGAGTTCGGAATTGCTCACAGCATCGTTTCACGACTTTGGAGACAATTTCAAACTACAGGAACAGCTATCCGGGGGTTTAGTAGTGGTCGTCCACGAGGAACCACACCCGCAGATGACAGGTATATTGCTTTACAGGCCAGAAGAAACAGGCGGCAGACAGCGGGAGAAATCGCTAGACACACGACACAGGCGACTGGACGACCGATATCGCGTTTTACCGTGGCCAGAAGACTGCACGGTGGTGGTCTGTTTGCACGACGCCCTGTACGGTGTGTACCTCTAACGCCTGCCCATCGGAGAAGGCGTTCTCTGTGGTGCCGGGAACACCGGAATTGGAGAGACAATGAATGGGGACGAGTACTCTTTACAGATGAGAGCAGATTTAGTCTGAGTTGCGATTCTAGACACATACACATCTGGACAGAGCGGGGAACACGCAATAACCCCTTCAACATCATCAAAAGGGACTGTTTTGGAGGTCGCGGAGTTCTCGTTCGAGCAGACATAATGCTTGGTAGCCGGACCGACCTTCATATCTCCCAAGGAGGTTCGTCACCTGGGACTGCTATTGTAACGAGGTTCTTCTTCCTTACATGCGTCTTTTCACAAGGGCTATGGGTCCTCAGTTCCTCTTCATGGACGACAACGCTCCACCTCATCGCACAGTTACTGTCGAAGAGCTGTTGGAGAGTGAAGATATTGAACACATGGATTGGTCGGCAAGGTCTCTGGATCTAAATCCCGTCAAGCATGTACGGAACTTACTAGGGAGACCCGTGGCAGCACGTAACTTATCGCCAGTAACGATTCCGAAACTGCGATTGGTGCTACAAGAGGAACGAGCAGCAGTGTCTCAACAGCTCATTAACAACCACATATCCAGCATGCACAAATGATGTGAAACGTGCCTAGCAGTCAGGGGAGATCATATCCCCTATTAAAGATCGAATGTTTCTTGCTGGACACCCATCACAGGGATGTTTCGGCCTTCAGTCGCATTGTGCTCCATGCTACTTTTTCAATAAAGCTTCTTTTTATCCTTCTGATATCTCTTTTAGTAAGTGTTGCTTACATTACTCATGTCCTTTCGTATTATGGATCTTACGGTATTAAATGTGTTGATTTGGAAAGCTTTTGTACAAAGTTATATTGAAAAAGCGTCTCGTCCTTAATTTTTGCACACCAGTGTACAACTACTATGATGGATGTCAATTACTATGCTGGATGTACAGCACGCTCATGGTCATTAAATAATAGTGTTACGAAATTCCCAGTTGCGGTAAAATAGCTTTCCCACAGAGCAGGCTTAGGGTTGCCAGATTTGATGCGAAATCGCCCATTTGGCCAAAAATTGGCCATATGCCAGAGACGGATGGAGAACATTTTAGAACGAATTCTTATCAGTTTGGCCCAGAATGTTCTCGAAGGCAAACCAGAAGCTATATAAAAATTGCCTCTAAGCGAAGTAGTAGTGTATCGTGAGTTGTTGTAACGAGAGTGTGCATCATTGAGGCTATGGAGTCTCTCGTCGAGTGCATGGCGAGTTGTAGAGTGGAGAATCTCGAGAGTACATTGAGCTCCGAACCGAGTCGGGAGTTGTACTCTAGTGCTTTGCCATTAAACGGTCTTTACCATTATAGTCTGAAGGCTTTGTTGCTGATTGTTTCAGCCTGTTTAACGTAGTCTTTTTGACGACTGTGACCGTGTAACTTTTCCTGGCGACATTAGAGATATACCGGTGCATTAATGTAAGTGACTGTTTGCATCTTTTGTATATTTGTTTATATTTATACTGCATTTTTATTTTTAAGAAATCGCATAGAAAAAGTGTTTTTACTACATTGTAATACATTTCCTTACTTAATTAGGTTTCTTTTTAATTGAAATTTTGATAAAAGCGTTAGCATTGTCTAATACAACATCTTTTGAAATGGCGTGTCTTAGCAACATATCACCAAATGTATCATAATTTGGATACTTTTAAAAAATTTAGTCTTTTATCTGTCGTAGGGTCATCTGGGAAATGTTTCGGTGTAGTTAAGAAATCTATATTTTTAAGCACATCCTAATAATATATATATACTAAAATAGTCCTATGTATATAGTATTATATGTACATAATGTCTGAGTTCAAAAGAAAATGACTTTTTTGTTTGATTAGTTATCTGAGGAAAAAGATGAGCTAATTGTTATTAACATTGGTGTAAACATTTGAATTAAAGATAGAAGGAAAAAATAAATTAATCACCCTTGCTTAATACTTCAAACAGAGCATGTCAAGGTGTAGCAATTTAAAATATTAAACTGGGACAGGTGATGATTTCCGAACATAATATTCTATTCCTCTCGACACTGCAAGTCACAAAACCTATGTGAATTAATTTTCTGTTTCCAGAATTATTTTCCAAATTGTCTCACATTAACGAAGAGTTACCCATACATGTTGCCTCCCACCCTTTGAATTATAAGCACAGAAAAGGCAAAAAAATTAAAAAGAAGCAAAATTAAATTAAAAATATACAAAATACAAAATCATAGTAAATTAAAAGAAAAACTAGTGAAACTGTACACTAAAACTTCCGAAAACGTTATCCATATAAATTATGAAAACATCCGAGTAGTTTGATTTACAGCTATAAAAAAGCTGACTTGTCAACTTGAAGTTTTTTTCTTTTAAATATTGTAACTTGTGAAAAATTTAAAAATGAAAACTTAATCTTTTATGAGCTGTTAATTTTTAAGTTAAGTAGTCTTAAAGGAATAAAAGTATTAGAGCTTTTAAAACTGCTGAAGAAAGTTTTACTATTGCAATTCGGGATAGTTCTCATAAAAAGTCTCTAATTTCTTATTTGAAACGTAGGTGAAGGTGGTGATTAGGTTGTCAAAATTCTTCGGTTTGAACTCGCCGGACCAAGGTTTCAAAAACTAGAAGCATCTAGTTTGGGAAACCCTGTCCCCATGAGTAGAGTTTAAAATAACTCAGTATATATATATATATATATATATATATTGTTACGTGCGTACGGGTTCGTTATATATTGAATGCACAAGTTGTAAACAGTTAACAAAAATTTATTCTTTCCACAAGAAATAAATTAAAATGCTGAAATATTTCTTCACAGATCTTCGCACAATATCACAATATCTCAAACGATTAGCAACAACTCAGTTCAAATCAGATAAAATAATTCTATCTCACAGCGAGATCGCTACAATCAATACAGCATTAAGTAAACAAACAGCTGTTCGCTTTTTACAGCTACAAGTATAACAGCAACAACAACAACTACTCAGATGAACTGTTTCACCTCGGCTTTTATAAGCTTTTTAATTATCAGTAGAACAATCACGATTTTTCTAGATTTTTCTGGATGGCAACAGTAATTACGAGATATTTATTTATTAAACATTAAATGCACGCGCTCTTTTATTTTACAAAAAATGTCAATAACTAGCAGAAACTAGTAAAAGTATTTAAAATGTTTTATTAATGAGCAGTGTTTACTATTTTACTAAATTAATTCTTATTACATAAAAATTATGTATATATATGTGTGTGTAGTATCACAAAATTGTTTTAGAAAAGAATTTTGTGCTCATATGTTTTTACATTTTTATTGGGAAACTTTGGGATTTTACTGGTTTTGAATTTCATTTCTTTCATGTCTTTGTGAATTAAATGCTAAATGGCTTACAATTTTGTCTAAAAATACTTGCTATTTTGTCTGTATTTTAATATATATAGGTGTGATATTTTAAGTGGGTTGATGAGACCGGTACTTTCAGCAGCTTGTAGTCGTGATGGCAGAGTGGAAAAGGCAAGATGAAGACACTAACAAAACACCATCTTTATTTTTAGGCACATAAAAATCATTTATTTGTAGACAATATACTTTTCGATCATAGGCAATTACAATAATTTTTATATACACGTTACATCATCTTAGATAACGAACAAAGGAAAGGCTTTGCATGGCAGAACTTAGGAAAAAGAATGACGCAGTTGCTTGCGAAGCAGTATTTAAGCTAAATAGGTGAATAAGTATAACTAAAGCTGCGATTGGTTAATTTTAGGTTGTTATGTAACGTGGAAAGGTCTCAAATTTGGGAAAATAGATGAATCTAGGGGAGAACACCAAATTTACTGTAGTCAGTTTTTAAGGTTGCCAATCGCTTCTTAGCGCAGCCATCGTATTTTGTTATATAAATAATTTCACTTAACATGTATGCATATATATATATATATTATTAGGTAAAAACTGTTTATCAGTAATGAATTATTCAGCGTCGGTACTTAGACAATATTTAGAGCATCAGTTCTGTGTAAATACTTGCAGCTTTAAGCGTGATGGTATTCTACCAGAAATATCCGATGCGTTCCCGTTGCATATTTTCACCAGGAATTTACACAACAAGATCGGTCTGTGATCCTTTATTATTATATCAGTTTTCTGTATCCGATTTTATAGTGATAAATGCTTTAATAGCATCTTCTGTAATGCTAGAGCTATATTCGAATCATTTATTTATTTATTTTTCTTAAATCACGTGCTCACTTATTTATTAGTTGTCTTAACTATGAATTTACAATGAAAGTTAAATTTTCCTTTCCTTCTAAGTAAATCGTTACGCGTATAAAATCCTTCGATGAACTGAGACTTGATGCTAACTTTAAAATATCTCATTACCTAATTTATTTAAAATATTTACTATAAACATTTTATAAACAAAATTTGCCTGCTATGTAGAGACAGCTAGGAAAGTATTCATAAGCACACAACGTTTTTAAAATAAATGTACAAAACCGTAAATTGAAATCTATAGAAATCAAGTACTATTTAATTAGTTATCACTATGTAGCATGCCAAATCCCTTTGTCCCTTTGACCCAATCTACCTAATGCATATTCAGCCATTGCAAGAGTTCCTCATCGTTGAAAACTGCATGCATATTAATGACACACAAAACGTATACACGAGTTCAGTACCAACATTAAACTCACAGTTATCTAAGCTAATTAATGAATAGATACTCACTTATAACCCTAAAATCTGTTTTTTAAAATTTTATTTAATGTACAGGTACTGTAAAAGTGAATTGTTAGATAGTTTCGAATGGGATACATACACTGTACACTTTTTAATAAAAGGTTGTATTAGAATAATAGTTAAATTACATAGATATTCAGTTTTCTACTTAAACTATTTGTGACATTCTAATTTTTCTGTAAACGATGATGGCATTTGTACAGATAATCTGTATATGTATAAGGAAGAAAGGTCTGTGCGTTTGTTCTCTAATAACTTAGTCACTACTAAAGCTATCGTCACCAAACTTCCTACAATTCTTTTCTGGGTCCTGGAAATGTCCATTTTTTTCAAAACAAAATTAGTTAAATTCAGAGATATTAATTAAAAACTAAAAAACAAGATAATTTTCGCCCTCATTTTTCCGAGTGGCAACATTCTCGCAAGCTGGAGACGAAAATCTGCTTTATTTCGAAAGTTGTTGCCACTGATGGCTTTCAAATCCTACAGTTTGTTAGTAAAAAAATTCTAAGTTTTACAAAGAAATAAAAATAGCATTGTCAAACATTAAATACATTATTTTCATTCCAAAACTTCGTGGGAAGCCATTTCAACTGCTTACAATTTTAATCAGCCGAGATATTAATTAAATCTCCGAAAACATTAATATTCGCCCTCTTTTGTTCGAGTGGCAACAGTCTCGAGCGTTGGAAATAAAAATGTTTATTTAGAAAAGTGTTGCTACGGCTCGCTTTTCAAATCGTTAAGTTTGTTAATCAAAAATTTGTAAATTTTACAAAATCTATCTATATATGTATACAAAAAGATGAATGCCTTGATGTGTGTTTGTTTGTTTGTTCGCGTTATTGATTTCTGAACAATTATGATCAATGTTTTGCCACATTTAATAGACTAAAATTGGATATAGGCGTAATATTCGATGGAGCTTGAGCTTTCCCGAACATATGAACATTGATTAGAAAGACGAAAATCATAAAAAACTGTGTGCCGTTATTGCTATATAATGAGAGAGACTTTGTTTTTCTATCGAAATTTTGTATGTGGGTTCCATATCGCATGAGATAGAAAAATGTTTGGCTATTAATCGTATTTTTTGCATTGTTCTTAGAGAAGGATTGCAGCGGTATCGTTTTCTCTGTTGTTAGATACATTAATTTCAATCTAACTTAACTGGCATCGGGTACTTCTATTAGTATGCCAATAATCAACTTTTAAATTGCTATTTTCAACATGCTTAAAATAACAGCCCATAGCTGATAATTTAGCTTTCATTTATGGTTAGGAAAACTGAATTGAAAAAAAAAATGTACAGAAAGACATCTCCTATAAATAAAACTGAAAGACGTTAGCGATAAAACTTGCATCTAATATCATTGAATATATTTTAGGAGTTTCATAATATCTTATCTTCAAAACTATCAAAATATTTTGGATGTTAAATCTCTAACCTCAGTAACATGAAATTATTTTTAAATCACCTTATAATTCATCACGTAAAAAAATAAATCACAAAATTGCATTCCTGAATGTTTGTTCAATACCAATGAGTAGTCGCAGAAGACATTTAATAAAGCTATAACATCATTTCAGCTAGCCCGTTCCATATCATGTTATCCTCCATCAAGAAAAGCTGTCTTTCAACTTGATGCTTTCTCATTATCGTGGATTATTTTTTCCATTACTGCTAAAGGGAGACATTTCGCTTTTCTTTTGTATTTTATTTTACTTTGAGTGGCAGTTATCACGCTCCCTTTTAAATTATACATCAGAATATTCATTTAGACTATTTGCATCGAAGACGTGATGGAATTTCGTCGTTTTGGCGCCTCCGAAGAGCAGTTTGAATGTATTTTCATAAGCATTGAACCATGTGTCAAGAGATAGTATGACATACAAACTAAGGAAATTTTTCCTTTCATTTTTATTGACATTTACTCGAACAGTAATATTGGGATGTCAAAGAGAGAGAGAGACAAAAAAAATAAAGTTTCTTTATCGATGACGGCATTTTCCGCGCAGAGTCAATATGTTCCGTAAAATTTTGTTTAAAAATTTTCTCGTGTACAGTTCAAAATGTTTTCTTGTTTGAATCTCTGAATAGTTTTTTTCTCCTTTACGAGAATGGACAAAAAAAAAGGAATTATATTTTTCATACGCCTAACGAATTAATAAAAACTTAATATTATCTTAATCCAAAATGGGAATTGAAATTCGTTGAAAATTATTCATGCTATACCGATGCTAGAAGAAATAATAAGAAGATAAAGTACATATAAACACTAGATAAAATCAAATGTTCGCGCCACCTAACTGTGCAAATTCTTAAAGATGGAATTTAACTTGAGTAATAGGAAAAATAATATAGTTAGTTCCCCTTCTTTGTCGTAATTTCTTTGGCACTGAGCCAAGAAATCTACACATTCAGCACTCTTTCTGTTTCAACGGCGTAATTTTCTGTAGTTTTTCTTTCAATGATAGCTGAAAGAACACGCTTGGAAACAGATTTCTCGAGGTCTATCTATGTAAAAACTGGTTCAATGTTTCTGTATCAGTTATTCGACTTAGCCCTCGCTTTGAGCTGTATTTTCTACGTTAGTATTTGCAATATCAGATACAATAATGCTGGTATCAGATGTAATTATAGAAGCTGGACCCCACCCTGTCAAAATAATCTACTCATTTTACTTCTGAAAACAAAATCTACCAAAGGAAATTAAAGAACTTCAATACTGATAATGCTAAAAGTCCAATTAAAATATTTAATGCCTTATTCTCCATTCAATTTGCAGTGGTAGTTAGTCGATTTAAAAATATCTGTTTCTGCAATCATTTTAATTAATCATCTGATATATTTTTAATTGTTTCAAACTTTAATACTAATTTTCAAGTTATAATGTATTTTCTCCCTCTTTCCAATATGTCTTCGTTGTGTAACCGTTACACAACGTCCAGGTTCGCGTCTTCGCGAGGGCATTCCACATTGTAATCGCGAAAAATTTCAGGTATCGGATTTCAACGAAAATATCCGTTTTGAGCGCTCTGGGATCCACCTGAAAGATGTTTTTGCATGATATATGTATGTACAGGCAGAATAAACGTCTCTTTTACCCCCAAAAGTATTGAAAACTGGATTTAAAATGGATTCAGAAGATATTTTTTTCGTGACGTCTGTACGTACGTACATATTTATCTCCCATAACTCAAAAACGAGTAGCCTCAGAACGTTGATATTTTGTATATGGACCTGCTATAACATGTAGTTGTGCGCCTTTCTTTTCGGTTGCAATCTGCCCCAGTAAAAGAGTATATAATATATATATATATATATATATATGCACTTATGATATATATGATATATATATACTCTGTTATTAGGCTCAGGAAGCTCACGCTTTTGGTATATTCTGCATTTTTTGATTTAAAAGTGATTCACTTGAGTTCTCCTTATACTCCTGTTAAGGTTTTCATGCCTTTAGTTAATTTGCATGCAATAGTTGTAAAATTATCAACAATTTAAAGTTGTTTAAGGCCGATTTATCCTAACAGAACAGCCATTTGATTACATTTGAAACTTAGCAGAATAGTGAATCAAGTCAGTTTCTGCACCATCAGCACTTTTTTGACCAGCAGGATCATAAGTACGTTTCAGATCATAAGTCAATTCCTGTTTTGTACACTGAAAAATCTGCCTTCTTGCCCGTGGGTCAAATTGCTCGTTTTTGCGTAGAAAGTGTAATTTTAATTTGAAACATTTTTTAACAGTTTTAACTGAATTTTTATTTTATGTTTTGCTATAGTTTACAATTTTAATGAGGTTCTTTTGAGTATTTATGTATTTTTCCTACGCCACCAAGCAAGAATTGAATTAACTGAATGAGAAATATATCTTTTATGAAATTAGAAGAAATAAGTTTAAATGAAATGCAGAAAAAACATATATAAAATAATAAGCCGTGCACGGAAGGTCATGTGATGCCCATATCAGATATTTTCTGTTAAATTAACGTATTTTTCAAATCTACGTTTTCATTTGACATGTATTTCAAAAGTATCAAAAAAGAAAGATTTATTAAAACATCAACGTTTCTGCCAGCTTCACTGCCAGGTATTATTTAAAGATAATTACTAGCTTAGACTGGCATTTCTATCGACAATTTAGTAGAATAATGTGCACTTATCTTAGGAGCCTATCTTTTAAGTTATTCCACTGCGTCACTTTAAGACTTTCATGAAAACTTTGAATATTAAAAGTGAATTCTTTTCAATGGGGAATTGAGCTAACAATATGCTTCAGTCTCATGCATTTGAAATTGAGCCCTAAGGGTTAAAATAATGAGCAGGAGTGTGAAGGCACCAGAACGGGAGTAAGCAGTAATTATCGATTTATTCCCCTTAAAAACAGAGAGAAAGATTTATTATGCATCTGTGATCTTTATAATTTGAGAGTAATGTACTTCTCTCTTCATTATTATTTGAATTACACTACTGTTATAAATCATGTCTTTAACAATATTATTTTTCTCAATTTGAAGACTAATTTCAGTTTGATTTTTTAACAATATGATGACTCGTTTGTTTTCCGTAGCTTGTGAAGGAAGTGTAAAAGTTTTGGAGGGATTGCTTAAGAAATGGATTTCTCAAAATTGTAGTATAGAGGCTGTTCGCACATTTTTTAGACGATGTATATTGTATTCACAAAACTAAATTACATAAAATTCTTGTGTTTTAATTGTTCTATTTGACATCCATTATTCTGAACTATCTTTCGACACCGCAATTTCCAGGATAATAATGCCTTTTGAAGTGTCAGAAGAGGTATTCCATCCCATTCCCCCCGAACAGAGTCCTGTTAGGGTTTTGGGACAACGTTTGGATAATGCAGTTTTTAAAAGTCCGAAAGCACAAAAATCCATAGGTGACACATCGGGAGATTTAGTAGGGATATCAGTGAAGAGTATGGCCTTGATACCAGTTTTTTGTTCCATTTCGTTTAGGAAATTTACAGTGGATTTTGATGTGTGACTGTTAGCTTTGTCCTGATGGAGTCTCACAGACTCATGGCACTGTGGGTAAAGCGATGGTATTTCATTCAGAAAAATTGGCGATAAAATAGTTCCTGATAGTATTTGGAGTTAATCTTGACATTGTTTTGCACTCTCTTTATTTTCAACTTGCCATTATAAGAAAAACCAGCAGCAATCATGAATCCCTTAGAAAAACTTTCTTTCGATTCTTTGAACCATGTACTTAAAATTTTTTCTTCCCTTTCATGATAATAAATGTTTCTTTTTTGTTACAATCATTTAAATACACCCATGCTTCATCTATTGGGACAATTGCTTTCCATTTTTCTTTGGTTAAGTGTTTATCATATAGAATTCTGCAGCGTGTCCTGCGTTGAGCGATATGCTTTAGAAGAAGACGATGCACATTGCTTTCGATTGCACATTTTTTCGCTTTCTTAAGATTTAAATAAACGTTTATCATTTTGTTTACAGTGGACACCGAGCATTTTAATGATTTTGCAACTGTCCTTTGACTAGGGGGATTTTCTTTTAACATTAAACAACGTACCTTTGCAATAGTCGAAGATGTCCGTCTTTTCCTTGGATACTTGTTTGGAATTTTTGTCCCACTTCTAGCTCCAATTTGACGTTTTTTTTTCCTTTCTTGTTGATTATATTACCTATCGACGCTTTAGATATCACGAAACCATGACTCTCACATCGTTTTTGGATAACAGATTATGCATATTTCTCTTCGGAAAGAGCGTAAATGTAGCCTTCGAACCACTGCTTTGTTAAATTCACCATTTTGAATACAAACAAAACTTTCAAGCCACAGACGATAATTTTGACTTTTAAAAACATAGTACAATTGCAATTACTTCTTTTGCAGCAAACGATTTTTTATTACCGGTTACCAAAATCGTCTAAAAAATGTGCGAACAGCCTCTGTAGTTATTCTCATCATGACGTTAACAAATTTTTCGACATTTTCGGTAAGATTAATTTTGAATTCACAGAACAATTTATTTTTACAACTACTTTTAAGCTGGAAATTTGTCTTTATATGAGTGGAGTTCCAGTAAGCTTTAAATCGTTGTCACTAGATTGTAATCCGCATTCTACTCCAAAGCGCATTAAGAAGTATTGAGAGATGCAACCAAAATGCAGGATAATATTTTTATTATTTTTCGTCAAGGAAAGCATTTTCTTGACCTTTTTAAATTATTGTTAACCATAAGACCATCAAAACAGTATTTAATTATTCAAGCATTTTTATTAATTTTTATGGAATATCATCAGCTACCACATTTTCAATAATCTTCTGAATGAATAATGATGTTTTTAATGATCCGAGGAGCATATGTTGAAATTTGTAAGTTTTTGTTCAAAGAGGTAGAAATTAGCGAAACATATTCATTAATTAAAGTTTAATATATTGTTAGTAATTTTGTACACAAATAGAAGATTTTTTGGTGAATTATATATGAAATTATTGCATTTTACTTTATAATATAACATGAAAATTTACAGAGACGAAGCTTGCAGGAAAAGTAAGAATACAGGGACAAAACTACTTAACATTGAGTAAATGGCTATCTTGCTAATTTGGCGAGATATCGACAAGCTGGTAACGGTTTTGGCGACTAATTTTTGTCGCCAAATCTGGTAGGAAATCGCTAAGAGTCAAGAAATTAGGCGACATTTTAGTCCGGTCCTTGTATAACTGAAATGAGTATTGTTAATTGATTAATTGTAATTGATCCTCTATGTAGCTGTAACCATAATTCGGCCCTCATATGCCTTCCAGCAATTTTGAGAAGTATTGTAAATATAGTGTTCGAGAAGTAAATACTGGAATTATCTCAGCCGCTGGGTAAAAATTCTACAACACCGGAGAGAGCATCTTCTCTCAGCTGTTAGTAGCTGATTGTTCAGCGTGAGTTCGGATTACTGAGATACCTCCGAGTTAGCTTCTCTCTTTAGATGCATTTTTGTATTGCGTTGTGTTTAACTTCCTTAGTAGTTTGAAGTGGTATTGCTGATTTTACTCCCTGATACTGAGAAGAGTGACTATTTTTGTGGAAGAGAGAGGTATGACTATTTTTGTGGAAAGTTCCAGAACTGTGAAGAGTTTCCTTTGCTGAAATAAATTTTATCAACCTATCATCGGACCTGTGTGCTTTTAGTCTGTTACGAATCCGTGCGCACGCAACAGTAGGTTTAGATGACTAATTAAAGCAATTTTGACATAATGCACTGTCTTAATTATGTATGTTCAGGAATTCAATTAAATATATAAAATTAAAATTCACTTTAAATGTATCACGAAATTTAATACTGTGTATTAAATGAACTGAAGATACAATTCTTGAAATTAATGAAACGTGAGAAAGCCTATCAGACTTAAATTTGAATCCAAAGCCCAAGAAGTTCTTTCAAACTCACGTTTTATGTGAAAAAGATATATCATAATTTTTTATGCATGCAATTTCATGCATTTATTTTCTCTAACGCTAAAATGAAATGTAATTTCAACAGTGTAAGTCCTTCTTTACTTCCTTCAGCATGCCTTCATGGTGCAACGGTAGCACACTCGGCTCGTATTCCAGAGGTCTAGGCTGGAGTCCCGGCGAAAGCATTGCTAATTTTTTATGTTTCCTGCTTCAAAAAAAATTAATACCTCAACAGTGGCCCCCGAACTAAAAGGTGGTGGGCAATAATTAAGCACCACCTAGATTTGGCAAAATCCTTAGCCGCAGTTTAAAAGATGAAGTATATAAGGTATTTTCTCCCTCCTTTCAACATGCCTTCGTATTATAACGGCAGCATACTCCGCGCGAATTCAAATCCAGACTAGTTCATTGCTCATTTTTCCTGTCTCCTTCTTCAAAATGATCTAATGACTGCAGCAGTACACAAAAAATCTTGTTTTCATTATTCCTTTTTATAACCAGCAGCATGGGTAATATTACATTAAGTTGCCCCATGATATCATTGCTTTCAATCCAAAAGAGAATAATAGACGTCAAAAATTATGTCTGTTAATGATCGAAAATAAGGTTCTTTGCCTTCCTTTCTAACATAATGTTTGCTTAGCGTAAGTGATTACAGTTACACGTGAAGGGTGGGAGTTACATATATTTCTAAAATATGCATTTGAATTTAAGTCTCTTGGATATATATTAGCCTCCTGAGAATTATGCTACATTTTGAGGGAAAGTTGTAGCTTAAGATTTAGGTTTATTAACTGGTATAAAGAATGATGATATTTATTTCATTGCCAAAGGATGTTATATAATTGCCATCCCCCCTCCAAAAAAAAGGATGTTTTAAAGAATAAAAAAAATAATGAATCCAGTAGACCGGCAAATATATTTTAACTCTGCATAAGTTGCTGCGTCAAAATTCACCCTCAGGCTTTAACAAAGTATTTTTCCCATCGAAAAATAATAATTTCTGCAACATATATTAAACTAAACCAGAAAGTGTCGCTCTCAAAATACGAATACAAGATGAGTTCCCATTCCAGTGTTGCCTTAGGGACTTCTACATTCCGTTGCTTAAGTCGATCCATGAAAAGCCACGTTTCGAGCTAAAGATAATTAGATATCTTTTCCATCTCCTCGGATGGCAACAGCGCCGAAAATCGATGAAACACGTCTCATAACGTGGTGGGGAATCTTTATCTTTCTCCGAGTAACTTTCTTTAATTTTCTTTTTGGGGAAGGAAACTTACCAAACCTCTCTTCCTTGAGGGGTTTGATCAAGAATTTTGCTCTTTTTTCATTCATTACAGAGCGTGGTTTAGATCTGATCGAGGAATCTGGATTTAGATTAAAGTTTCAGATAATAATTTTAATAATTGATCTCTATTTAATTTTTAAAACGCAGCTGGTGTGTTCTTTTAATTAAATAATAATAATATCTAATATTTTTAAGCAATTAGCTTTAAGATCTCCATGGAAGCAATCATATTCATAGAATTAAAAGTCTGTTCTTAATTAAACATGGAATGGCATGATGCAAAATTATTCCATTGCCTGTTCCTAAAATCTGTACCAGTTTATTCTACTACGAAGTCTGATGGAAATCAACAGAATCAAGTTTTATATCAAAAACCATTTATCAAGAGAACTGAAATATTTCATTCAACACGTTTAATATTTTAAAGTAATATTATCCTATGATTCTTATTTTTATAAAGAAATTCTTTTGTTTGAAATGTTTTGAGTTAAATCATTAGAAAATGAATTTTATAGTTTACCATTTTCGTCCTCATTAATATTTTTTATTCGTTTGTACTTAAAAATATAAATTAATTAAAATAATATTTAAATATAAATTCAAATATCTAAGGCAAATATTTCAAATTAATCAAATGCGTACATATACGAAATTCTAACAAAATCTTCAAAAAAGAAAATTTCAGCTTTTAAACGCATCTTAATGAAAGCAATTTCTCGAATGATTTCTTTAAACACATAAGATTTCGTACTTGATATTTTTTAAAGTTTGAAGCACACGGCTATTCACCTGTTACAAAATTGAGGAAAATGGAAAAACTTGAAAGAAATATTTACTGTTCTTCTTAGAGTTAGTTAGAAGTTAAAGGAAAAGTCTTCATCCATAATTTTAATGGTAGCAACTGGAATACATTAATTTTAAGGTCTCCAGAGGCTGTTCGGACATTATTTATATAATTTTCATTGTAATTACAGAAATACTTTGCTTATGATTTTTATGTTTTAAAGATTCTGTTTGGTAATTCTTATTTTTCACTATTTTCTAACACTATTTCCAAACAATGAAACCTTAAGTCCAAATGCTAGAAAATGCATTGGTGATAGGCCAGGAAATTTAATATTGATATGGGTGAAGGCTACAGACTTGATACCCATTTCTTATTCCATTTTTTTCAGGGAAATTAACAGTAGATTTTGGCGTGTGGCTGCTCGCTTTGTCTCGATGCAGTTCTGCTGGCTGATCCCACTCTGTGTAAAGAGAAGGTATCTCCTATTGGGTATAAACTATGTGTTTGATAATATGTGGAGTTGATGGTAACAGTTTTTCCACTCTATTTATTTTTAATTTTCCGTTGTAAAAACAACCTGCAACAATCATGAATCTCTAGGGAAATTACTATACGTATAATTTTGTTAACCTAAAGGAGAGTTATCTCAGAAGGTTTATTAATCTCGAAACGCCATTTTGTATCAGTTCACTATGAACGTCGTGCCACTTTTTAAATTGTTGCCACCAAATATTATCGCCCTGTTTTACACTGAACGAAATTAAATAATGAAGAACATGCATGAACATATGCTTATTTGTGGCACTGGGAAAAACTAGTGGTATATAGTCATCAAATTTTGAATAACGTAACAAAGTCATCAAATTTTTAATAAGATATTTTCTCAGACATTAAAGAATTTTTGATTAATAAACCCAACGATTTCAAAACGAGAAGTGGCAACACTATACGAAAACATTTTAATCTCAAGCGCGTGAGACTCAAATGAAAGTCAAATGTATTTATTGATTTTTTAGCCCAAAGGGCTAACCCCAGAAGGGCTATTAACTTCGTTTTGGCATTTTGCGTTGATTCATTTTTCAAACTGTTGCCATCAAATATTATAGCCCTGTATTAAGTTTAAAGAAATTAAATAATGAAGAATCTGCATAAATCTACGTATGTTTCTAGCATTTTGATAAAACAACGCTACCTAGAGCCATCAAATTTTGAATAACATAATCCTCCACCGAATATGGTCACCTAGAACTCTTAATTTGGAATTTGCGTTATTATCGATTTCATATTTGCCAGCCATTAAAGAATTTTTGGTTAACAAACTCAATAATTTCAAAGCGAGGAATGGCAACACTGTACAAAAAATTATCTAAAGCGACTGAAAAGACTGATAATCGGAAATTCTAAAGATATGTTGTTTTTATATTTATTGTGATATAGCTGTTGAATTGAATTTTATGTGGTTTGTGTGTGAAGAACATGATATTTAAAAAATAAACGTAACACACAAAACGTTGAAAAACGCCCCTTTGGGCGTAATACAAAACCTGAAAGCTTTCTGCTTTTACTTTTTTAATTAGTCCAAAGGAGCTTTGCCTTTGAAGGACTATTGTTTTCATTTTACGATTTTGTGTTGATTCGCTATAAGCGGTTGCATCACTTTTCAAATTCACCAAATGTTGTCGCCCTGTATTATATTTGAAGAAATTAAATAACGAAGAATCCGCGTAAATGTATATACATTTCTCCAAATGTTATAAAACAACGGTACCTAGAGCCATTCAATTTTGAATAACGTACTTTTCCACCCGAATATGCGCATC
Organism: Stegodyphus mimosarum; assembly: GCA_000611955.2. Classification (NCBI taxonomy): domain Eukaryota; kingdom Metazoa; phylum Arthropoda; class Arachnida; order Araneae; family Eresidae; genus Stegodyphus; species Stegodyphus mimosarum. The sequence continues at coordinate 524,793 of KK119785.1, forward strand.
TGGAAGCCCTAATTTGGAGTTTGGAATTCGTTTTATTATCGATTTCATATTTTGTAAAACTTTAACGAATTTTGGACAAACAAACTCAACGATTTAACAGAGCAATGGCAACACTATACGGGAAAAAAAAAACTTTTTATCTCCAGCGCGCCAGACCGTGTATCGGAAAATCTAAAGATATGTTCATTTTAAAATTATTTTGCGATATTGCTTCTGAACTGAATTTTATGGTTTATATGCGAAGAACATGGTATTTAACAAATAAAGGTGTAGAGACATTAGATTATTACGAAGCAGGAGACATGAAAAATGAGGAACGCCATCACCGGGATTCGAACCACGGACCTCGAGCGTGCTGACCACTACACCACGAAGGCATGCGAATAAGGGAGAAATACGTTATAAAGGTAACACACAAAACGCTAAAAAAAGTCAATTAGACGTAATTTGAAATCTGAAACTTTCAGATTTTTTTATTACTATTTTATTTAAATACTTGCTAAACTTATAAATTATGTTTCGAGTGTAAAACGTTTCCAGGTTTTGCGTTGTTATTTACATTTACATGTACTTTCAATATTTTTAATAAATTAATTTATATAGTATTCTTCTAGAATGTATGTCAAATAATCCTAATGTATTTAACTTCTGCTCTGCATTTATGAATACACATATCTGATACGTTTCACACATGAAATATGCTCTATAATTACAACAATGATGACATTTATGAAAGATGACATTACTCTCTCACATTCACGTCCTTGAATTGTTAATACTAACCCCAGTTCTATCATTAGTTATTAATTTAATGACCGCATTCGCATATCACGGCTGCTGCAGCAATTACTCACTAATACGTAATTCATTACGAGATTAATTGTAGCCTCTTTTACAGAAACTTGGACACTATAATTAGCTGGTTGCTGAATATACTACAATGAAATTTACCCAATTACGTAAAAGCAGCCCAGAATATTAAGCTGATATTTTGTTAGTTAACAAGACAGAAAAATAAATCCTAAAACCATGGCTGGGAGAAGTAAAACTCGTAAATATGTAGGATTAGGTTAATAAATTTTCTCTTTATGATTAATCCTACTACATTCGTCATGACATTACGTGTTGCAAAGGCAATATGCACACAGTTGAGAGACAACACAATTAGAATTCAAGTGCACACAATTAGAATGAAACTGGACACCCTGCAAAGAGGCTGCATGTTTGCCATTGCAAGAGTCTTCATAACCTTTTCGACTGAAGTCGCCTGCGTCCTTGCGGGTGCACCGCCCCTCTCCATTTTTTACAAATTATGTTATAAAACGGTTAGCTATTAGCTAATAAAATTATAATAGATACTGAAATTGGGTAAAAATACTCACGAGTTCCCCTTCGGGGGTCGACGCAGAGACCTCTGCGAAGCTACTGGCTACGATCCGTGCGTAGGCAGTCTCTGCAATGGGGGTATACAAACTATGAACCTAGTGGCTCTGGGGACTCCGAAAATGTCACTCCGGCCAGGAGTCCTGCAAGTCTATTCTGGTAGCCCGGAGACTGGCCTTGGGTTTTTTGGGTAATGACCCTCTGCGAAGGGCAGCCCGAGCGACTGGTAGGTATGTTATGTTATGTAGAATTGAAGAGGCCACCTAATATTTACCCTAAGTAAGTAGGTATTAGCCCTACACACTAACTAGAAAACTGACAGCAATCCGGCATCATTTCTCGAGTCGTGATGGAAATTGTGACTCCAGCCAACACTACAAGCACTGCCACCGTCGGCGGCATCAATGGCACTCCTATCTTTCGGCGTTAAATTAGCTCAAGTAATTGGATTACATGATATGCATTCCAATTTACATAGTTGTACAGGTGCATGTTTGAAGATGTTATCTATTGCAGTGGGCACAGGCATCATGTGACTGGTAGGTAGCAAATTGACGACCGGTGACGCTCTATGGATTCAGGTGCGTTGCACCGATCCTTTCAAGGTTCTGGGAAACGGGTTGAACCCCGGCTCCAAGTTCTGCGAGGGAGGGGGAGGACTCTTAGTGCGATTAAGTTTGCGGAGAGAGGAATGGCAAAATTTTCTTTAGTCACGAGTAAGGCCTTTCAACAAGAGAATGAAGGCCTTATACACAGAATGACACGATTTGGATTATTTTATGATCTTGATTTTTCTTCTGGTGTAGAAATAAACTTTCGTGCAGATGGTTCTGGAACTGATGCGAGAGTATGTATTACTGTCCTAATTTATTTTCATGGAATGGAGATAGACAATGTGAGAATAAAACTTAAATCAATGAATTCGGTTTATCAAGCAGAACTATACGCATTGACAGAGGCTTTAAATTGGATTGATAAAAATATTAACAGTTCGATATTTTATAAATGTTTATACTGATGCCCTATCTCCGTTACAGGCACTCTCCCAATCATATCATAAAATCGACTCATTAATGAAATAGAAGTCTTAAAACAACAAATCGACAACCTCGTATTCGACGTTAGTTTTGTAAAATCCCAATCGATTTTGAGGGCAAAACGGGTCCCCTTCACCAGGAGCAAACAATTCTGCAAAAGTGAGAAAGCTTTGCCTATTTTATTTTTCACGTCAGTGTGTTTCTCTTGCGTCTCGAAATAAAAGACTTGTTTAAAAAGGCTGAAAAGAAACATGTTATTAAATTACACTGGGTGAAAGCCCACGGTCGAATTGCCGGAAACCGGAAATGAAAAAGCGGACACCCTTGCAAAAATGGTGGTATTTGGGGAAGAGACCGATAATTTTGTTATCTAAGATTCAAGAAAAAAGACCATCGCTGAAATGGAAAACTGGATTTATATAGAATGGAATATTTTCTGCTAGCCATCTAATAAAAAAAAGCGTTAATGGAAAATATAAAGTTAAACAGGAAGATGGATATTATAAATAATGGTGATGTAGATCAGATACTGACTAACCACGGGCGTTTCCCTGCTTATTTTAATCGATTTCATCTACAGAATAATGATAAATACTTAATATGTGATACATTTAATCAGGCACTTCGTCGATGAATGTACGCTTACCCGGAGTACAAGAGAGAAATACAAAAAGAATTATAAGGAACAGGTTGAAAAGGAACTATTGAAATTTCAAAGATTTTGCAGAGACAATAGTGAAGACTATAAATACTAACAAAGATAGAACGGAAATTCGACACTGAGATTCGGATTTTGGAATTTATATGTTTTTTCTAATATTTGTTTTTCTCTGGCCAGTCCCACTTTTTGATCATGCGTGTGCCGGCTAGGAAGATCGGGGCTGTGCCCTTATGATGATTATGATGATGATGCACACAGTAAGTTCGGAAAGATTTTGATTCAATTTTTCTCTAACAACCCAACAAGTCATCCACTGAACGATGACTAGTGACAATACATGTAGGGTTATAGGATGGAAAGCACGATGTTCATGCGATGCGTGCAAAACAATTTAAACTTAACAATAGTGGACTGTATATTAATTTATTTTACAATTGCGAGCCATTTACATATTGCGAGCCATCTTTCTAGCGATGACGTACTCAGACCAACAATAACAGCAAAAAGAAAAATTCAGAGCGAGCGTTACAGGGTTACTGTAATTAATGACCATATGCGCCATGCAAGGCACCAAGAAGTTAACAGCCAACTGTCCTAATGACTGAACATACCCCCCGGCATTGAAGGGTTGCTTCAATAATTTCGTGCAATAATACTTATAATAACATACAAAATATTACAATTACAACATAACATTACAATAATAATCAGTTAGCAATTAGCAGTATAGCAATAAAATACAATAGTAATCGATTTTCAATACGAAATTTTACAATAATCAATACAAATTTTTATCCAAAATACAACAAGTATTATAATCATAAGCTAACACACTTAACTAACTTAAGAAGTTTCTTCCTGGGGTAGTACTGCGATTTTTGTAATTCCACGCTTTATGATGCCTCTTGCAGTTCGAATTTCTATTACTCTAACCTTACCATCAACTCCAGGAAAGAGTTTTATAATGCGCCCTAACACCCATCTATTCACAGGGAGTTCATCTTCTTTAACTAGTACTAACATACCTATTTTAATATTTGCTCGTTCTACCTTCCATTTTGAACGCTGTTGTAATGTATTTAAATAGTCCCTATGCCAACGTTTCCATATCAATTGGACAAATCTGGTGGTTCGTTTCCATCTTGAGAGTCTGTTTTCAGGTATATCAATTAATTCAGGCTCTACAACAGCATTTAAAGGTCTTCCAATGAGAAAATGGCCTGGTGTTAAGGCCTCTAGATCGTTTACATCGGAAGATAAAGGAGTAATCGGACGAGAATTTAAAACAGACTCTATCTGAGTTACTACAGTTAATAACTCCTCGAAAGTTAGCCTTGCGTTACCTACAATCCGCCTTAAGTGATATTTCACGGATTTAATTCCAGATTCCCACAGCCCGCCAAAATTAGGTGTCCGAGGGGGGATAAACTTCCAAACTATTCCTTCTTCAGCTAAATAATCTGCTAATTTTTTATTAGGACTTCTAATTAAATTGTTAATTCTTTGCAATTCGGCATTTGCGCCAACGAAGTTTTTAGCGTTGTCTGAGAAAATGACTGAGCATTTTCCACGTCGAGCAATAAATCTCCTTAAGGTGGCAATAAAGGCGTCCGTCGTAAGGTCACTTACTAATTCGAGATGCACTGCCTTTGTTATAAGGCAAATGAAAAGAGCTAAATATACCTCATGGAGAGTTCCTTTCCTCTGTCCCTTATACCTAATAAAAAATGGACCACAAAAATCGGTACCTACATGGTTAAAAGGTGAGCTTGGATTCACACGCCCTGAGGGTAATGAACCCATAATTTGCTCAAGAGTGACTGGTTTAATTTTACTACAAATAATACAATCATGGGTAATCTTTCTAGTTAAATTTCTACCTTGTAATGGCCAGAATTTTTGCCTTATAAAACACAATAATGCCTGCGAACCTACGTGTAAATATTTCCGATGATAATGTTCAGCGATCAGTTTAGTTAATTTGCATTTAGCAGGCAGAATTATTTGATGTTTTTGCGAAAATTTTAGATTAGCCCCTTCTAATCGGCCTCCTACTCTCATTATATTATTTGTATCCAAAAAAGGGTTCAAAGAAAGTAAATTACTTTTGTTATTAATTGGTTTACCTTGTGCGAGGGAATTGTAATCTAAATAAAAATAACATTTTTGAATCTCTCTTACTAAAAACGATTCTGCCTCACTTAACTCCTTTGAACTTACCCATCCTGTTCTTCTCTGTGTTCCTTTATGATGTGCACATCTGGAGTTCCAAATGAACCTGAAAATATAACTAATAATACGTAATAACCTTGAGTAATTATTTGTAATACCAAGAATATAATCAATAAACTTTGAAGGTGAAGTGCATAAACAAGTAATGTCAGTTCTTTTTCTCAGTTCAGTGGAAAAAGTGTCTGTATTTTCTAATTGTTCAAAGTCAATATTCGTGGTTGGTATGATAACTTCTCTCAAAAATGGAGGACCCTTCCACCAGAGATCAGCATCATGTAACTTGTCAAAATTCAATCCTCGAGAAATAAGATCGGCTGGATTTTCCTCTGAACGCACATAATTCCACTGGTATGTCTGTGTTAGTTCTTGGATCTTTAACACTCGGTTAGCAACAAAGGGTTTTAGTAAATGTGGAGAATTCTGAAGCCACGCTAACACTATGGTTGAGTCACACCACAGGCATACTTTGCTGATGTCCAATTTCAATAAAGTCACCACCTTTGTAACAAGTTGTGATAGTAGTATAGCTCCGCAGAGTTCCAGGCGTGGTACTGTCAACGATTTGAGGGGAGCTACTCTGGACTTGCTGCAAAGCAAATGTGAAGATAAGCTATTGTCACTTCTACAGCGTAAATAGATGGCTGCTCCATATGCGAGCTCTGATGCATCTGAAAATCCATGAATTTGTATCTCAGAAAAATTGTCCTGTAGAACATATCTGCTCACTTGTAAATTGTTGATAGATTGCATGGAATCAATGAAAAGTTTCCATTCCTTAATTATCTTCTCGGGTAGCGGATCATTCCAATCAAGCTTTAGTAACCAAAGTCTTTGAATGAAGATTTTTGCCTTTGTTATCCCTGGACCAAGCAGTCCTAATGGATCGAAAATGCGAGCAATGTCAGACAACACTGTTCTCTTTGTGTAAGTAGTTGGTTCCTTGATCGTTGATTTGTACGAAAAACAATCTGCTTTTGGATTCCATAATAATCCTAAAGTTTTGATGCTCTGATCGTCGAAATTACTGAAGGAGTATTCTTCTTGTTCATGCGGAAGCTGCAAAAGATCAGGATGATTAGCACACCATCTGTGCAGACGCATACCTCCACGCGCTAATAAGTCAATCAACTGCGACTGTAATTCTTGAGCTTCTTTTAGAGTATGGGCTCCTGTCAGTACGTCATCGACGTAAAAGTCCCTTTGTACTATTCGCGCTGCTAACGAAAAATTGTTCCTCTCGTCCTCTGCTAATTGGTTGAGTGTGCGTGTTGCAAGATATGGTGCGTTGGAAGTACCGTAAGTTATAGTCTTCAATCTATAAACTTTAACTGGTTCTTCTTCGCTACTCTTCCATAAGATGCGTAATAAATCTCGTTGATGCTCCTTAATCAAAATCTGACGGTACATTTTAACGACGTCTGCTGTGAAGACGAATCTATGAGTACGAAATCTACAAATAATATCAAACAGTTCGTCTTGAACTAACCCTCCATTCAGTAAAACATCGTTTAGCGAAATTCCAGTAGTCGTAGGAGCTGTGGCATCGAACACTACCCTAAGTTTAGTGCTAGGTTTATCGGGCCTAAAAACCCCATGGTGAGGAAGATAATATGAAAAATTTGCGTTATCTTCTTCAGCAATCTCTTCGGAATGGCCTAATTTATTGTATTCCTCAATGAAATCTTCATATAAGTGTTTCATTGCGGGATTGCGAGCGAAGCGTTTAAGTAAATAATTCATTCTTTTACTAGCGTTTTCTCTTGAGTCGCCTAAAAGGCTAAGCCCTTCCTCTTTAATTGGCATTTCCACTACATATCTACCGTCATCTTGCCTGCAATGCGTGCGAAGAAAATGCTTTTCACAAAATTCCTCTTCCTGACTCTTCACCTTTTTGAATCATTAACCCCTTCAATCTCCCAAAACCTTCTCAAATTATCAGATAAATGATCCATAGTTTCAACAACCCCACAATAGTTATCAATATTGTCTTGCTGCGGCATGCGCACTGACCCACTAATAATATATCCAAACACTGACTGCTGAAGAATCAAATCTTGTTTATTTATTCTATTTGTTCCTAGTAAATCAAAAAATACTTCGTTAGATAATAAAACATGTATTGGACCAGGTTTATAAAACTCAGGATCAGCTAAACCAATGGATTGCAATTGCTTAAGATCAGGAATGTGTAGATGTCTAGCAGGCGTTATTCGAGTTATTTTTCGAACAACAAAAAAATGTAAAGTACGAATAAAATCTCTAGTAGCGTTAGCGATGGTTGCTATAGCGTTTTCCTTAATGCTCATAACTGCACCATTGATACCTGAAATAGAAGCGTTTATTTTCTTTCTCTTCAAATTCAATAATTCCATACATTCTTTAGTGATGAAATTATTTTGAGAACCAGAATCAAGCAAGGCTCTCAGCGAGATAAATGTCCCATCAGCACCTTTCACATAAATAATTGCAGTTGAAAGTAGAACTTGTTTATTAAAAGAACTGGAAATATTCAACACAGTACTGTTAATAGAGTTCGCCTGGTTGGTTTCACTAGCGCTTCTAACCACTTGGCTGCTTGCCAATGGAGTAAATGTATGCGCATCTGGAGAAAGATTACTGCTAAACTTATTAGTCATGTTTGTGTTTTGATTCGATGTGCTATTCATTCTATCGGAATTTTCTTCACCTCGATCCAAATGCAAGAGCGAATTGTGGAATTTCTGGCATTTTCTGCATGTACTAGAGCTTTTACAGTCCTTAATTGTGTGGACCGAAGATAAACAATTGAAACAGAGTCTTTTAACCTTTACAAATTCAAATCGTTTCTTGACTGGTAAATTTAAGAATTGCGTACATTTTAACAACAAATGATCACCCTTGCAATAAACACACGTTTTTTTATTTTCCGAAAGTGACGTAAAAGCTTTAGTATTAACTAAACGTTTCGGTTCCCGTTGCGAAGGCTTGTAATGTGATAGAGTGCGCGCGTGTTCCTTCAAAAAACATGTTAGTTGTTTAACTGTTCCTATTTCATCTTTTTTAAGTGATCTTTCCCACCAACAACGAGTATTTCTATCCAACTTTTCAACCAATAAATAAACAATTAATGTATCCGAAAATTGTTCCACTTTTTGATTTAATGCTTCTAAGGATCGTAAACATTCATGCACATTATCTATAAATTTTAAAAGCGATGGAGTAGAATCACTTGTTTGAGGTATAGAAATTAACTTCCTTATAATAGAATTGATCAAATCCTTTTTGTTGGAATAGCGTTCTACCAATAAGTTCCATGCTATGTCATAATTTGAATCCGAAATTGGAATAGAATGAATAATATTTAACGCATCCGCCTTACAAGAACTCTTTAGATATTGTAATTTTTGCGCGTTAGTTAATTTACTATTTTTATGCACAGCTGCGGAAAATAAATCCTCAAATTCAATCCATTCTTCGATCTTCCCACTAAATATAGGAAGCGACAATTTAGGCAGTTTAATATCCGAAACAATTACATCTTTATTCGAACCATTTTCATTTGAAAAGCTATTCGTTTGCGAACTAATCGCAGAAATTTTTCTTTTAATTTTCAATTTCATCTATATTATCTATTATACTTTCTTTTTCGTTAATGTATTCATCAGTTTCTATTTCTTCGCAGTGTGCAAATAAAGACTCGAAAACTTTGTTTATTTCTTTTTTGAATTCTAGTACTTTCGATTCATATAATTCTAATAAGTAAATGTCTGCTTCATCAACAGTTGTATTTACTTTACTTTCAAATTTTGTAATACTAGATTTTAAATTTTTTTTATTAATTTTAATAGTTTTTAGTTCACTCATGATGAAAACTAAATAATATCTCACTTACCGTGATTGAAGACTGCTTCACAGTAAGAACGAAAGCGAACGATGGCTTAACTGCGTAATCCAACAAATAAAAACACATTCCAAACTACGAAATTAACTTTTACCTTTGGTCTCGACGGACCATGATGTTCATGCGATGCGTGCAAAACAATTTAAACTTAACAATAGTGGACTGTATATTAATTTATTTTACAATTGCGAGCCATTTACATATTGCGAGCCATCTTTCTAGCGATGACTTACTCAGACCAACAATAACAGCAAAAAGAAAAATTCAGAGCGAGCGTTACAGGGTTACTGTAATTAATGACCATATGCGCCATGCAAGGCGCCAAGAAGTTAACAGCCAACTGTCCTAATGACTGAACACACGAGATAAGTATAAAGTAAATTTATTATAAAATTACTAATATGAATGGAAGATGGTAAAAGATGGGATAATAACATAATAAATTGGCATAACTAAAGGTAACGATAACCCCACTAATACTAATCCATGAATTGTTCATGTAATATCAACAGTTCACGGTTTGGCTTATGTTGTCGAACCTCGGGAACAAGATCAGGATTCACAAATGCTGGTGCCTTCTGTAGTACAACTGGGACATCATCCCTTCTCAAACTTCCTCGAAGGCAAGTCAACGTTAGCATCGTCAGCTTACAGAGAACACGTCTGCTTTCATCCACGTCTGGAACTCGAGGTGTTGCCTCCGCTGCTCTGCGCTGCGCTGGGCTGGCGGCAGATTACGTCACCTAGCTGGCGGTTCTGATTTCCCACATACATACTTTTAAAATATGCCAGAATAACAGAAGGAAGTTTAAAATATAATTTTATCGCTAATTTTAGACATTCGATTCTGCTGTTATTATATCAGAGAATGAATATCAGTAACAAACAGTTACACACAAGTACAGACACAGTTAAGTAAGCTATTGCAAAAGAAAGTGGAACTATTCTTAAACCATTTACTTTATATGCTAGGCTTGGTACTAGTGGACTAATTTAATTTCCTAAAGTAGCTTCAGCTTCTCTTTAGAAACTATTCTTTTGCACTTTATTGTAAGTATTCATGTATCTAGGGTGTAGCTAAGTATAGGTACATAATGAAGTAATTTATCTGAACAAAGTTTAATGGGAAATAAATTCTATAAACGTAGTTAACTTCTAAAATACTGCAGTATGCACATGAATAGATGCCTAAAATTCAGTACAGAGGCTGTTCTCACACGTTTTAGACGGCTTTCATTGTATTTTGAGAAATAGTTTACCCCAAATTTGTGTTTTAAATGCTGTAATTCATAACTTTTATTCTTCACTATCTCTACGCACCGTAATGTTTTAAACAATAACGCCTTTTGTGGTATCGGAAGGGGTATATTATCCTATTCGTCTTGAACAGCTTTCCAAAGTCTAAGGAGGGTTTTGGTTGAGGGTTTAGACAAACCGCTTTTAAAAGTCCAAAAGTGCAAAAATCCATGATTGATACATAAGGAGATGTAGTAGTAAAGGCATGAGTGGAGGGCATAGCCTCAAGACCCGTTTCTTGTTTCACTTATCTCAGGAAAGTAACAGTGGATTTTGATTGCATGGCTGCTTGCCTTGTCTTGATGCAGTTCTACTGACTGATGGCAATGTGAGTCAAAAGAAGGAATTTCATATTTGAAAATTGGGTATAAAATATGTGTAAGGCTTATTATACGTTTTCTAACAGTTATTTTAAGTTTTGTATCTTTCCTATCTTATTCTAATTTCAGCTTATAATTGCCTGCCAGAATGTGAATTCAGAAACGTAGTTAATGCAAATGAGAATGAGTACTATTTAAGTCCTGACTTACTACTTCAACAGAGAAAGAGATTCTGATTTCCTGACTAGCGCGCGTTTGTCTTCTGGCTACATCTCTCTTAGCTGTATTACGCTCGGCTTTATCTTAGGCCCTTGCTAGGCTTCGCCGACTTAATTAATACTTAGGGGCCAACTAGTTGGATTCTGATAGCTTCGGCTATATTATTTAAGAGCTTTAGTTAAGTTAATTTTAGTTCAAATTATTAGTATATAAGTTCAAGCCCGAGTGGCGGTTTTATTGTAAAATTCCAAGCCGGAACTGATTGTAAATATACTGAATAAAAAAGGGTTTTAAACCCTTCTCAAGTCTTACGTATTTTGTTCACACACTAGTTTTCGTTATATCACTAAAACCAACAGCAAACATAAATCCCTTTGAAAAACTATCATTAGATTTTCATTCATTTTTTCTCTTTGATGATAATAAATGGATCTGTTTTATCGCGGTCATTTAAATATACCCAAGATTCATCTATTTTGGCAATATTTTTTCATTTACGCCATCCGAATAATTGTTCTTCACAGAGAATTTTGCAGCACGTCCTGCTTTCGGCGATATATCGTGGAGAAAGACGATGCACATTACGTTTTTACGCCTTTTTTAAGATTCAAATCAGCATTAATCATTTTGTTTACAGTTGACACTGAGCATTTTAGTGATTATGCAACTGTCTGTTGACTTTTGAAAATTTTCTTTTAACATTAAAGTTCTTACCTTTGCAGCATTCGAAGCATTCTGTTTTGCCCTTGGATATGTATTTGAACAATTTTTGTCTTTGAAGCTAAACTCTGGTACTTTTCTCTTTTCTCATTGACTATATTATCTATTGTTGCTTGGCACACTGAAAAATTATGGCTTTCGCAGAATTTTTTAATAACATAAAGGAATTTTTAACAACTAAATATGAATAATTTTCTTCTCAAAGAGCACAAATGCACTCTTCCATCCATTGCTTCCTGAAACGGCCATTTTGCATGAAAACAAAACTATCATGTAGCATACTATAATATACTTAATACAGTTGCAGTGAAAAAAATTACAAGTATGCGCCTTTTTCAATAGAAAACAAAAGTCTAAAAATGTGCGAAAAGTCTATGCAAGAGAAGGAAAGAAAAAACAAATTAAGCAACACTTAATTTTTTATTTTTAATTACCAATCTGCTAAATGACTTCGTATACTAAAAAGGAAAACCATACATATAAAATGGAAGTAAATTATCGAATGGAACAAATAAATGGGTCCAGTGAAGCCATTATATC
>KK119785.1:537132-553594 GCA_000611955.2 Stegodyphus mimosarum
TGAAGTAAGCTGTGAATGCTGATTACTTCCTCCCTATTCCCAGGTTTGATTTCCAATCCCAAATTTTTAAACAATATTACAATAAGACACTTTTAAGCCACATATTTTCTGTTCATCAACAATCGCTTAAAGAACTTTTCTATTTTATCAGGTTTCGTTCCTCAGATAAAGAGAAAAAGACGATGTTACTACGTAAACGATCATTTGCAAATCGCATAAAAGCGACAGTATAAAGAAACTGAGAATTTAAATAATGGCGTGATTTCCTCTGGAATAAGCTTCCTTCAAAAGGTGCATATAAGCTTAAAAATTGCATATCGTAGGAACATTTAACACTAATAATGATGTTCCAGTTATTCTCCTAGTAAATGAATGGAAATTATTTTAAATCAAGGTACGCATGACTTCTGAGTAGTTCTTACAGTTTCAGTAAAATGAGATTTAGTAAATGATAAAAATTCAATGGGTGAGTAATCAATGGCTTTATATAATGGCAGAAGAAATGATGTCAACATATGAAGCAAAGTGGGAAAAAATTTCAGCAATCAGGTAAATTTTACCGCGGAAAATATTATTTAAACCTGTGGTATATACACAGTCCAGTCACATTAATGTGACCATCTGTCAAAAGCCAGAATAACCACCTTTCGCAGAGCGGACTGCTGAGAGACGTGCAGGAAGAGAGTCACATAGGTCCCTGAAGGTGTTCTCTGGGATGTTGAGCCATGCCGACTCTAATGCCGTGGCCAGCTGCGCTAGATTACGCGGTTGAGGATCCATGGCGCGAACACCTCGATCGAGATGGTCCCACAGATGCTCGATTGGGTTTAAGTCAGGTGAGTTTGCTGGCCAGGGGAGGACGGTAAACTCATCCTGGTGCTCTTCGAAACACGCACGTACACTGGCAGCTGTATGGCACCTCGCATTGTCCTGCTGGAAGATGCCATCATCCTGAGGAAAAACAATGCGCATGTAGGGGTGAACATGGTCCGCAAGGACAGATGCGTACTTGTATTGATCCATTGTGCCTTCCACAATGATCAGTGAACCTAGAGAATGCCAGGAAAACATTCCCCAGACCATAATGCTCCCGCCTCCAGCTTGGACCGTTCCGGCAATGGTTGCAGGGTGGTTCCTTTCAGAGGTTTCACGCCTTATACGCCAACGTCCATCTGTCCGATGGAGCATAAAACGCGATTCATCCGAAAACGCAACCTGTCGCCACTCAGTGGACGTCCAGCTGCTGTACTGGCGTGCAAATTCTAGCCTTCGCCGTCGATGAACAGCAGTCAGCATAGGTGCACGAACCAGGCGTCTGCTTCGGAGGCCCAGACGCAGCAATGTTCGCTGAATAGTACTTTGGGAGACACTTTTGGTAGCCCCTTGGTTCATTTTGGTGGTCAGTTGCTCAACGGTAGCCCGTCTATCTGCCCGAACGCATCTCCGCAACCGTCGTTCGCCTCTGTCATCTATGGCCCGTGGTGCACCACATTTGCCACGTCGCTGATTTTGGACAGTCCCATTTTGCCATGCACGGTACACTTTTACCACGGCGGCACGCTAACAGTTCACAAACTCAGCCGTTTCGGAAATGCTTCCACCCTTGGCCCGAAAGCCAATGATCATGCCCTTTTGGAAGTCGGATAAATCGCTTCGTTTCTGCATTACGCCAACGATTGAAATGTTTTCCGAAGCCCTCACACACCCTTTATATACGCTCAACTGCACTGTGCTGCCACCTGCCTTCTGTGATTGGTTATTTAACTCTGACATGGAAAGTACGTGGTGGTCACATTAATGTGACTGGACTGTGTACGTATCTGAACAAAATATAAAAATATTTAAGTTTAATTGTTCCAAACTTAAGTACAGCTGTGAAAGAGTTTAGAGATCAGTATAAACAATTAAAGCAATATGCATAAATGCTCTTGATTTATCATTGGAACCAAGCATAAACCGGAAACCTTTTTACTTCCTTGTACGAAGTAAATTTTTTGGTTTATGCGTAGTTTTATTTCCTTGTACGACGTTCCTTGTACGTCCTTGATATTTCAACGAAAATATCTATTTTTACTTCTCTCGAATCCATTTCAATAATGTTTTTGCGTGAGATCTGCATCTACGGACAAAAAAAAGGACTACCTTTTCCCGAAACGGATTGAAGAATGGATTTAAAATGGATGCAGGAGAGATTTTTTTCGTGACATCTATACGTACATACACCTGTGTATGTGTCTCGTATAACTCAAAAAACGAAAAGCCTCAGAACGTTGACATTTTGTATATGGGACTGCTGTAGCATGTAGTTGTGCACCTCCTTTTTTAGTTGCGATCGACTGCCATCAAAAATGTATATATATATATATATATATATATATGTGTGATGTGCGATAATCGAATAGATAGGCATAGGAATGACGAAGCTGAGCAATACGGTTGCAATAGAATCCGGGGTGTTGTCGTTGCAGAGCGGAAAGAGCAAATAATGACACTGAATAATTTAACTTTCTATATCTCTATTCTTTATTCACTTCAAAGGACCGATCATTTTTTCTTTAGACGAAGAGCACTGTGACAAACTGTAGCAACAAATGAATCATTAAGAAAACAACCAGCTGGTTATTATTAGAGACTTCCTCTTTCGGACTAACTTAAAGAAACTCATTTTTAGAGCCCAGGTGTAAACGGTCTGCAAGGGAGATGTCCTGAAGGCTAATGGGTCTTTATCCCCTAATGCTTTTATAATGCCGACTTGTTCACGGCTGTTCGCTGCTCTTTTGTGAGAAGAGACAAAGCAGTGGAGTTGACTGGACATGTAGTCAGAAAAGACTGTGGGAAACTCGCTCGTTCCCTTCTGTAAGATATAGCAATGTAACGGTTTACGCTATTTATCCATTATTTAATCACGAATGATTGTTGAGTTTTAAATAAATTTAAAAAGACAATCCTGTCTTGCTATTTTTCCATAAAAGCTCGGAAACGTTACAGCACCAAATTACATATCCGTAGTGATTTAAATTAGGTAATATCCAATTTAGATTTTTGCGTCATGACTTATTGAGCAAAGGTAAGAAAAAGAGACAAAGCAGCGAAGGATCGTATAGGATGTGATGGCTGAAAGCAGTCTGACTAAAAATGGCGAGAGCTATTTATAGTAGCGGTTACATAACATGCCAGAGTGTTCTCGAAAGTATTGGTCTAGAGGGAAGATCCTGAAATTGTGGAAGGTTAATTAGAGGTTGCACGTTCGCGTAGAGCAAAGTTATTGCATTTTTTATATTGTACACACACACACACACACACACACATATATATATTATATATATATAGTATATATATATATATATATATATATACAGGTGACAGGTGACGGAGGACGTGGGCACCATGCCTTTACCATTATGGTTAATTGGTATTGCGCCACGTCCACCATTGTTTAGAGAGCCCCCAGATGGCAATGGGGGCACACTCAGGCGCGTGCACCAACCGTCAAGATCCAGGTATTGTGGTATTGTGTAGAATAAGAATGCGAAAGTTCTATTCAGATAGGTGAATTAGAGATGAAGCTAGAAAATGTAAGTCTTTTTATATTATTGAATACATTTTGTGGTCAATATTTTACAGTATGAAAGCTTTTATTCAATTGTCGTCTTTTATACTTGAAACTTGGGATAATCCATTGCTGTTAAGCAAAATATGTTTCTATACTAATACTTCTATACAATGTTTTCATGATTTTGGTAATCTTCCTTAATAAATGTCTTTGTTTTATTAAAAATTTCCTGAAGGCCTGTCTGTTTATGGAAGGTATAGGTATGATAAATACTTGGAGAGACTGCTGCATAATTAAAAAATGAATGACAGCGTGGGATTCGAACACACGCCTCACTGAGACTGGCGCATAATTAGAACGACGACACTGGAAGAAGAGACTTGCAGACTGACGTCGTCGACTGAACATAATCTTTACTGCAAGACGCGAACTAATTATCGAAACATATTTATTTTTCATCACACATGATCATGGCCGTAACCCGCAGGCCACAATGTTATATAGAGTATCACACTCTTAATAACGGCATAGTCAGCAATACGACAAAGCATATGCGAAATGAATTAGCGTACAAACGGCAATAAAGCTGGAAACTAACTGAGCATTTATCCATTCTAGGAGTCTGTTAAGTCAGAGTTTTTGCTTTACAAAGGTTAGAAAAGTTACAGTTCTCAAAATTACGTCATCAGCGTTGCGCAGGCCATGCAAAATTGAATAGTCTAGAAATGACACAATCCAGAGAAGTTATTACGATTTTCAGAACACAGAGGGAGAATTAAAGGGTTACCGTTTGTTTAAATTATAATTTTGACTTACGTATTTTTTATCTGACATATTTATATGTAAGGAGGTGGTAACCTACTTCTGCTACTCGGCTCAGTGAGCTCAGTTTATTAATTCTATTAATTCTATAATTCTATAAATTCTATAAATAATAATAATATAATTAATTCTATCAATTCTATAAATATAATTGATTCTATTAATTCTATAAATTATGCATTTTTTTACTTCAAAAGTGATTGAATTGTGTTCTCATTTTCTGATTAATTTTTTATGCCATCGGTTAATCTGCATGCAATAGTTGTAGAATTCTGAAAAATTTAGAATCGTTTAAGCGTTAAAACGTGGAAAGAAGCAGCCATTTGTTTACATTTGAAACTCTTAGTAGAATAGTGAATTAAGTCAGTTTCTGTGCTTTCAGTGTCTTTTTGTCGAGTGGGACCAAAAGTAAGTTTGGTTTGGTTTATGTGATTACGGCAAACCTTCGAGGGCTGTCGGCTTAACGGGAAGGATGCCTTCTAAGGGAACCTGGCTCGCATGCACGTTACACATGAGAACAAACACGAAAACGCCCATGCAGCCCGCCCGTTTACGGGATTCGAACCTCGAGTGTTCAGCGATTATTTACCGCTCGGCCGCTGGTGTGCCGGGATCAAAAGTAAACTCTTAGTTTTGTGCACCAAAAATCCGCTTTCTTGCCCGCTGACCGAATTGACTGTTTTTTCGTAGAAACTGTCCTTTTAATTGTAAAAATTGTGTTTTAACTGTTTTAATTGAATTTGGTGTTTTGTACATTTTACAGTTTTTGATGAAGTTCCTTTGATATTTTATGTATTTTTACCTTGCCATTTTGTATTTTACCTTGCCGCAAAGCGAGAACTGAATTAATTGAATGAGAAATATATCTCCAGTGAAATTCGAGGAAATAAATTCAAATGAAATGCAGCAAAAAACGTACATAATTTAAGAGGCCGTACAAAGGAAGTCATGTGGTATTCACATCATATTTTTTTAGGGACGTGGAAAGAAATCACTTAAGAGCTTTTTATTGCGTTAGTAGATTGTATAGCGGCTTGGTAAAATAAAGAATACTGGCATTTAGTAGAAATATTTATCGCAGTCCTGGTGCCCAGGCGATCGAATGAAATAAATGCTGCTTTATCTTGAATAATTAAATCTTCTCTTTTGTGTAAAATCTTTACATAGCGATAAGTTATGATGAAACATAATTTCATCAATTTGTTTTTTTTTACCATTTCACGTTGTCATTTTCAACAACGTGTTTTAAACATATGATTTTATTATATCTTGAATTCGTGAAGCAATTTAATTCTTAATTTAATTGTCTAATTATAATTGTGTAAAGTGTTAAGTTGGAATTCTTATACGAAACTTAGACTGCAAGCCTTTAAAAGCTTATGATTTAAAAAATGTTTTAAATTTTTTTAATATGCATATCAGCTTTCGAAGATTTAATGTTCAACACTTTGAGGGCTTTTTGTCTAAAATTTTTAAATTATAATTTCACTATCATCAAAACATGCTTTATGAGTAGGAAATAAATTTTAGGGCTATTTGAAAACATAGAGGTCTATTATTTTAGGGGAATTTTTTTTTAAAGAATCATTAGTATTTTGTTATTGCTTCTTCTATCCCGTAATAAGACTTTAAAATCTAAGTTTAAAATAAACCTTGAAAGTTTGCATTTGTGTTTGTCAAATTCATATTTCCGCAACTGAGGGTTTGGGCAGCATTGATAATAGTAGAGCTTTAGGTTACTTAGAATGGAAAGCAACAGACTCATGCCCTAACTTTTCCTTCCATCAACATATAAAGAAGGTTTTCATACCAATGGATTTAATGTTTCTCGAGCCCCAAAGTCACTGTGATACAAAAGTTCATGTTTTAAACAAGGCTCGAATCCCAGGCGCTTTGATGTAAGAGCAACATTCGCTTGCTATCGGAAAGCTGTGTGTAATCACATATTTTTTTTAATTATACAGCTTGTTTCTCAAATTTGAGAAAACTTCTAACCTTTTCCTCGTTTCTGAGAGATCCAATTATTTGTTCGCAGATATTTTTTTCTGACTTTTCTGAGGAAGGCGTTCACTGAATTTACACCCTTCGTTTATGAATTTATATTTAGGCTTATGGTAAGAAACATGAATCTTTTTATGAATACTAGTAGTGAGAAAGTGTATATGTATGTAAAATATCATTGATAGGCATTTGAATTATATGATTTATACTAACTGGCTACGACCAAAGTAATATTTATAAGTTCTATGTCCTGAAAAACTGGAAAAAAAAATGAACTTTTAATTTAATGTACTGCATAATAAATTGCTAACCGAGACCAAAGAAAAATTTATGAGTTCTGTGTACACCTGAAAAGAAAGTGCATAAAAACATTCCAATATGAATAAAGTCAGTTCATTCTTTCCAGGATGGATCTTGGATCATATCTTTGCTTCTGGCTTCAAGTACTAAGAGTTCTAACCAGTAATTAATCAGTATACCAGAGGCCATTAAAAATTTTAAAAACTAGAGGTGTGTGTTATAACATACACCACACCCGAAGGTGAGAATTAGTACTTGAGTAAACTCAGTAAATAAGCATTTGAAGGAATAATTAAGCAATTTATAAGAAGTTGAGGGCAGCAAACTTATGGCAATAGACAAATAATATTTGGCGATTCATGAGCACGAGAAAAGCAAGCTTCATTTATGGCAGCAGCAATCGAAATGAATGAGTATCTATGGTAAGTGAGTAGCTGATGTTGGAGACACGTGACCTAGCGCGAGTTGTGTGATTGGACAAAGCACTATTATGGGCAAGGTAAACTTGAAGTACAAATTTTCATTTAAATGATGCTAAATTTTTACACACGCAATTAAGAATATAAGAAAGTCCTAAAGCTTTGCAAGAATAAACGAAGTCCTTTCTTTGTAAGTAATTGAAAATTAAAGTTGAAAAATAGCAGTAATAAATATATACAGAACAAAGTCCATCAACTTTGTCAGTAAAATAAAGCCCTATCTTTGCAAGGTAGCGTAACACATAAACACAATTCTTGAAATATTAAAAATATATACAAATTTACTCTACCACCATAACGAATTATGATGGATAGTTCGCGGTCTCTTAACCACATGTTCTTCTGTAGGATCGTAGTTTGTTAGGTTTCTGATTGCTTCATAAGGTAAGTTTTCCATCTTCTCAAAGAAATTGTGGTCACTAATAAGGATTTGATAATGAATTGGGTTAATGATTATGTTATGAATTTGAGAGTTGCGGACGAACCATGGAGCTTTTACAATACTTTTTGGGATTTTATTTTGAAGGACGTTAATTTTCTGTCTATCAGTTTTGTTGGCTGTAGCCCAAGCAGGAACTGCAAATAAGATTATTGGCCAGATTAAGGTAATATAGACTGTTCTTTTAGTTCGGAGGTTTAGCTTTGATTTCCTTCCCAATCTTGAATAGAGGGCCATAAAGGCGGCATTAACTTTATTTGTCACATATTGAATATGTTCCTTGAAATTTAGAGATTTGTCAAAATATCCTCTTAAATACTTGTACAAATCAGCCACAGGGACCAGTGAGCCATTAATTCGGATGCTGTAGCTAACTTGGTAATATTTCCTATAGCGACGATATAAAATGAATTAACATTTTGCAAATTTCAATTTATCTTCCGGTCCTGGCAGTATTTTTGGATGATATTAACTTGAAATTGCAATTTATCAAATGCATTTCGGGGATTCCTTGAACTTGTCTCAGAATTACAGCATCATCCGCATACTTTAATATATTGGAATGAAACGGTAATGCCATGTCATTTATGAACATACTGAAAAATTTTGGGCCTAAAACCGAGCCTTGCGGGACGCCGCTGAAGATAGTTTTTCTTGATGAAAGAGCATCTCCACATCTACCTTGAAACTACGTTGCTTAAGGTAGGAGTGTATGAGCTCTATAAAGCTTTAGGCAACAAAAATTTGAGAGCTTGTATAAAACCAGCATACCACACTCGATCAAAGGCTTTCTCAAAATCGAGGTAGCATGCGGCTACTCCATTCTTTTTTCTAAATTCCTGTACAATAAATTAAATTAGGCGTAATATTTCATGGGTTGCACAGTGCCCATTCCTGAACCCGAAGTGATTTATGTCGATAAGATTCAGTCTCTCCAGATGATTGCTTAGGCGAACACTGAGAACTCTTTCAAATTCTTTTCCCAATGCCGGTAAAAAGCTAATGAGTGTGTAGTTTTTACTAGTTTGGGATCTTTTCCAGGCTTTAGAATATTGGTTATGATAGAATAATACTTCCATTGGGAAGGGAAATAACAAAGTCGGGTGCATACGTTAAAAATATTAGTGATGAGGACGATACATCTATTTGGTAATGCTTGTCGAGCTTCATTTGAGATGAGGTCATACCCTTTTGCTTTACGTTTTTTAAGGTATTTAATTATGTTCTTGACTTCATTAAGCGAGGTAGGTGATATAAAATCGGTATTCCTTCTATTAAGGATACTGAGTAGACAGTGGTTAACTTCTGTTTCATGTTTCATTCTTTCCAAGCAATAACCAATTCGTAAATAATATTTTGTTGCCAAACCAGGAAACAAAAACTTTGGGCACGTCAGGTTAATACGAATACGTATGATGTCATGATTTAAATTTAATATAATATAATAACTTTTCCACAATATCAATGAAAGAATTAAAGTGGCTATAGCATATCATGTCAGTTATCTTAATGTGAAACAGAAAAATGCCAACAGCAGATATTTATTTAAAATGCTGCCATTAACCAAAGATTTTTGACATACAGTGATTTCAAGTGCTTTGTTTAACGTCAGAATGATACATGATAATAATATATTTAATTTTTGGCAATTCTATTTATATTTCATATTTTGTAAAACTGACAACTCAGAATTTGAAAGCGAGCAGTAGCAACACTTTTCGAAAAAAAGGAGATTTTTATCTACAGCGTGCGACACTTACCACTCGCAAAAATGAAGGTGAATATTAGAGTTTTCAGAGTTTTTAATTAATATCACGGTTGATTAAAGTCACAGGAAGATGAGAATGATCAAAATGGCTACAGACAAATTTTTGGAACCTGAATGTACGTCTGTAGAAACTCAAGTCTTCGCCATTCCGGGGAACATGATGCCACGAGCAAACAAACAGACAGACAAACCCGCACAGATTTTAATACATTGCTGGCCACCCAATTTGTAACACCAAGAAAGACAAGAGATATCACAACAAAATTTTTTTAGTAGGTAACATGTTGATCAAGTATCAAATGATTAAATTTGTAGTCTTCTGTGAAGTGTGGTTCCTTCTAGAATCAGTAGCCAGAGTAGCCGCCATTGTTAGAGATCACCGCTGCCACAAGCCTCGGAATTGATTCAAAGAGACTTTGGATATGCTCTTGGGGTACAACAGACCAAGCAGCTTCGACATGTTGCCGAAACTGATCTGGCGTGGCAGCTTGGGATGTAATCTGGATCAATCATTCAGCAACCGCGGACCACATGTTTTCTATCGGCGAAAGATCCGGACAGCGAGCCGGCCAGAGAAGCAATTCAATCTGGCGATTGACAAAGAACCCTTGGACAATGCGTGCCACGTGTGGTCGCGCATTATCCTGTTGAAATATGGCTGTGGGCAAGCCCTGAAGGTAAGGAAGGACAACTTGTTTCAATACCTCGGAGATGTAGCGCTGGCTGTTTAAAGTACCGGCAGTGTGTACAAGAGGAGTGCGAGAGTGATATTCAATACCGCCCCATACCATAATACCCGGTGCAGGACCAGTGTGGCGGTGCATAACGCAGCTGTTCAGCATCCTCTATCCACGGTGTCTGCAGACTCGAATCCGACCATCGCGGTGTTGCAAACAGAGGTGTGACTCGTCAGTAAAGACAATTTCATTCCATTCTGCCGTCCACATCCTTCTTTCACCGCAGCGTTGGCGGTGGAGACGTCTGTGGTTCTGCGTCAAGGGTAGAAGAAGCAATAGACTTCTTGCGGACAGACCACTTTACTGTAAACGGCGTCGAATGGATGACACTGGATGATGAGATACAGACTGAATGTGCTGTGCTATGGTGTGACTGAGCGATCCGTCACTGCCATGCGCACAATGTTCCTGTCATCACGTGAAGTGGTGCATTGAGGTGGATGTGATCGAACACGTCGGTCCGTCGTACCTTGCATCCAACGGTCACATATCCGCATTACAGTTGTTTGGTTTCGTCCAACACGACTACCGATTTCCTTGAAAGATAATCCACACTCTCGGTAGGGCACTATCCTTCCTCTGTCGAACTGGAATACTTGATCAAACGATGATCGCTGTTTACTACGAAGTATAATTGATCGTTTGTTTTTAAAAAACCGCAAGAAAAACACAATTGTCGAATTTGAATTCGTCCAGTCCATATAGATATAGCCGAAGGGCCGCTAGTAAATGCAGCGTTATCGGCTCCTGATGACTTTGCCAAAAGGCACATGACAGTAAAACGTCTTGATAACTGATGGATGGATGGAAATGGAAGGAGGGGGGGTGACCCAGCGTCAATAGAGAAGAAGTCCAGAGAAAGTTGCAAATGAAAATGCAAGACTGATCGAGTGATCTCGTATTGTTCCTGACATGTGAAAATACATAATACAGTTACATAACAATGCAAAACAGAATATATACATTATATACAGGTATAATACAAAACATAAAAGTGCAAATGCAAAATATGACATACAATGTCAATTAAAAATAGCAGTACAAATATTAAGTAGGAAAATTTGATCCACAAAGGTGGGCCACAAGCGAACGGATATTTTTGTCTTCTTCGAAGATGATATAATTGAAGACTTCAAATTGATGTAAGTAAGGGCAAGGCAGTGCTTTTTTGAAAAAAATTTCATGCATTCTATGAATAAAGTCCTTGATATATTCAATTTTTAAGTCCCTGTGTAAAGTTTCGTTCGAAACGAAGTAATGGGCATCAGTAATAAGTCTCAAGAATTTATTTTGTAAGACTTGAATTTTATAAAGATCTCTGTTGCCAACAGTTGCTCAGACAGGAGAGGCATAGCACATGATCGGACGGACAATAGCAGTGTAAATATGCCTTTTATGCTTAAGTCTAACTGAGAGTATTTGCCTAACATAGGTATGAGACTTTTCATTGTACCGTAAGCTTTACTACGTACATTCTTAATATGTTCAGTCCAGGTGAATTTTTGACTAATAGTCACTCCTAAGCGTCTGCGCTGACATTCTAATCTTTTGCATATCTCACCTCCGCTAATACGTGTTGTAAAGTTCATGTTATTTGCATTCTTCCTTCAGAGTGTTGTATTTACGGTGGCCAGCAGTGTAGCATAGATTTTTTTCTTTCTAAACGTGCACCTATATGTGCATCAATATGGTGTAATTCAATATATTTTTTATTACTTTGTGCAGATAGATTTTTCTATATAAATATCTGATAGTTTCGTTGACAAGTAATTCTGTTCACACTGAGTTAACAAAACGGAAAGTATTCCAATAATTCAATTTATGTTTGATGTCAGGCTGTAAAATATTTGCATCGAAGGCTAAAAAAGCAGCTTTGTCGTTTCATGCAATATGTTAAATGGAACATTTCATTTATCATAGAGATGGATGTTAAACCTTTGTCTTTAATACCTCTGCAGCTGTCAACAGCCGCTTCGAAGGCCACCATTAATTATCGAATACAAATGATGTATTTAGAACTTTACCAGCAATCCATTAGTAATTCCTTAATGATCATTTTGTGTATGAATACAAGTCAATTATACAATATTAAATAGCTGTAACAGAGAAATTTCACTCTGTATTGGTAATATACTGTTTTGCTTTAAAACTTGCGATTTGAAAAATTTCAGCAACTGTTGATTGGCCGAATTGTATGCAGCTCACACATCGAAATAACGTGAAATTTTGAAGACATTCATTTCAGTGTCCATCCTTTCTGTTCACAAATTTTTTATCACAAATTTTTAAGAGCGAACGTTACAGTAGACATTAGATTTTTAAATTCAATAAATTGTGGTTATTCTGCAGCGAGAAATTCTGTATATGCAGTTTTGTGTTGTTTTTTCAAGACAGGCAAGAAAATCATGCAGACATCAGCAAAATTTTAACAATCATTTTTACACATTTTTTCGAAGGCAGATTTTCTTCGCAATGGCTCCAGAAAATGCAAAATTCGAAGTTACTAGACGGTATGTAGAGCGTAATAATGAAATGTATATAATACAGTTAAGGTAAACTGTTTACTAGTAAATTATTCACTTTATTTTACACTATTATTTTACTCGTATTTATTTAGGTATTTATTTAGAATTGTAATTAAAACTGGTTTATTTTCCCATACGACGCAGACGATTTAGCTACGCCGGAAAAGTAAAAATAGAAGAGCGCATGCATTTAATATTTAATAAATAAATATGTCGTAATTACTGTTGCCACCCACAAATATAAAAAAATCGAGGTTTTACCAGAATATTAATATTCTACTAAATAATTAAAAAGCTTATAAAAGCCGAATTAAAACACATCATCTCAGTTGTAGTTGTAGTTGTTTTAAGCGAAGTGTTGCTTATTTAATGTTGTTATTGAATGTAGCGAATTCGCTATGAGATTGAATTAATTTCTCTGTTTTTGAATAGAGTTCTGTTTAACGTTTGAGATATTGTGATGTTGTACGAATATTGCTGAGGAAATATTTCAGCATTTTGTTTTATTTATTGTGAAAAGAATAAATTTCATTAACTTTTTAACGACCTGAGCATTCACTCCATAACGAACCCGTACCTACGCAACAATATTTATACATGGATTACAAAAATACCTTTTAACTGTTAAGGAAGTAAATCCATTAACTATTTTACAAAGGCTAATTTTTGTGTTTGATTATTCTCGATTGCGAATAACGCTGAACTTGCGAACGTTTCCAATCCCATAATGCTTCACAAATAGTTTTTTTAATATCAATTTTGCGAATGATTAATCAGCCTTAACCTAACAGTCGGAGAAATCTTTAAATATACGTTGGGTGTCGTTTTACCCTGTTCTAATGGTAATGACATTTAGGATTTTAATGACGAAACACGCAAACATAATTAACACGAAGATAATTTACAGAAATGAAACTAAATAAGATGAAAGGTTAGTCCATGTCATCACGCGGATGGAATAGTGTCATATCAAACGGCATCATAAAACAGTCCATAGTTCCTTTCGATTCCTCAAAACGCGTCATCCTGCTTCTGCTTCCATCTCCCGTCTAAATGGCGGAATAGTCTGAATTCTTTCACACAGCTTGCAGAACCAACTAATTGTTGTAGACGTTTCCATTCTTAGACATAAAAAAAACCTTTGTGTCCACATATATTATAGATGCTTTGGATACATCAGGAAAATTCTATAAAAGTGAGTTTTGTTTCAACAACTTTGGTGATGCATTTAATGCTATTATTCCTTTAAATGGCACCTTAACTAATAAGGCAACAGGGATGGAAATTGTGATGGATGGCATATCCTCTAGAAGCTTTCACACAAAATCAGCTGCTTTGCCATGAAGCACTTTTTCATTAGATGTGCGGGTTGAATTACTTGGTACAAAGAATTCTTCGTACCTTGAAAACGATGACGCAGCTGAGTGGATAAAGTATGCATCTATCATTGGGTAAAAATCAGTTACCTTAAAATAGGATTTTGGATCTTTTAATCACTCGTCTTAACCCTACTACGTCAAAATTATTCAAATAGTTTCTAAGGATCCAAGGTCTCTAAAGCAATAGATACCAGATATCCACATTTTCATCGCATTTGACAATGCTAAACGAGGCATTTTTCAGTAATCTATGGCTAGTAATGGGTATACAATTTCAGATTGCAAAGAATTTGAAATAATGTTTAGGATCCTTAAACTTTGCATTTTATAAACTAAGAATAGGAAGACAGATGTTTCCAGTTTTTTTATTTAGTTGCATTGCCTTTTCTTGCCTCTTGGGCAAGTCAAAACTAACCGATAGAGGCATTAATCACATCACCAGACTTATGCTTCAAGACATAGACTACATCTTACCTACCAGTCCAGCGAGTTGGGTTTAAGTGTTGGTTTCCTGTTAGACGATCCGCTCTGATATATTGTTTTCAGTTCTTCTCAGCGAACAATTTCTTCTCGCTTGACATTGTTCGCTGAGAAGCAATATACATTTTGGACAGTTTTGGACAAATCGCAGTATACATTTTGGACAGTTTAAAACAACTGGTAGATTTTTCTGTTTCTCAGAATATGTTTTAAAACTAAATCTAGTTCATGTTCCGCATAATAAACAAGGAGAGCTTGTGAAGGTTTTTTTCTGTTACACTTTGAGGCACAGTATTTAATGCCACATTAGCTTTTAAAACAGGACTGATATTAGCTTCTAAAACAGGATTAATTATTTGATCATTAGTACAATAAGTTTTTCTCGTGATTTCTGGTTAGTTTTCATCTTCTATTTGCAGTGTTAGTTTCAATTTTTCTTTCGTGAAAAAATTATGTCTTCGAATTTTAACTCTTTCACAACCAAAGCGCCCAACACAGCCCTTCATTAAGACGACCACAACCGCCCCAAAACGGCCGAGATTGCGATCGTGTTTTCTTCCCTCCCTCTAAGTTATGCAGTAGCAGGTGCAGTTTCCCCATATGCATTATATCAGTTTACCGCAGACAACTTGTTCTAAGAGGTTTAATTGTGGTTTCTTATCTTTAGATTGCACGTGACATTTCGTTGCTGATTCTCTGATTTCAGTACAAGAGCTTCAGAATAGGTTTATGAAAAACGGGGTCAAAGTCTAATGGAATCTTTGTTAGAAAGTACAAAGGAATTTTCACACCTATTTCTACATTAATGGACGGGGAGGGGATGGAAGTTGCTGTGAAACTGGAAAAGTACTTCGGGCGTTGCGGTATTTTAAGGATACGAGTTAGCGAAGGGTTTGGATTTTAAAGAGTTAAATTAAGTTCTTGTTAAATATGTTTGAGAAGATTTTGATCTGGATGTTGAACTTGAAGATGATAGACGTATGAAGGCGATATAAAATCTTTTATCCTAATGATTTATCATTTTTATTTCAGTGTTGAAATTTATCAGCACTGACATTCAATTTTTGAAGTTCAAATTTTGAAATACTTCCTTGAGTCTCGTGCATAATAGATCCAAATCTGATTCTAAATTTTAATTTGAAGTAACCTAAATTTGTTTTAACATAGTTTGGGGTTATAATGGATACTAATTTTATTGCTATGAAAATAAATTTCTTTACAAATTCCCTGTCAAACAGTGTCCCAAATGTATCGGAGAACTGCTGAATTCTTCCTCATATTTGAAATCAATGCGAAGCAACCTAAAGGAATTACGTCCAACTGATTCATACATATTGAAAGAGGAGAGTTCTTCCAAGATAAAAAGGAAGAAAAGTGACGCTGTCTTAAGTGGTGCATTCAAAACTCGGAAAAATTAATTGACCTTTACCTCAATATGTCTCAGAATAAGCACCTCAAATAACAAAAGATTTTTTTTCCTCTGTAACACACATAGTGTCAAAGAAATGAGTCCATTAGAGAACAATAATAGAGAAACTCGCGAGTACGGAACAGATCAATCAATGAAATAGAGTTCTATGAACACGTGGAGGTAGTTAGGGAAGGGGGGAGAATACTGGTTCATTACCTCTCTTTGGGGAACAGGTAAAAAACAAATAAATAAAAGCCAAACAAAGACAAAAAACACAGAAATAAACTGCACTTTAGATCACAATGGAAGACAGGCAAGAAAAAAATGTATATTGGGGTATTGAGTGTGGAAAAAATACGCGATAAAAAGTTCGTCTGCGTTTTATTTTAGGCTTAAAAGAAAGAAGGATCCAACAGCGTGTTGGAAATACGTTATTGAACGAAACAATGAAGACCTTTCATCCAGATTAAAAAAAATAAAGAAGATTATATAAAAAAGAAGACTCTTTCTGTCGTAAAACCATGGTAAGGCAAGAGGCTTTTAAAATCTTTAGACAATGTTCAATTTC
>KK119785.1:553606-657655 GCA_000611955.2 Stegodyphus mimosarum
AGGACAAAAAACACAAATCGAAAAGAAACATCAAATAAAGAGTATTTTTTTTAATTTGAGTAATATATTTAGAAATTAGGCTTAGCTTGAATTTCCCTTGCAGAGCTATAAATAATTATTAATTTAAATAACTTGCTTTATTAAGCTAAGCTTTAATAAAAAATACTTTCATACAATTTAAACCCTTATCGAATGCAAATGCAATATATTTTACAGGGTGTTTATAAAGTCCCGGACCCATTTTGATGTTAAATAACTCATAAAATAATGAAGATATAAACAAACTTGTGGCATTTATTGATGGAATAACTTATATATTTTCCTTTTCAGGTTTGAATATCTTTACTTTTGTAAATATCGTCTGCGCGTGTGGTTAACTTCAGATAATTTCATTTTCCAGTCTAAATGTCTGTACTTTTCTAAATACCGTCTGCTTATTAAGAAGGTGTCATCAGTCGTATACTTAGACATGTTGAAAAACTTCGTATTTCCACAACTAGAAAAGCTTCAGCCACATGTCTTTTTGCAACAAGATGGTGCACCACCTCATTGGGGTACCATCGTTCGTAGTTCTTTGAATGACCATTTTTCAGGAAGAGGTATTGGGCGAGGAGGTCCAATTCCTTGGCCACCCAGATCACCTGATATAAAGCCGCTGGACTTTTTCCTTTGGGGATTTGTAAAGGACAACGTTTACAGGAGGAGAGTGTCGAACATGGATGACCTAAAAGCCAGAATTACAACCGCAATAGCCTCTGTGGATGCCGACATGCTTGCCGGTATAAATTGAATATCGACTTGGTATTCTCCGTGCGACGAAGGGGGCACACGTGGAAGTTCATCGACAAGGGTCATGAAACTTTTTGAGTCTATCTAACCATTTATGTTATTAATTTTAATCTATCTTTATTATTTTTTGAGTTATTAAACATCAAAATGGGTCCGAGACTTTACAAACACCCTGTATTTTAAGTTTAGATCCAATTTTTAATGCTTTATTAGTCAAAAGGGACAATTTGCCCAGAAGGACTATTAATGTCGTTTTGGAATTTTATGTTGATTAACTAAAAGCGTTGTTCCACTTTTCAAATTGTTGCCACCGAATATTATCGCCCTGTATTATATTTAAAGAAATTAAGTAATGAAGAATCTGCATAAATGTACGTATGTTTCTCTCATTGTTGTAAAACAACGGTATCTAGAGCTATCCAATTTTGAATATTGAATGTTTCCACCCGAATATGGACATCTGAAAGCCCAAATTTGAAATATGGAATTCGTTTCATTATCGATTTCATCTTTTGTAAAACTTTAACGAAATTTTAATCAACAAACTCAGGGATTTCAAAGCGAACAATGGCAAAGTTGCGCAGAAACAGAAATTTTAAAGATATGCTCATTTTAAAATTATTTTGCGGTATTGCTCTTGAACTGAATTTTATGGTTTAAATGAGAAGAACATATTTAATAAGTAAAGGTAACACACAGAATGTTAAAAAACGGCTCTTTGGACGTAATTTAAAATCTGAAACCTTTCGGATTTTTCTTTTAAAATTTTATTGAAGTTTTAAATTAGAGGAAAGTAGCCTTGTTAAATTTTATTTAACTTTGAAATTAGAGGACAGCAGCCTTTCAAATTTCATTTAACTTTTAAATTAATGAAAAGCAACCTTAAACTCAAAGACACCTATTCTTAGTTGAGAAAAATTTGTTCTGGATATACTTATGATTGAGAATTAAGG
Organism: Stegodyphus mimosarum; assembly: GCA_000611955.2. Classification (NCBI taxonomy): domain Eukaryota; kingdom Metazoa; phylum Arthropoda; class Arachnida; order Araneae; family Eresidae; genus Stegodyphus; species Stegodyphus mimosarum. Next base: position 555,349 of record KK119785.1, read on the forward strand.
ATAGTATTTTTATTTGAATGCAGGCTGTACATTTTAAAAAGCATTTATTACTTCGTTCAGCGAGATAAGTTTTTTGACTATTCATGATGATAGGAAACAACTGCATTCCTTATTTTCCATCTGAGTTTGCTTAACATCTATTTGAAAATTCTGTATTACAGTTTGAATGACATCATTGAGAACATGAGAACACCGACCGCAACGAAATAGTTAGAGATATGGATAAAGTGAGTCTTCATGCATAAATCTGTAATTGTCTTAAAATCCTCTAGTAAATAACCATACCACATATGCGTGTTGGTTTGACGTGATAATAAACTCACATTTGCAATATGGGTAGCTTAGTTACCTGGCGTACCTGAATTAAGATTATTGTAAGGCAGAAAAGTATTCAAAAATAAAAGCTAAAGTGATTCTTATGAGAAAAAGTCTACACATAAAACAAAAGGCAACAGAAAGACAAAAGCGCTAGTAATAATTAAGCTTCATAATAAAATTACATAAGCTGGAAGTAGTTTGAAAAATAAAAACCTCAAATAATATCAGTAAGTCCATAAGGCTTCAAGAGGTAAAACCAAGTCATTCAAACATTATAAGCCATTAGGAACAATGGTGTTGTTCTTAGGTGTCTCTATAGTTTAAGTAAAGACCATAGGATGCTTTAATTTCTAACTTTAAAAAAGTCATGAAATTTTACTCCTATCAAAACTGACAAATCACATAAACAATTTAGCCTTCTGAATTGTTTGGATTTAAGGAAATCTACTTTATTGGCAATCAGGTTCGAGATGTAAATACCTTCATTGGAAAACCATTTTCTCAAAAAGAGCTACATTGGTTATCATAAATTAAGGAAAAATCGCAAAAATAGCCATAACTACCTCAAACATAAGCCAAACCTTGTAAAATTTGAATGTATTGCCAAGTAAGAGTAGTTGATTAAAACTGCAATATGCAAATTAGTGGCGCTGCCCTCGAAATACGTCATCTGCGAGGAGCATGAAAGTCCATGTTCAAGAACAAGCCCACATATGTCACTGTGGTAGTGACATCAGAAATCCAAGGTAGCAAATTCGTAACAATGACCTTCAGGCATCATTTGCCTGCAGAACTACGATGGAGAGCCACTGGGAGACTAGAGGCAGGACAAAGTCAAACAGAAGTGGCCAGATGGCTAAATGTGAGTCCTTCTGTGCTTCATAGACTTTGGAGGCAATTTCAAACCACAGATTCGGCATCTAGGACATTCAGCCAAGGACGGCTAACTGCTACGACGAGCGTCGGTGACCGATATTTGACATTATGTGCACGCAGGAATAGAACCGCTATTCCAACTCTTCTTAGATCCTCTCTTGCTGCAGACACCGGAAGGTTGGTGTCAACTTCAATTGTGTGTAGAACGCTTCACGAAGGTGGTCTGTATGCGAGGCGAGCAATCATTTGCGTGGCGCTCACGTCACGCAACAGAAGGGACCGTTTGCAGTGGGCACGACAACATATCCACTGGACGCCTGATCGATGGAGCACTGTTCTCTTTACGGATGAGTCCAGGTTTAGTCTAGAAAGTGATAGTAGGCGTTATTTGATATGGAGAGAACCTGGAAACCGTTATCATCCGTCAAACATCCGTGAAAGAGATGCATATGTAAAAGAGATCCGTGGAAGAGGCAGTGTCTGGGTTTGGGGGGTGGATCTGTTTGGTGAACGCACAGACCTCCATGTCTTTCCAAGGGGAACCGTGAAACCTCAGGTTTATAGAGATGACATCCCTGAGGCTTATGTACACCCTTATGCCGGGGCAATAGGTGATGCTTTCCTGTTAGAGAACGACAAGGCAAGACTACACAGGGCTCGCATCTTAGATAATTATCTTCAACAGGAAATAATTATGCGCATGGAGTGGCCAGCTCGATCCCCAGAATTTAATCCTATCGAGCACGTTTGGGATGCTTTAGGGAAACATCTAGCTACTCTCAATCTGTCCCCTCGGACTCTTGTCGCGCTTGCAACTGCTTTCCAAGAGCAATGGCTGTCGTTTCCTATGAAACTGATAGACCGCAAAATTGAAAGCATTACACATCGCTGCATGTGCCGTATTGCTTCTAGAGGCGATCATATTCCATATTGAAGGTACTTCTCCTATAGCAAACTAACACCTTCGATTTGTTCATTTTATACATGTGCCAATTTCTATACTATCATAATAGTCTGGTAATTTCTTTTTATGTTATTTGATATGTTACTATGTGTTGTATATTGTGGGTACGTTTCATAAAATTCTACATGTAACTTTTTCAGTAATCGTGATTTTTGTGATTTTTCCTTAATTTATGATAACCAGTGTATACGGACAACGGCGTTTTATGCCGAATATGAAAGAGGTTCGAGGCACATTGCTGGATAATTACTAAGGATGGACAGCAAATTGCTATGTAACTTAATATTAAGAAGGACTGAACGCTAAACACAATAAAATATTATTGCTACATTATTCGGACATTAGAATAGAGGACATGGTTTGCTCAAGAAAGTACATAAATTGTTGAAACATCCTACATAAAAAAATGACCATGTACAGGAATGTGTATTGGAAATTAGGAAAATACATATGAACAACACCATTAGTTTATTAAAAAAGGTGTTAGTATGGGATATGTCCACAGTAGAGTACGCCGCAGCTTTCTACCATGTGGTGCTATGCTTTGCATAACATTAACCAGCAACTGTTAAGGCAACTGTTCACACTCCTTTGTCAGTACACAGATGAGAGTATGTTTGTGCATTGGAGGATACTTTCGATAAGTTGCTTCCTCAAAGCATCCCAGACATTTTCAATAAGGTTTAGATCTGAAGAATGGCTATACAAGGCGTTTAATATTCTTGCTGACTAGGCAATCCTGAGCAGCGAGTGTTTGATATCGACCATGAAAAGAAATTTGTTATTGAAAGAACCACGGAGGCAGTATAATTTCATCTGGCCGGTCATGGTTACAATTGCGACGACATGTATAAGAATACTGCCATTATAATCATGATGCGGGCTCATACTATGATACTGCATCTTGGATATCAGTCACTTTCCTAGATATTTTCTGGACAATAAGTAATACTACTGTCACGCTAGATAAGAAGCCTCTACAGTCCGATGGTGGACTGAGTATACTCTCATCTGGGAATAGCACGCAATCACGTTACCTGCATAAGGGGACGGATGCTTTCGTGGAGGACTTTATAAGTAAAGTCCACGAAGTTTCTTGGTCTGGTTCATAGATATGTTACAAAAACCACGAAAACGCCCATGTGTCTATTTCTTTCGTCTGAAGAAGAACCCAGGTCGACACTATCAGTGCTTAGCGAATTTACCGCTTGGTCTCTGGTGGGCCTAGGGACAATGAAGAAAAAATTCACAACAGGCAATAACTTTATTGTTGGAAATGTTTCAATTTCAGCTAAAGCTTTGTGCAAATATAGTTTTCAAGTTTCATGTTTGCGACTTTAATCCTGCACACTGTATATGCTCTCTTTTGGGGGCGGCAAACTTGGAAAAATCAAGCGTATCCTGAACGAGATTCAAACCATTGTTTTTCTACCTGTAAATGGAAGTTATTTATATCACACGTGCATATGCAAAAATCAAAAATGGAATAATTTCGTACGGCGTTTGCATTGACAAAACGTACTTTGGATGGATAATATTTATCTCTGTATGTGACCTTAAAAAGACAATATCTCATCTGTATTAACATTTACGAGACTGATTAAAATACACTTTGCTCTCATATAAATATTTATAAATGCTTAAAGTAATTTAAAATTATAATTGTAACGCAAATAGTTTTAAGTATAATCAGCACACTAATGAATTATATATTAAAACACATTGCGCATCTATATACTCCGTTTGCCAATATGTTGTGTTTGGTAATAATTTCGCAATTTAAATTTTGAATAGTAACTGAATAAATAATTTGAGCGGTGACTAAGCATTTCTTTATATTACATTTCCAGAACTATTTGCAAGTAATTTAAAACTACTGTATTATGAAGGATAATATGTGATTTCATTTACAGCTGAAGAGTAAAATATTTAAATTATTTACCTCAAACACGTGTATGACATCTACTTTTGTAAAGCAAAAAGGTTCGCTAAAACCGGAAAAAATGTACAGTAACCTAAAGAGAAAAAAACCTGATGTGTACACCACATGCCTTTTTTTTACGGATCTTTTAGGGAACTTTTTTTTCACTTTTACGGAATAAAAAATTATACTCATTTCGCATTTCATTTAAACTTATTGGATTGAATTAAATCTACTTCATCGATAGCGCATAAACTACAATAGAATAAATATACTCTTTAAAATCCACTATATTTATTTACGATAGCGATACTCTGACGCTACGTTCACTTGACAGCGTTACATCTCATTCATTTTATAACTCAGAATGCACAAAAATTATGTATATCATCTGAAGAATTATCTGATCGTTGCCATATGTTATCAAATACTACACTGGTGAAATAAATTAAGAGAATTTTCATATTTGATATATGATCTCCAGAACTACTGGACAGATTTTAATAAAATTTGGTGTGAACATAAGTTGATATAATACAAAAAAAATGGACATTCAACAGTTATAATATACACATGTTCGTGTGTAACACTCATGGGAGTCTGAAGGTCTGAAACAGCGGTTTCAGAAGACACAAAAGAAATGGTTGAGTAGAGGGTATGGTCCCTTCTTACAGCCATACAGGCCTCGCAGCGTAATGTAATACTGGAAATAAAACAGTTTATCAGCGCCTGTGGCCACTGGTCCCACTCATTCAGCAATGCAGTTTTCAGTTCCTGGATGGTTCTCGGAGGAGGGTTGCAAGTTGCAATTGCCCTCCCCAAAGCGTCCTAGACATGCTCTATTGGACTGAGGTCTGGAGACCTGGCTAGCCAATCCATCCGGTGAATATCCTCACTCTCGAGAAATTCGCCGACTAGAAAACCTCTATGTGGCCTCACGTTATCGTCCTGTGAGATGAACTCGGGGCCCATAGCACCCAGGAAAAGGCACAAATAGGGCTCCAAGACCTCATCCCTATACCTCACACCAGTCACAGAGCTTCTGTCAAAGCCATGGAGATGTGTGCGCCCATCCAACATGATGGCTGCCCAGACCATTACACCGCCACCGCCATAATTGCTGATTTCGAGGACATTGGAGGGTAGGTAGCGGGTCTCTGATTCTCTCCGTATGAAAGTACTGCGAGAATCGGTGTTTAAGTTAAAACGGGACTCATCGGGGAGTGAGTGAGTGACGGAAGACGCGAGCACTGTACCTTTACCATAGTGGTCAATCTGTCAAGCACCGCGCCCCCCATAGTCTAGAGCAGCCATGAGGCCACCGGAGAGCCGCACACAAGACGCCGATACCAAGCGCCAGGTCCACCCAGGGCAGTTCAGCCGACCAAAGGCCCACAGGGGACTCGCACCCTGCTGCCCAGACTCCAGATTAATCAGTCCAGCACCGCGCCCCCCATAGTCTAGAGCAGCCATGAGGCCACCGGAGAGCCGCACACAAGACGCCAATACCAAGCGCCAGGTCCACCCAGTGCAGTTCAGCCGACCAATGGTCCACAGGGGACTCGCACCCTGCTGCCCAGACTCCAGATTGGACTCATCGGGGAACAGAACGGTCGCCCATTGCTCCGTACTCCAAACACTATGCTTCCTGCACCATGCTAATTGGACTCTCCTGTCCGTAGACGTGAGCGGGACGCAAACAGCCGGTCTTCTGGCAAATAACCCTCTCTCATGCAGTCTTCGGGTAACAGTCACCCTTGTTACACAGGTTCCTGTGGCTGCATACAAGTCCCAAGAGAGCTGAGAAGCTGTAGCCCCTCTGTTACGCCTCGCTAAAATGGACAAATAGCGATCTTCTCTGGCCGTCGTATCTCTTGAACGACCTTGCCCAGGCTTTCTCTCGATGGATCTAGTATCCTGGAACTGTTTCCATAGGTTACACACAACGCTGGGTGTTAAATTAAACTCTCTGCATATCTGGACTTGCGAGTGGCCTGCTTCTAGCCTCCCCACAATTCGCCACCTCATTCCATCATCTAAACTTTGGCGGTTACTCATTTTTAATGTTCCGATATGAATTTAACAGATTGTTGCAAGATAACACTAACAAATTCGCCGAGGTGTGCTAGCGAACGGAATTCGTCTTACCCTCCACCTGTACTTTTTATGGGGCCGGTTGCAACTAAAATAGCAGGTGCACATATACATGTTATAGCAGTCTTATATACAAAATTTCAACATTCTGAGGTTGCTCATTTTTGAGTTATACGAAATGCATACACACATACGAACGTACTCACAGACGCCAAGAAAAATCTCTTCCGAATCCATTTTAAATCAGTTTTACAATTTTTTTGGGAAAAGAAAAGAGTCCTTTATTCTGTCCTTACTTACGGATGTCAAGCAAAAACATCGTTAAGTTGCTTTCGATAGTGGTGAAAATGGATATATTCGTTGAAATATGATACCCGAAATTTTTCTTGATTACAGTACTTCCTTTTTACTTAGTACAAGGAAGTAATAACAGGTAGAACTCCATATATTTAACTTTATAAAACAGGAAATGTGTTTTAATCATTTAAACGATGTCATTAAAATTTTAACCATTTAATATTAACATTTGATAAATATATTTCGTATTTATACAGTGTTTGAAAAAGAAAGCTGCGATGTTATTTCCTTAAATATTGATTAAAGAACTGCGCACCAATTGCCAAGTTTCTCAAAATAAGGCAGACGATCTTTAGGATAAATTTCATTACTGTGGATAGAAATGTTTCGTAAATTAAAAATTTAACATCTTTAGTCGTCCTCTGAGGGCAAATTCTAATTAGTTACGCTTTCATTATGCTTTCAAAAGCTAAATATAATACGCTTCGCGTATTTATTTACAAAATTCGTAGAAATATGTAAGTAACGTTAGCTAAAACAAAGCTCAACGAGTGCTGTTTTACCTAATTCAGTATTATTACTTAATAAAGCTCTCCGCTTTTGTTTTAAGTGAAAAAGGTCTCTGATTTTCTGGGAGATAGAAACGTGATCTGAGTGTAAGTCTTTTCCTGGTATCTCCTCGAACTTAGCAGTCAATGATTGGAAAACTTCATACTTATCTAATGAAAGTACAGTGAATATTATAGTTACTGGGTTTTTTTTTTCGACGAGATCCCTATAAAAGGTTAAACTTTGTATTTACAATAAGCTCTTAATTCTAATACTGGAACAGTTTCCAAAAAGCTCTGTACTTTATTTTAAGAAATTATTTGATTGGTACAACATGTTTAGAATGAGCATTTAAGAACTCAAAGCTTGTAGGCACTTTATCGAGCAAATTGTCAAGTACATTTGAAAGTTACAGAAAGCACCACAAACAAAAGGCTTTCGTTAAGATTTATTTAATCTTCAAGAAAATCGAAATGTTTTATTAATATATAAGGCATTTCTCTCGCCTTCTTAGCATGCCTTCGTGGAAGTGGTCAGCGCGCTTGACGCATATTCGAGAGGTATGTGGTTCGAGTCCTGTAGAGGACACTGCTCATTTTTCATATCTTCTGCTTTAAAAAAATACCTAAAGTTTCTACAGTGGCGCTTTTCTACAGTACCTAAAGTTTCTACAGCGAACTAAAAAGGTGGTGGATGCTGATTCTTCACCACCAGGATTTGGCGATTGGGTCCCCTAATCCCCAGACGCGCTTTAAAAGGGGAAGTATATATGGTATTTCTCCCACCTTCTTGGCATACCTTCGTGTTGTAGTGGTCAGCACGCTCGACGCGTATTCGAGAGGTCTGTGGTTCGAGTCCCGGAGAAAGCATTGTTCATTTTTCACATCTCCTGCTTTCAAAAAATGCTTAATGTCTCTACAAATATATCTTTTTATAACTGCTTTTGAGCTTTCAGGTGCATTGCAGCCACCATAATACTACTGATAGAACAGCAGCCAATAGAAACTGGTTAATTTAAAATTATATTAATTTTATAATTATAAGCATTTGATCAATTAATAAAATACGATTTGAAGGACGTGTATTAAACATCTTAGCAAAGAATAGAAATTGCTTTTTCTTTGCCAATAATACATTACGTTTGGCCCCATAACATTTATTATCCGCGCAATTTGGCAAGTGTCTCTTCCAGCAAACATGGATCTTTATTTAACTTTTATGCGGTTTGGCAAACACGTTGCCATTTAGTATGGCATAAAACTTGCAAATTTTCTTGAACTTTGTATAATTTTATTTGCACATTACAACTGCTTACCAAATTGAGAGAGAAATAGCGTACTTCTTAATGTTTTAAATCTTTATTTTATTTTCGATAACGTATCTAATTGTATAATTTAAAGCAATAAAAAAAATCTGAAAGCTTTCAGATTTTACATTACGAACAAATTTTTTTTAACGTTTTATTTGTTACCTTTATGTATTGAGTATCATGTTGTTTGCACTTAAACCATAAAACTCAATCCAACAGCAATATCGGAAAATAATTTTAAAATCAGCGGATCTTTAGAATTTCCGATACACAGTCTGGCGCGCTGGAAATAACTTTTTTTTCGTACAGTGTTTCCATTGCTCGCTTTGAAATTGTTGAGTTTATTAATAACGAATTCGTTAAAGTGTTACAAACTATGAAATAGTTAATAAAACAAATTCCAAATTAATGCTTCCAGATGCCCATATTCGGTGGAAGATTACGTTATTCAAAATTTGATGACTCTAGGTACTGTTGTTTTATCACAATGCGAGAAAGATATGTGCTTTTATGCAGTTTCTTCCTTATTTAATTTCTTTAAATATAATACAGGGCTGTAAAATTGGTGGCAACAGTTTGAAAATGGAATCAATGCAGAAATGAATAGACGCAAAATGCCAAAACGAAATTAATAGCCCTTCTGGACTGACGCCGTTTGCGCTAAAAATATATTCAGGCAATAACAATTCATATTTATGGACATTTAACAATTTATAATTTTCGCAATTAATTAATGATTCTATGCGATGTATTTCTCATCTTGACAAAGAATTACATATTTTTTGTCTATTACTTACAAGCGTTTGCATTAAATAAACTCAACTGTGTATTGTTGTTTAGGCATTTAAAACTGAAAAATTTATTCTTTCTCCATAGCACGAATTGTAATCTTTCGACTCTCACATTTTTCTTGCTTTTGTTCTCAAAAATTTGAGACTGGAATTTTCTTTTTACAATGTTTAGAAAATCGCATAAAATACAATTACCCATCATTTTCCATCTTATACATAGATTGAAATAAATTATCATTTGTGTTAAATGTTGAAAGTCAATAATATTGTGTAAAAGATTCGATAACAAAGAAAAAAAATCTGATAAATTAGCTTAAGCATTATAAGGAGTTCTTAAATATCTCGACGATCCCTTTCGATAACAGGACATTATGCGCATGCCCATTTCATTCCAAACAGTCTCCTGAAACCCACCGAAAATCCTCCCGAGTTAAGATTGTACCGCAAACATAAAGAGAGAAAATATGAATCAGTTACAACTCTACAACACATCCCCGCTTAACAACGGTGCATGGGCTTTACAGCATGGCCCAAATTTATGTTCCTGTAATTACAGCCATCTCTTTCCGCTGAGAGCGAAATTGTTGCCAGTCTCCTAATTTGGGGACTGCAACAATCTAAACTACACTGAGCAGTAACAAAAGAGAGAGAGAGAGAGCTGAAGGCCAGGGGCGGAGGCAGAGAAGTAACCCCTGATAAGAGAACTAATTACCTCGCCATTGCTTCTGATCAGAGACAGGGCATTCATATAATAATGAAAAGTAATGAAACAGTTTTCGGTATCTGCTTGATACGTCCTGGTCTCTTAAAACTGAAACAAGTTACGAGAGTGAAATGGTGCAGTTTGTGTAATGGATGGCTGTCCGGTTTCCCCTCGCAGTAAAAGGGGCATTTATTACAGAAAGATAATGTAATTTGGAAATGTCTTCCTTTTTTTTTAAGTTTATAAACATATGTACGTACATAGAACATATGTCTAGGTTAGCCTTTCAGCGTGTTAAAAAATGAGCTGTTTTCTGATATGTATGGAAATATCCTCCTGGCGTTGTTGTTGTTGTTAATTTTTTCCATGTCTCCTGGTTTGTTGTCGTTTTTATTGTGGTCTGGTTTCTGTCTATTTACTCGCTTCTGAAATTAGCCATCGTGGAAATGTATTTATGTTCCACATTCTGCGTGTTTTTATGCATGTTAATGTGATTTATGGTGCAGTTAACAGCGTATAAATGAGAAAAAAGACAGAGTAATAACATCGCATTAATTAGGACTATTACATGGTGCTTAGGCAGCGTGAAAAATTCGCGAGGTGGTTATTTAATTATTTTACTTGAATGCAATATCGATTCATTAGTCGAGATAATAGATTATTACTGCATTCTACTTCTATTTATGCAGTATTTAATGGTAAAGGTACGTAATTCCAAATGAGATATTTTGAAAGGCTTTCCCTAATTAAAGGTAATATGTTTTTATCATAAGCTAATTTGTATCAATGGCTGCTGATTTTTCCATGTTTCGTGTTTTATTCTCTAGATATTTTGGAAATCATAAAACTTGAAAATTTTTCTTTTTTCTCATAGCTTCCTAAGATAAAGCAAAATATTATTTCAATTTTTAACAGCTTTCCCTGAGCCACTGGTGCACACAGATTACTAAAACTGAAGCACTTCTTTTAGCATACTTGATTTTTGAATATGGTGCTTTAATCAACCTTACCATAGCAAACATGTAACTTTCTTAGCTTTATTGTCTAGCGCCTTTTAACTGCAGCTGCTTAATTATTTAGTTTTTGATAGCTAAATGCTATCATTATAAAAAAATATTACAAAAATATTTCTTAAATGTATTAACATTTATACGTTATACTTTATTTAACAACATAAAACAAATATATACTTCCAATAAATAAAGCATTTTTGAAGCGGCAGCTGATCCAACAAATGAAAAAATAAAAGTAAATAAATTAACAAAACGTTAATAACATGATGAGTGACAAAGGGTAGGCAGATTACTGTAGCAATCAAAGAATGGTATTTGTTACTTCCTTGTACGAAGTAAAAAGGAAGTATTATAATCGCGAATAATTTCGGGTTTCAAATTTCAACGAAAATATCCATTTTGACCGCCATCGAATGAAATTTAACGATGTTTTGCGTAATATCTAAACGAAAGGACAAAATAAAAATTTTCCCCCAAAAAATTATAAAACTGATTTAAAATTTATTCTGAAGATATTTTTTCGTGGCGTCTGTGCATATATGTATGTATCTCGCATAACTGAAAACAACTAGCCTCAGAACACTGAAATTTTGTATACAGGACTGCTATAACATGTAAATGTGCATCTCGTATTTTTGTTGCAATCGGCCGCACCAAAAGTATATGTATATATATATATATTAAGATTTTTATGCCTTTAGTTAACCGGTATGCAATAATTGTGAAATTATCAACAATTTAAATGTTTTTTAAGTGCGGCTAAGCCTAATTCTTGGTAATGATAGCGCTCATATTTGTTTACATTTGAAGCTTAGCAGAATAGTGGATTTGTTGCCAATCTAGAGAAACTAAGCTTCGCAAACAACAAAGTAACGTCTTCTTTTATTATTGCGAATTAAATTATGCCTGATTCATTCTGGAATTATCATTTAAGTTATTAGCTTGATTTTTCGTACAAATTTTGATTTTTAACTGTAAAATTTTTTAAATTGTTTTAACTGTACTTGGTGTTTTATGTTTTTTTTATATCTTTCAATTTTTAATGAAAATATTTTGAATTTTTATGTATTTTTGCCTTACCATGAAGTGAGACCTTAATTAATTAGTAGCCCGTGCGCATTAGGTAAGCGGCGTTGAATCGTCTGTGTTTAGTGCCGAAGTGTGGCTATGGTAAATAAATATAGTGAACTTTAAAGAGTGCATTTATTCTGTTGTGGTTAATGCGTTATCGACGAAGTAGATTTAACTGAAAATTCGTCAACTGTTAATTCAAGATTTTTTAAATGAAATGCAGGAAAATTGCGTATAATTTAATATTCCATACAAGTCATGTGGTGTACACATCAGTGTTTTCAACTTAGCTGGCGAAGAAGTGGGTGGGTTTTAATTGGCGATAGAAATACCGCTCATGTCTAATATCACTATATTCAAACAAGGAGAATAAAATTCAACCTCTTTTCATGATTTTTCCCGATATTATTTAAGTATTTATGGCATTTTAAACTCTCTCTCTCTAAATCCACACAGACACGTACACACACACATGTGTATAGAGAGATAAATCTAACAACCCAGATTTAGCTAGTTCTGGAAAGCAAACTTGAAACGTTGATACATTAAATAATTAGGACAGCTCATTCGAAGGCTGTTTACCTACGAAAGTTGATTTCATTAAACAAATAGAATGAAATACGTTATAAGGAAAATAGTACGATCCTATTTACTCTACAATCTGAATGTTTATTCTTCAGCAATGAAACCTAGTAGTAATTACAAATTTTTCACACATTTAGCCATTAGGCTGATGATAAGCCAGCAGTTTTATAAAGAGAGCCAACGTATCTGATAGTTACAAGTTTTATTTTCAGCCTCAATAAACCTTTCGAATGGATTATTATGCTTTCGCGCAGAATATGAAAACATCTAATTTTCTATGTGCTATTAACTTTTTAGCCTCCTAGTAAGTTATTGAACTGTTGTTGCTGATGCCTTCGGATAGAAGTACGTTAAAATATCATTATTCTGTAGGATGCTGCTTTTCTTCTGTAAGTACAGATGTCTTATTTTAACTTTTTTAAAGAATGTGAAACTTATGCGAAGCTCTCAGAAAAACGCATTTGGGTTTCTATACATTATTAACAAGATATAAACTAATTACCAACCGTACCAAAGACATATGGTTTCATGATTCAATTGATATTGTGAGATTGTTAAAAAAGTGTTGGGAAAAAATTATTGTTAAAGAATTATTGGTTTACTTGCGTATTCTATTGAGTGACTTAATTCTTATTTAGAATGTGATTGTGAATGTTCTAGGAATATTAGCTAGACATTTTGCAATGTTCCTCCTTTGTATTCTGTTAACTAAGTGTTCAGGAACCTAGTGCGCTTAAGTCCAAGAAGAGAAAGATAAACTTAAGAAGGTTTAATTACCATTTATTGCTCAAAATAAAGATTCATAAATGGCCCTTTGTCAGGGCGTACAGCAAAGCCTCCACTTGAGCTTAAACTCAAAAAGTGTAAGAAATAAGAACTAATGATTAACTAAAGAGATTTAGCCGAAACTAACACAAATTCTAAACTAGTTGGCTCGCAATATTAAATTAGACAGCGAAACTATGAAAAGGTACGCAATACGGCCGAACGGTAGTAACAGCTATAGAGACGTAGCCAAAAGGCAAACGCGCGCTATTCAGGATTACCAACTCTCTGTCGAAATCAGTGAAACTTAAATACTTTCTACTCCTCATTTGCATCTAACGCGATTCTAAAACCTCATTCTGGTAAGGAATTGTAAGCTGAAGCTAGAAGAAATAGTAAGGGTGCATACACTTAAAATAACTGTTATACAGTTATTATATACCTTACAACATTATAAATATCTATGTAATTAATATAATTTAAAAAGAAATTATCATAATGCAGTATATAACTTTACTTGGTTTTGAGAATGTATTTCCTTCTGTCGTACTTCTAAATTGTCGTTGATATTAGAATTAAAAATCTAATAAGAAATTTAAAAAATTCCAATAATCTATAAATTATGCGTATCGTTACATTTTTTCTTATTCTGAAATTTAAACTGATATTATAAACAGCCTTTATTCTCATTTGGCAACAGTAGGTATTAGTTTCATTTAGATGAAGTAAAATTATGTTTAGTAGCTGGAATTTCTGAAAATTTCGGCTTTCAGAATTCAGCAATGTAATATTTCCTATTTAATTTCAACAATATATGTCTAATAACATAAAAATAGTATTTTGAGTTTCAGTAGAATCATAATTTTATAATTACGAGTGTATAGAACAATCATTTAATAATCTTCGAATCTTACTCGTGAATTTAAACCTTCAGAATGAGTCTTGCTTATGGTTCAGTTTTATTTGTTAATTGTCAACTATAATATTTCATCTGTTTTCCTACGCATTACAAGAGTTCTACAGAGGCTGTTCGTACACCTTTTAGACGAACTCCATTGTATTTACAGAAAGATTTTACCTAAACGTTTTGTCTTTTAAAAATGCTATTTGATAACTCTCATTCTTCACTACCTTTATGCACCGTAATTTGCAAGACAATAGACCTTTTTTAGTATTAAAAGAGATATTCTGTTCCATTCCTCTTGAAAAACGTTTCAAAGTCCAAAGAGGCTTGTAGGTCGACATTTGGATAATTCGCTTTATAAAAACCCAAAAGGGCGGAAAGCTGTAGGTGTTACATCAGAAGATGTGTAGAGACATGAGTGAAGGATGTGGTGTTGATACATGGTTCCTGTTTCATATTTTTTCCAGGAAATTAACAGTGGATTTTAACTTGTGGCTACTTGCTTTGTCTTGATGCAGTTCTACTGATTGATAGCACTGTGGGCAAAGAAAAGGAATTTCTCATTCGAAAATTGAGTATGAAATATGTTCCTGACACTATGCGAAGTTGACCTTAATAGTTTTCTGCACTTTAATTAAGTTTTGTTGGTCGTTATATAAAAATCAATAAAAATCATAAATCCCTTGAATAAACTTTCTTTAGATTATCTGAACTATATTCTAAGATTTTTTCTTTTTGATGGCAATAAATGGATCGCTTTTTGTTTAGGAGTTATTTAAATGTAATCAAGATTCATCTGTTATGATAATAGTTTTCCATTTTTATTCGAATAATTGTTTCTTATAGAGAATCCTGCTTTTGGCGGAATGTCGTGGAGAAAGATGATGCACATTGCGTTTTTTCGCCTTTTTTTAAGAATTAAATCAGCATTATTCACCTTGTTTACAATTGACACTGAGCAAATTAATGATTATTCAACTGCCCTTTGATTTCACAGATTTTCGTTTAACATTAAATTTCTTAACTTGTAGAGAAATTAGGTTATTTCGAAGCAGGAGATATGAAAAATGAGCAACGCCTTCGCCGGGACTAGAACCACGGACCTCTGGAAATACTGCCCAGTGTGCTGACCACTACACCACGAAGGCATGCGAAGAAGGTGAGAGAAATACCTTATAACCTTTGCAAGCATTCGAAACATTCAGGTTTTTTATTTTCTCCTTGATGCCAAACTTTGACGGTTTTTTTCCTTTTTTAGTGATAATATTATCCGTCATTGTTTTAAATATTGAAAAACCACAGCTTTCACAGCATATTTAATAACTAAACATGAATACTTTTCTTCGGAAAGAGCACCACAAATATAGCCTTCTAACCATTGCTTCTTTAAAAGTAACATTTTGCATGAAAATAAAATTGTCAAGCAGCAGACAATAATTTAATAATAACTACACTATGAAAAATATAACTGTAGTTAAAAACGTTCTTCCAAGCAAGCGATATTTTCATAGCAAAGCAAAGCCGTCTAAAAAGTGTGCGAACAATCTCTGTATAATTTGTTGCTGGAAAATGTTCACTCTGTTTCTGTCATTAACATTCCCGTCATACATACAGCATATATATATGTATGCACTAGAACTCCCTAAATTCGGCAACAACGTTATAATCATTAATTCTCAACATCTCTGATAATTCAGAAGTGCATATCATATCATCTACATGAGTCGATCTCGCTTATATTGTTGACTGCAGGGTAGATTCTGCTACTACTTTATAGAAGCATCTTTAGGATGTCTAATCACCTCGCGGCTAATCACATCTGACTCAGTAATCTAATCAATGAATTTCTCTTAATTTTAAGAGCATATATTCCCCTCCTCAACTTCTCCAATTAGGCAGATAAATTCTGCAAAATTAAGTCGCACATAATCATTTAATTATTTCAGCATCCACTGCATGTAATTTCAGATCTTTCGCGTAGAAATTTAAACATGCTTGAGAAAGACCTTCAAACATTGAATTTAATTTAAATATATTTAGACGAGGGACAATTAAATTATTGAACTGAAAATACAATTGCTTTGAGAAATTTATTGCCGAAGATTATTTCTGCTGAAACTTTAATTGACTTAATGCTTCGAATAATATTTGCTGTGTTCTTGAAAATATTTAAACCTATTCCGTAAGACGTAATTTTCATGAAAATACTTACCTATTGTGTATTAATACTTTCAGTAGTAAGTAGGGAATGATTAGTTCTGCATATAAAGGATAAGAATATTTTGCGTTTATGTAGCGTTTCAAAAGCATAATTTAGATGAAATTATTTCTCAATTTTAAAACAAATCCTGTAAATTAACATAAACAGCGCTAGTAGAAACATTTCATTTGCCTTTAAGTTTGAAATGTTAATTTTGTTACTCTTAAAATAAGAACATTTTTCACATTGTGAGAGAATTTCCTTAGAAATGTAAGTTTTAGCCCAAAGGAGCCATTTGCCTAGAAGGGCTATCAATTTCGTTTTGGATATTTAATAAACAAAGTTAACACACGAAATGTTAAAAAAGAAGCTTTGGTACGTAATTTAAAATTATTAGTATGTAAATTAATTTGGTTTTGACGTAATTTAAAATTTTAAACATTTAAATTATTTTAGGTTTTTTTACAGTATTATTTGAAATCAACACTTATTTTTTACATTCTTAATATTGTTACCAGTCCGTTCTTTGAATGTTTCTGTCCAACCAAAACGAATTGAATTTATAACTCAAATTCGAGTTTTTCTTTTAAAATTTCTATGAAACCAACTCTTCTTTAGTTGGAGGTTAAAGACAAATTACATAATATAAATATTTTTTGTATGTGAAGTAAAAGTAGCATTTGAGGATGTGAGTTTGAGACTAAAAGACAGATTAAGCCTTTACAGTTAGTATCATTCATGCAAGTAAATATCGATTTCCTATTCTCTCGTTTGCATCTGCATCATCTTCATCGTACTCGTCGTTTAGCACTTTTACGAATACGAATTATAAAGGTGAATCGGAAATTCTGCGTATTAACATGTAACCTTGAGATTAAATCGCAATAATAACATCATAAAGGGTAAGAAATCATTAGTAAATCAACTGGATGTTTAGAGGCCTTTAACAGCCATTTTATGAAAAAAATCCTTATGAGTTGGATGAATCTAATGTTGCAGGTATGTTTATTACAGATGTTTCAAAAGCAATTCGTTATAAACAGACGTAAATTGCGGGAGAATAATCCCGAGAGTCTCTGCGTTCCTGAGGACCCCACATCATTTAATATTTTTTTACAGATTTTTATTACAGATGTTTCAAAAGAAATTCGTTATAAACAGACGTAATTTTTTTACAGATTTTTATTATGTTTCAAAATCAATTCGTTATAAACAGACGTAAATTGTGGGAGTACAATCCCGAGAGTCTCTGCGTTCCTGAGGACCCCACATCATTTAATATTTTTTACAGATTTTTATTACAAATATTTCAAAAGCAATTCGTTATAAACAGACGTAATTTTTTTACAGATTTTTATTACGGATGTTTCAAAAGCAATTCGTTATAAACAGACGTAATGTTTTTTTACAGATTTTTATTACGGATGTTTCAAAAGCAATTCGTTATAAACAGACTTAAATTGTGGGACAGACTTAAATTAAGACTAAATACAGAGAGTCTCTGCGTTCCTGAGGAAAGTAAACATACATCTTTCATCTTAAGTTGAAGGTTGCAAGAAGTCTTCAGTTGAAGTATTTGCCACACATCTTAAATCGTCAGAGTTTCATTTGAACAGAAATTTACTTAAATAGAACAACTCAACATTTTATAAAAGGTAAATTATTATAAAATGCACTTCATTTATGTCCTTGTAACAGTAAATAAAACATGCTAACCAAATTTAAGTTCAAAAGATAATAGTCTTGAAATTAATACTTTTTTACAAAACCTAAATAAAAAAAATAATTAACTGTTGAATAAATGTTTTGTATTTATCACAAATTAAATTATTTTTTGTTACTCGAAAATACATTGAAATTATACGCCTATTACTCATGTTAATCTGATTTAAAAGTAAATAAATCAAATATTAAAAAAATGTTCTGTTTTTATAAGTATTTTAAAAATAATTTATCATACGCATTCATACATTTAAAGAAAACGTCCTTTTCGGACGCTTCCTTCCCCTTTGACACATATCTCTCGATAGCTTTGCCTCAATCAATTGATCACATGCCTTGCAGAATAATTCAGTATAAAACTTATATCCTAACCGACAGTTTAGTGGAGGAACAAAAAGAGATTTGACGAAACAGCCGGAAAAAAGTCTCTAGTTTGATATGGGCTTTGGATCCCCTGACCCTTGTTCAATTAATACAGAAACTCTTTTCAAGCATTTTCCTCTTGATGTGACATCACTGATCAGAAACGGACGAAAATCTCATATCAGTAATAATTGCATTTATGCAACAAAAGTCTACTGAAAGAGTAGTTACAGCTTTAAATAGAGTTATAAAAATTGCTCTAAATGTATTACTAGTATCAACATGGTTCGAAAGCATAGAACTGTAGTAGAAGGAGAATTGAAATTTTCTATAGCTTTCTTATCACTTGAGTTATAACCTATAAGGTATTTCTTCCGCTTTCTTAGCATGCCTTCGTGGTGCAGTGGTCAGCATACTCGGCGCGTAATCAAGAGGTCCGTGGTTCGAGGGCATTGCTCATTCTTCACATCTCCTGCTTAAAAAATTCTTAATGTCTCTAGAAACCTATTTTATGTATGTCGTTAGTTAAAACGTTTGTAGAGCTCGTTTTGTTTCCGAATGCAAGGTCATATTCGGGACATTCCTCTTTCTAAATTCCCAGTCATCCGTGCCTTAATTAGTAGGGTTAAGTAGGAATTCCGAATCACTATTGCTTTGAATGGGTATTATTCTGCGTATCCTCAGGTGCAAACTGTAATCCGCTAATTTACTATATTCATTGATTTAGAGAGAAATGTCTGATAGCAACGTTACTTTTTTAAGTATTATATCTTTAGTTAAAATATCAATTTTCCTGCAGTTCGTTAAATGTTTGAATTTTGGTAAAATACTAGACGAATTGCAAAAATACCGTTTACCCATTTATGTTGCGTTGACACTGAAATTAATTCATTGAGGGGAAAATACTGAAGGTGACGTCCGTTAATGATTAAAAAAGATCTTTCTGAAAACATTTAGACAATTAGAAATGCTACAAAAAGGAACAGAAGTGTTTTACAATAAAATCATTATAACCGATGAAACATTATAAGCAGTGGCAGGATTTTAAGCCTATGTAATGATCTTAATTTGGTTACTATAAATATTCACTTATTGAGTAGAACACTGTGGATACAGGAAGGCTTTCTCCTGCCTAGTTACTTTTCTCCAGTTATAAACTGTTAAAGGAATAATTAATAAAGCAAAAGTGGAAAAATTAAAATGCTTTATTTTTCTCTTACTACTCGTAGACTCTCAAACCTAAGAGAAATTGCAAATGAAAATCAGTTACAACTTGCAGAAACACTCCTACACTATAACATACTAAAATATACCTCACATATATGTAAGTTTTCAAAATACTTCGATAAAATTGATATCTCAGTTCTAAGCTCCTCTCTAATTCTTATTCTCTGAACAGCAGTAATTTCCAAATAATAAACCTTTTCTAGGTCATTATTTCATTTAATTATCGGAAAACTACAGAGTATAGTTCGACCGTCTCAAACGCAACCCTGGCTGGCATTCTGCCTAAACATATAGACTCGACCAAAAGGGGCGTTATTACTTACTGTGACGGGAAAGGTCACGTGAAATTCATCTCTTCTCCGGAAAGAGAGAACGGAGGGAAAGAAAGTTTCCATCCTTCCACTCTGTTTTGAGAATAATTTGGTCCAAATGGCGCATGCGTGTTTGCGCTCATGGTCGCGGATGAGGCGGTCGAACTATACTAATGATTTGCAAAGAGAATTAACCTATAGCACGTAACGTAGTTTTACTAGTCTTGCTAAAATCAACATTAATTGCGTTTTCTAAACACTCGAATAAGTTTCTATCATACGGTCATACGGATGCATCTGAACTGTAGCCAGAACAAAGGTTAGAAAAATTTAACGCTGCAGTTAAAAAAAAACGATAGTATGTCATTAGGAAATGCATGTTTCTGATGCTTAGAATTTATTTCTGGCTTCTACTAATCGTTGTTCTTTACCGTTTTCCTTCATTAAGATGTAGAGTCATTAGGTTGTTTCGAAGCAGAAGATAACAACAACATTTGGCTTCCCCGTTCCGCAATAAGCACTACAGGTTCTTCCCCCCGCAGAACCGAGGCCGAGGTTCAACCTCTTTCCCGGAACCTTGAGGGGTCGGCGCAACGCACCCAATTTGGGGCGTCACTGGTCGTCAATTTGCTACCCACCAGCTCCTCGGGCGATCCCGTCGCAGGGGGCCATTATTCAGCAAACCCAAGGAGTTATCCCCGGGCTACCAGAACCAGCCTGCTCTAAGACATGCCGAACCCCGGGCCGGCCAATAAATGACCTTTCCGGAGCTCCCAAAACCACTAGGTTCATAATTTGTATACCCCCGTGGCCGAGACTGCCTAGGTGGAGATCCTAGCCAGAATCGCAGAGTTCTCTACGTCGACTCCCGGGGGAGGAAGCAGAAGATAAGACAAATGTGCAGTACCCTCCCCGGGATTCAAATCTGGAACTCTCGGATGCGCCGAGTGTGCTACTATTACACCACGAAGGCATGCAGAAAGGAGGGAGAAGATACTCGCCCTTTTAAAGGGCTACTGGGATTAGGGGACGCATTCACCAAATCCTGGTGGTGAAGAATCATCAATCCATCACCTTTTTAGTTCGGACACCACTGTAGTGTCATTAGGTTATTTTGAAGCAGGAGACGTGAAATATGTACAATGCCCTCTCCAGGAATTGAACTTAGACCTCTCCAATAAGCGCCGAGTGTGCTACCGTTACACAACGAAAGCATACTGGAAGGGGGGGGAGAAAACATCTTATACAGAAATTGAAAGAATTTTAGACTGATTAAGTTTCTTGCGAGCGCAGACTCCATTTTGGGAGCATGTGAATAAAAACAATGTGAACTATTTTAATATAAGAAATTCTCTAAGCTAAAATACCACAATACCCTAAAACTGCTTTTAGAAGCCTAGGATTTTCTGGGAAAGAATGATAAAAAATATGATGTGGACATCATATGATTTCCTTGGGCGGCCTATAACGTATATACGATTTTTCCTGCATTTCATTTAACCTCATTTCCTTGAATTTCATTAAAGATATATTTCTCATTCAATTAAATTAGTTCTTACTTTGCGGCAGAGCAAGAAAAAAAAAGAAAAAATGCAAAACAACTTCATTAAATTTGTAAAATACAGAAAAACATAAAAGAACAAATACAGTTAAAATAATTAAAAAAGAACCATTTTTACAGATATTTCGCCTCACAGACTGAAAGATTACTTTTGGTCACACTAGACAAAAACACACTGAAGGTGCAGAAACTGATTTAATTCACTATTCCCTGATTTTAAAACGTAAACAAATGGCCGTTCGTTAGGCTTAGCACGCCGCTTAAACTTTTACATTATTGATAAATCTGAAACTATTGCATGAAGATCAACTAAGGCATAAAACCCTTAACCAAAACCTAAAAATCATATAATTCAATCTCTTTTAAAACAAAAAAATGCACAATTTATGAACATATAAGAACAAAAAAAAAACTTAGCTTACCGAGCCAGGTAATACAGTGGGAATATATATATGTTTTATTTGTATGCGACTGGTGCAGCCGATTGCAACGAAAAATGGAGATGCACAACTGCATGTTATAGCAGTCCTATATACAAAATTTCAACATTGTGCGGCTACTCGTTCTTGAGTTATGCGAGATACACAATACGTACTTACACACAGATGTACGGATAACACAGACAAGAAAAAAATCCATTCTTAAATCCATTTTACAATCCTTTATTTTGTCCGTACGTACAGATGTCATGAAAAACGACGGTTCAAATGGCTTCGAGAACGGTTGAAATGGATATTTTCTTTGAAATATGATATCAGAAACTGTTAGTGATGACAACATTTCCTTTACTTCGTACAAAAAAGTGAGAACATTCCTAGTTCTGGCGGAATGATGTTCAACCTAATCACACAGTATATAAGCACGAATGATAAAAAAATCTGTCGTAAGATAGCAACTAACATAAACTCTTCAAAAAGATTTCAGATACACTCTGTTGTTTGATATCTAAAAGAATCAATAAAATAATAAGGCTTTAAAGAGAAAAAAACAGCAAATACGAGAGAGATGGAAACTAAAAGAAAAATTGCGTAATTACCTTTCCGATTCAACTCATTCGGTTACAAACAAGCAACTTTCAATTTACGAAATTTTATATAATAAATCAATAAACCTATATAATCTTTACAGCGTCATTAGATTTTAAATTAATTCTTTCATGTGAAAAATCCTCCCTTTTACCACTCATCATTCCAACTACTACACACAACCAGGGAAAAAATCGAACGAAGAGCTAAACTCAATTTAATATAAAGCCCATCAAAGCAGTCAGGGACATCCCAGAGACTAGTTTCGCAGAGTCAAACGAAGACATCGATGGATGCAAGCATGTTTAAAGGTTTTGAAAAATGATGATTAATGAATCGAAAAATTTAAACTCCTTTGTTTCTGGCGTCAGGCCAGATAATTTCTAACTCTTCGTCATCATTATTCAAAGGCAGATTAAACTTTGGCATGGTGAGTGAAAGCTCAATTTCGCCCGCTTTTCAGCTACTTTCCTTTTCTTTGGACTGATACCGTTTCTAGAGGCCTTTAAGTAATTGCGCGGGCCTCATAAATCTACTTCAGCAATATCAGCACGCGGAGAACACAAGGATCCTCTTACGTCACTTTAGAAAATTTATTTTTTTTGCCCTCCCCAGAGATTCCCAGTAGTGTGTTTTGATCGATCGGGCAGAGACAGCAACGTAATAAAGGTGTTTCTTATTGTTTATTGGAAAATTTTGAAGATATGTTTGATATGAATCATACGCGTTATGTCATTTGCTTTTCATGCCAAAAGTCTGTCATCAATAAAAAATAAGAACTTTAAAGCTCTGAAATGTTTTATTGCAGTTGTAAATTATAGCTATTTATCTAATGGACGTTAAGGCCTTTCTGCGCCCACTGAAATTTTGTTTAAACGTCAACTAACTCCGTAATTTTTTGAAACATTTCATTCTGTTAGGCAGATGCAGATACATTTTGTGAAAAAGTAGTAGAAGCAAACGATGTCGTAGCTGTCTGTTGCGTGTGTTGCCATTAGTGCGAGAATCCATGAAAGATTTGGGGTCCAGCCAGATAATACTTTACCTCAGAAGCTAAACTATTAAATGCTTGCTGAATTACTTAGTGAAACTACGCTTTTTAAGATGAGGTTTCGGGGCATTATAGGATAGCAAAATATGCTTTCACGTCAAGAGTTTTAGAATACTGGTCATCTAGGTACTTTCTAGACACCGTCAGATTTTTAAATAATTGGTTTTATATTTGTCTCCTTGCTAAAGATGTATTAGTTTTAATTACTTTTTATGCGCTATTGGCAAGAGTTTGATTTGCAATAAGAATCTTAATTTATTTTTGAAATTATTGATTAGACGTAATTTCTGTTATGGTAATTTATCTCCTTGAGCAGTAGAACTGAAAAAACACAACACAACACCAGAAATGGTGTTTAAATTTTGACATTATGTCACTAGAATAATTCTAAGCACATAAGCATGGAAGAAAGTACCATTGGCATTGATAGTTTTTGCAAACAATTTAATTTATATTTAGAAATTAAAAATATTGTTGCGTTATACGGGTTCGTGGATTTGAGAGTATCCGATGAAAACACGATGCAGAACAATAAAAAGCACAATTTATTTACAAGAATCACTATTTACAGCACAGTTCCAAAATTACCTTTAAAAGCGTCGAAAATCTACAATAAATACGCTGAAACAATCAGCAACACAGCTTCAGGCTGTAACTGTAAAGGTAGCTTCACGGCAACACCAAACTTATAATAAACACTTATAATAAATCACCAATACACTGTCAAGCTATACTCTAAAGGTAGCTTCACGGCAAAGCACTATCTCGATCGCTTTCCGTTCACAAAAATAGATTTGATAGAATAAAAAGCTGTTCTCTCGCACAGCTTAACACTCACAGTAAGCAGCTATTCTCACAACAATGCCGGCTCTCAGAAACGAAGGGGTTTATATAGCTTTTGCTTAGGTTCCACACGTTTCGAGGAAAAGCTTCCCGATTGGACCATGGGATATCGCCGATTTGGTCGCCAAATGGGCGATAAAGTCTCCAGTCTGGCAACGCTCCCATATACTATTTTATGGGAACCCTAGTGCTATGCCGGAAAGCTTACATACAGGCGCAACCGCCGAATTTTTCGCAACAATATTATACCTAATTTAATGTAATTACATGTAACAACAACTTGATTGCATATCGTAAAAATAATCAAAGGTAATTCATGTTATTTCTTGCTGAAAAATGTGTGAAAGATAATTTTCATTAATTCGGTTAGAGGACTTTCTTAAACTCTATAAAGGCTCTGCTTTACAAGAATTTTAACTAACATTTTTATGGCTTATGTTTATAAAAATTTTGCATTTTAGCTAAAGCTTTTCCAGTATGTTCTGAATTTATCTGACACAATTTTTATGTACCTTTTTTTAACTTTCCTTATACTGTGTATTTTTACTGCAGAGGGGAAAATTTTCTGTCACATAAATAGAACTAAAAGAGGCGGATTTTTAAAATTCTAACCGCTTCAGATTCTATTTATTTTATTTAATGCACGGTTTCAATGATGTAACTTTTCTAGGTATCTTAACGAATTCTGGCCTGAGAGAGCTTATTAAATACATTATTTATATATTAACTTTCCATTAAAATAATTCTTAATATATTTATTTATTTTCATTAGATGGGGCATTACAGTTTGTAAGGTCTACTTCCCTATCTTTTGTGTGAAATCTGGAGAGTAGTTATTGCACAGAACGTTTAAAACTAACTTCCTTTAATCTGGCAAAACTCTGGGACTGGTAAAGTTTCAAAATCAAATGATAGAGCAAACAGCGGTAAATTGTTTTTTAAATATGACATAAAAAACTGCAACGATTTGTATGTCTTTGCAAAAGAACAGAAAGCGGAGCACAAGTATTAAAAAATTTGATTTGTACACATGACTTCCTTTTACAGAATATTAAATTACACGCATTTTCTTGCGCTTTATTTAAGTTTATTGAATTGAATTAAATATACTTCGTCGATAGCGCATGAACCACAATAGAATAAATGTACCCTTGAAAATTCCCTACATCTGTTTACTATGGCAACACTCTGGCACTAAGTTCAGTTACCAAAGTTACATCTCATTTATCGTATACATCAGAATGCAAAAAAAGTTATATCATCTGAAGAATTATCTAATCGTTGCCCCATATTCTACTCAAATACTATAATAAATCTAAAATGATGTATAAAAATAAACAAAAAAAGAAAGACACAGTTTTTCATAGACAATTCAGTATTTCTCATTCAATTAATTCAGTTCTCACTTCACGACAGGGCAGAAATACATAAAAACTCAAAATATCTATATTAAAATTTACGAAGTAAATCTTCAAGACTTTTATCCTCGAATGAATTCCAGAATGGGTTAAGCATGATTTAATTTGCAATAATAAACGCGAAGCTTAGTTTCTCTATATTGGCAACAAATCCACTATTCGGCTAAGTTTCAATGTAAACAAATATGGCGGCTAAGGCAAAAACAAATTAAGCTTGCCGCGCTTAAACAGCTTTTAAACTGTTGATAGTTCTACAACTATAAGATGTAGGTTAACTAAAGGCATAAAAGTCTTAACCGAAAGATAAGTACAACACATAATTAAATCATTTTTAAAGCAAAAAATGCACAGTTTACAATTCTATCAGAATGAAGAATGAGCTCACTGAGCCGAGTAACGGAGTGGATATATATATATATATATATAAAAAGAATAAAAAAAGGAGCTAACCGAGCCGAGTAACAGAGTGGATATATATGTGCTTAAATTTATGTACTTTTGGTGCGGCCGGTTGCAACTAAAATAGCAGGTGCACATCTACATGTTATAGCAGTCTTATATACAAAATTTCAACATTTTGAGATTACTCGTTTTTGAGCTATGCGAGATACATACACACACACGAATGCACACACAGACGCCAAGAAAAATCTCTTCAGAATCCATTTTAAATCAGTTTTACAATTTATTTTTGGGGAAAAAAGAGTCCTTTATTCTGTCCTTATTTACGGATGCCGCCCTAAAAATATCGTTAAATTGCATTCTATAGCTGTAAAAATAGGTATTTTCGTTGTAACATGATACTCGACATTTTTCGCGATTACAATGCTTCCTTTTTACTTCGTACAAGGAAATAAAAAGGTTCTGCAGTTTGTTGTTAGTTTGTGTTTATGCAACAATCTCAAAAGTGAAGCTCCGTTTATAGTGAACCAATGCAAAATCATGTTCTTCGCACTTAAACCATAAAATTCAGTTAAAGAACAATATTTCTAAATAATTTTAAACTGAGCATATCTTAAGAATTTCCTATACACACCCTCACCCGCTGGAGATAAAATTTTTTTTTTTCTGTACAACGTTGCCATTGCTCGCTTTGAAATCCTTGAGTTTGATAATCAAAAATTCGTTAAAGTTTCACAAAATAGGAAATCACTAATGAAACTCCAAATTTCAAATTTGGGTTTCCAGATGCCCATATTCGCAGCAGGATTAGGTCATTCAAAATTCGATGGCTCTAGTTACCGTCGTTTTATCACAATGCGAGAAACATAGTTACATTTATGCACATTCTTCATTATTAATATCTTGAAATACAGAGCGATAACATTTGGTGGCAACAGTTTGAAAAGTGAACCGACGCTTAATGTTTCCGAAGGAATATTGCAAAACGAAAACAAACAACTTCAGGGACAAAGCCCCTTTGGACTATAAACTAAAAACAAATTCAACCAGGCGATTACGCTAGTTTTATATCACGCTTATAATCTTAATGTATGTAAACGTGGTAGCTACCTATCAGCTAAGTTGTATCAAAAGAGGAAAAAAGCAAAAAGAAATTAAAAACCAAACAAGTAGGTCTATACCAGGTTATAAAACATGTAGTTAGAAATAATAATATTTTAATGGGTTTTAGCGTATATGAACTAGATAAATTATTAAAGGTAAACTAAAGCGTCAATATTCCAGAAGTGTTTTTGCTGGTTTTAAGTTGCTCAGTTTATTAAGCAGCTATCTATACTCGAAAGATAAACTTAAATTTTTATGTTCCCTTGAATGGCAATACTCTGAGAACTCAATGGTGTGCAAAGCACATAGAATATAAAGAAATATATCTTAATTAAAATAAATACTTTTCAAATTGTCTCACTTTTCAAATTGTTGCCACCAAATATGATTGTCTTGTGTTATATTTAAAGATGTTGAATAATGGAGAATCTGCATGAATATATGTATGTTCTCGCACTGTGAAGAAGCTAAGATACCTAAAGACATCAAATCACGAATAAAGTAGTCCTCCATCAGAACATAGGCACCTGGAAGCCCGAATCTTGAATTTCGAATTTGCTTTATTACCTGGTTCATATTTTTAACGAATTTTTTATTAACAAACTCGAGAATTTCAAAGCGAGCAGTGGCAACACACTGTGTGGAATAAAATATTTTTATCTCCAGCGCGAGAGATTGTCTATCAGAAATTATAAAGATATGCAGTTTTTAAATATTTTTAGCCCAAATGGGCGTTAGCCCAAATGCTCATGAAACGTATATGTATGTGTAAATGAAAACCAACATCCCTTTGGAAGTAATACAAAATATGAAAGCTTCCAGATCTTTTTCTTTCCTTTTATGTGGTTTAGAATAAGGAATTATTTGATTTCTCCGTGCATGTTCTCATGCTGTACATACCTAGTAATTCCACCTAGTGTTTAAAGTTTCGTGGTTTGAATCTTAACGAAGACACAGGTAATGCTTCCTCTTCTGAAAATCCTAATAATGCCTGCAGTATTACACTTATAAATTCATTTCTTCAGTAACAGGCAAGTAATTTTTGGCTAGAGTCTAAAGCCTGATAACTCTTGAGAAGCTAAGCTAGTTAATTTGTAAAGACATTAGGTTATTTTAGCGGGAGGTGTGAAAAATGTGCAATGTGCCTTCGCCAGGACTCGAACCTGGACCTCTAGAATACGCGCCGAGTGTGCTAACCGTTACACCACGAAGGCACGCTGGAAGGAGGGAGAAAATACCTTATAAATTTTTCAATATTATAATCTGTGTACTTTATAGATAAATTTTTGTATTTATATAAAAAAAAACAATTCATATTGGCAGAGAAGGAACTATTTGGGATATAAACTTGAAATGCTTATCAAGGCAATAAAATCTGCATTATATTTTATTATTATTAAATCTGTATGTATGTAAATTTTTATTTATATAAATGCAATTATATATATATATATATATACATATATATATTTTCCTTTTTTATTTATATAAATACAATATAAATTTTATATTAAATCTGTATTTATACAAATTTTTCAGTCGCATAATTATCTCAATATTATAATCTGTGTACTTCATAGAAGCAAATATTTGGGATATAATCTGCCTACTTTATCTATAAAGTTTTGTCCTTGTATGAAAAAGCAATCCATATTGGCAAATATTTGGGATATAGACTTGAAATGTTTATCAAAACAATAAAATCTGTATTAATTTTTATTGCAATAATTACAAATTTTCCTTAATTATGCTGTTGAATGGATGCACGACCTAATTATAATCTTAAAGTACTTAAACGTTCTTACTGCTAAAATATAAGTGTGGTGCTAAGAGAATCTCTTCATCGTTTCTATATGTTACAGTCTATAAACCTTTGCAAGTGGCTAGTTGTCCATTGCGCCTCGAGACACCTTGGTTAAAAATATTAAACTCGTTTTCCGTGCACCGTGGAACAACGCCATAATTCACACTCCTCTTAACCTTACCTGACAAGCAGTAAGTACACTTTTCCCTAAAGCTACGTGTCAGTATAATCCTGGCTTTTGATTAAAGAATAATCCTTCCACTCATCGCCATGCATAAATTATTTCGGTCGCCAAAATGTGATTCTGCGCCAGAAGGGGGTGGCAGTGTAGATCTCTTGTTTGCTTATTTGCGTCATTAATTATAATTAGGGGCGCACTTGTCACGTCCAATAAAGCGATAATAAAGCTCTACGTTGCGCAGATTAAAAGGTCTGTAGAGTTCGAATACTGGGCGAGATTGAAATGTTATTTTCTGTCTGTACTTTGACGAGTTCATTTATAGAGATCGTTAAATTTCGGTTAATGACGGCATTCTTAATTCAGAATGGACTTTTTCTATAATTATTTATTTATTTATTTATTTTCATTCGCTTCTGGCGCGGTAATTATGCATTAGATTTATGACTCTTGCGGCGCATTGAAATGAAACTCCGCTGCTTTAGATTATCCAAAGCTTTTTAAATTTTGCTGGAAGTACATTATGGATTAATGTTAAAGGTTGATCTTTTCAAAAAGACTTATTATTATGAAAGAAATTTTTAATGTGACCTCAATTACTGCTTTCTTGTCACAGCTAGTTTAGATCATAATTACTTACGATATACAAATTTGCTATAACATAGGATCTTGCATTTTCAACAACCTCCGTTATTCAAAACCATGTATATTCGAGACCTTGCTGTTGTTGCCGTTGTTGATAATGTTTATTTCTCTGACTTATACTCAGCCCATACCCACTAAATTTCTCGTGGCAAGGAGCACAATGTATGCTTGTCGTTGGCAATAGCCTTGAGCACCTTACATGTGACAGTGCGATTTAGCTCAGTTCCGCCCCTCATTTTGATGGAGAGCACTCCGGGGAGGACTGGTTCGAAGGTCTCTCACCCCTCTTCTCCTACCAACAACCTCTCGAGAGGACTTTCAGCTCGCCGCATATTTAGAGTGCCTCCATGCCGTGCGGACACTATACTTTTCTAAATATTTATGCCTTCTCCGGAATTCCAACGCGGCCTCTTCGGAATGGCAGTCAGCGATTCGAGATTTTTATGTAGATTAATTCTGTTCTGAATTAAATAACTTTGTCTTCCCAATAACATTTCGAGTATTTCTTACAAATTTCATCCTAGTGGGTCCAAATGTTATATATATATATGTATATATATTGTTTTACTATCACTCATTTAATTTTAACGTAGATAAGGAACTAAATTCATTTACATCGAGAAATCTCTCATGGAATTCCAAATGCGTTTTAATCATTTCATTTTAATAAACGGTCTAATGAGCCCAGTGGTAGTTGAATCTGAAGAAAACTTTCCTTTGTCCATTTAAGTTCCACACATTACATTTTCCCCCGCCAAGTACAGTACGTTTGAGTAGAAAAAATATTATATGCTGTTCGGAGACCGTGATTGAATTATTCCATCTGCTTTTAAAAGAACTGATAAAGCATTTTTACAGTCTCTGGTAATGCTTAAGTCTTTAAATCTGTAAAGCGACTAGGTCGATGAGTTTTTTGTATTTTATATTTTTAAGTAACAGCCCAATTTGCCATTATTTTTTTCTACGTTCACAACACCAAGCTACAAGAATTTCTATTCTTGGAGCTTAGGTTATAATTACAACCCAAGCTACAAGTCTGGTTACAGTCATAAATTCATTTACAGTAGAAAACAAAGCTGTTACATTGTGGTTGAGTTGATGTAGTCTTATGCTACCAACAAAACAAAGGTTTCGAGTTATTTCATAGCATTAAATTCAATCATACATCCTTGGTCATTGCGTAAGATAAATTTTCACCCTTAGTTACTGATACTTCATTTATTTATTTTTCAACATGAGTGCTGAATTTTATAGCGCTTTTGTAACAAATTATAACATTAATACATATTATAGCTGCCCTTCTGACGAAAATTTTCTTTTTCATAACCGAGCTTTATCAGCTTACAGATACTGTTACCTTGAATAAAAAATCTGATGTGTACACCACATGACTTCCTTGTACGGAATATTAAATTACACACATTTCTCCTGCATTTTATTTAAACTCCTTTCCTTGAATTTCATTAAACATATATTTCTCATTCAATTAATTCAGTTCTCGACAAGGTGAAAATACATAAAACCTCAAAGTATCTTTATTAGAAATTGAAAACTGTTGAAAAATATAAAACATAAATACAGTTAAAACAATTTAAAGAACAATTTTTACAATTAAAATTAGAGTTTCTACGCAAAAACAAGCCAAGGCAGATATTTCGGTACACAAAACTAAAAGTTTACTTTTGTTACTTTTGTTCTCTCTCGGCAAAAAGACATTAAAGGCGTAGAAGCTGACTTAATTCGCTCTGGACGCTGTGCTGAGTCCATATGTTTGATAATTTAATAACTTAAATGATAATTCTATAATATTTGTTGTTGCGAAGCTTAATTTCTATAGATTGGCAAAAAACCTAATATTCTGCTAGATTTCAAATGTTAACAAATATAACTGCTGTGGTAAAAAAATATTGGCTTAGCCGCACTTAAGCAACTTTTAAATTGCTGCTAATTCTACATCTATTACATTCGGCTTAATTCAAGGCATAAAAACCTTAACCTAAACATAAACACCCCGTAATTCAATCATTTTTAAAGCAAAAAATGTGCAATTTACCAACATATAAGAATATAAAATCTGAGCTCACGAAGCGGAGTAACAGAAAGGGTGTGTATACATATATATATATAAATATATATTTATATACTTTTGGTGCGGCCGATTGACAGTTCTATGTACAAAATTTCAGCGTTCTAAGGCTACTCGTTTTTGAGTTATGCGAGGTGTGTAAGTACATACAGAGGGCACGAAAAAAATCTCTTCTGAATCCATTTTAAATCAGTTTTATAATTCGTTTGAGTAAAACGAGTCCTTTATTCTGTCCTTACGATAGCTTTCGATATCGATCAAAATCGATATTTTCGTTGAAATATGGTACCTGGAATTTTCCGTTATTACAATACTTCCTTTACTTCGTACAAGGAAGTAAAAAATACAGTTTTTTAAAATAATACATTTCATACACATGCAGGTTTTATTCAAAATGAAAGGATCTTTTAAGCAAAATATATATCATGTTCTTACGAAGGACTTTAGAGTAATGTTATTTCTGATTTTTTTTTATTCTGTTCGCACCCTGCCGTATTCTACAATATACAATATTTAAGCAACTGCAGTTGTAATAAATATGGTGCACATCCTGTATAAAATACGTCGTATTTTGTATTTTAGTATTTGCTATTACGTATTTTTATGAAGAAAAATTATAAACCATTATTTGCAGTGCGTACTTATTTATGACAGAAAAAGTTATTATAAAATTAACAGCTCAACAATGTAGATTACAACATTGGAACAGAACATTTTACCCCTTTCAACGACTAATGAATGGTTTAATACATAGGGATAGACATCAATCAATCATTTGTGAACTACCCGCATCACTTACACTGAAAGCATTAGAGGCAGCAGCTCATCTACGTAATAAATTATATTGCACATAATGATAAATACTGCAATAAACGTATAAATAAAAATTACAGACTTACATTACATAAATGTACAACAGGAGTATTTGATAAAGTATGCAAAATAAAATAATACATATAATATAACAGAGCTATGTGACGTGAAGTATAGTAAATATACAAAGTCTGGTATTCTTAGGACAATGATAATAACAATGACCCAACTTGGATTTATACAAACCAACACTTCTGGCTTAACTTAAATATGTAATGTTGAACTAATATCAAGTGTAGTAAGATTAGCTTAATGGCTCACATGATAAAGTAAAGCGCAGAAAAGGCTCTGGTTTGTAGAAAAACCGGCGAAGTAAGCTTAATGGCTAGAAGCTATAGTCAACACCGCAGAATCAAATCGATATTAACTTACGGTAACAACGTAGCCTCAAGTAGGCAGAACACGCTCTAAAATCAGTTTGCAAAACCTTCGCTTAAATAGCACTTCTTTCTTCCTCAGTCTGTATTTTAGTCTATCTCATTTACAGTCTGGCATGAAAAGTATGGGTGAAAAGAGAGTGAGAAAAAAGTATTTAAAATTAACTATTAATTAAAACTAAATAGGAAAATCTCTGAAGTATATAACACGTAAATTAGTTTATAAGTTAATGGCTATTTTATATTCAGTGTCTTTAAACAATCTCCTAAATTCTTTGATTTTTATAGCATAACAGTCAATATGTCAAATCATATTTGGACTTACATTTTACATTTATGTTTAAACTTTGCCTATCGGAGTAGATGTTGACTGTAGGGTTTTGTCTCAAAAATTGTCTTCTGTCCGTGACAGCTTTGCGTAGAGCTATACAATACAGTAATGATATACTCGAATACAGTAATGATAATATTAATAAAATATAAAAAAATTCGAAAAAATGTAAAACACACAATTAACAGCTTTGACAAATTTCTATGAAAATCTCTCTATTAGAGGTGCCTAAATTTTCGATGCAGGTTTCTACCAATGTAACATTTACATATTATAGACAAAAGTATATCCAAACAGTGTAGAAAGGAGTAACACATGTTAAGCCTGGAGGCATCTCCTTTACCTCAAGTCAAATATATTAAGGGAACGAAATCAATCGATGGACGAATTGAACCTTAAAATCGATGATATTACCGACTTTTAAATTTTTAGCTGAAAAAATACCTTAATACGCTTTTTACACTGAGAAAAAATTTTTAAATGATCTGACGATAATAAATGATAAAAAAATTCTCTTAAAAATTTTGACAGCCCTTTAAATGCCACCCCTCCTCGGTGTTTACTTTTTTCCTTCTTAAATGTTTCAGTAGATTATTAAAAATCAGTGGAAACGAAGAGAAATGTAATTAAATATGACTGCAACTATCAGTAATCCCTGTTTATATATATAAACTGATTTATTTAAATAAAAACTGAAATAGGTGAATAATTTTGTTTCAACCTATACGGTATTTCTTCCGCCTCCTTAGCATGCCTTAGCATGCGTGGTGTAGTGGTCAGTCCCAGGAGGGCATTGCTCATTTTTCATCTCCCCTGCTTTCAAGGAAATACCTAATGTCTCCATAGTGGCGCCTGAACTAAAAATGGTGGTGCATGATGATTCTCCACAACCAGGATTTGGCAATTGGGTCCCCTAATTTCCAGTCGCCCTTTAAAAGGGAGAGTATATAGGGTATTTCTCCCTTTGTCTTGGTGTAGTGGTCAGCACGCTCGACTCATATTCGAAATGTCCGTGGTTCGAGCCCCAGTAAGAGCATTGCTCATTTTTCATGTTTCCTTCTTCGAAATAACCTAATTTCTCTACAGACTTTAAACTGGCAGGTTTATAAATATATATATAGATCAGCAAATATTTGTATGTGTATTATCAGTCAACTTTGCTATGCTTCTTCAAAAACTGAAATTATTCGGGATAAGACACGAACAGAAAGAAAGGACGTTATGAAAGTGATGAAGTTCCTGACTGTAGCATTAAACACTAAAATCTTCAATTAATTAAAATACACGTAAATGAATTTATAATACAATTTGTATATGAAAACGAATGGCTAAAACAAGAGGAAAAAAATCACATGTGCTGAGTGGTTTTAAATGAAATGTTTTCTGTCTGTTAAAATTTTAAATTTTGCTTTTTGAAAAAATGAATAAAATGACAAATTAATATTGTGATTATCGATTATAAGTATTTTAGAAAATGCATAATAATTAATAATGCATTGAAATTGTTTTTAATGTGTTTAAAAAAAGGTAAAGAAAAATTCTACTAGCATTTTATGACTTTTTTTAAATATTTCAACCAGGTTAGATTTTAAACAAAAGTTTCCAATTTTTATTTATATTAACCAATTAAACAGTACTAGATTATATATATATATATATACGTGCATTGAAATTCATTAAAGAAATTTGAAATGATTTAATGACCATTCTGACAGTTTATATTCTTTAAACTACCTTTCCTTAATTTGCATTTTCTCAATAAATCCTTCTACTTAAAGGCCTAAACTAGATAGATATAGATATAGATTAAATTATTTAATATTTTTACTACCGCTTGTTTAAAATTATATATTTAATAGAAACAAGGAGGGATTTTGCAAAATAGTGAAAAGAAAAATTATCGAAAGTGAAAATGTGATTGAGATACTATTTTTTTTTTCAAAGTATTTGCATAAAAATATGCTTTTCATTTTTTTTTCTCAGAAAGTAATTCATTAACTGAACAATCGATCCTTGAAGTTATTAAGAACATTTTAACAAATACACTGAAAATTTTGGGGCAAAAACTTTGAAAATAGTAGGAGTAGTAAGACATTTTGGTTGTTAAATATTTCTTCACAAAATTTTAATTAAAAAAAATTACTGGCAAAAGTGGTTTTCAGCTTAAAATCATTTTATCTTATAAAACCACTTAATAACATTAATAATAAACTTAATAACATTAAACACTTAATAACATAATAATAACACATAACAGAGCAAGTAGATAAACGTTCTTAAATTAAAAAAAAATCCTTCAAAACATAACGAGTTAATATTTACAACTATGCATCTTAGAGTTAGTTAAATTGTATTCAATAAGTTAATTACAAATCGGAAACCACTATTAATTTTAATTAAAGAAAATTACAGATGTATGTTTTCCCATATACGTATGCCGTTACCCGATCATGAAACCGTATACAGTCAGATCTACCATATATAAAGCCACTTAAGATGAGAAACAAACATGTAGCCCATTTTTTAAGAGAAAATAAATACGTACAGCGAGAGAAAAGGAAAGAAATACACATTCATCATAACGTTAATCAGTCTCTTTCATTACCCGTTTTCAGAAAATAACATAAAAGTTCCAAATAGTACACGAAACACTCAGATATGTTATGTACGGTAAAAATACTTTCAGAAAGAGTAATCAATCAATTAATCGGGTTTCGCCGTCTGATTCTCTCTCCCACTAACTTACAGTAATTAATCAGTTAACCTTTCAAATCCGAAATAAGGGAGTTCGGAGCCTTTAGTAGCTAAAATCTCATCGCTTTTACAAGTATCATATGTTGGGTCCATAAAGTGAAATGGATGCTACTATCATATTTAAACTATAAACTATGTTAGTTTACGTTGTTTAGCTGAATACTCATAACAAAAATGTATTGGTATAGTTATTCATTCATGAAACATACACTTGGCTGAAAAAATTAGAACTGCTTTCATTTTTGCTGTTTACAAATTAGATCTTTCTGGGGAACAAATTATAAAATTCAGATTTTACCGACATAGACTTAAATGAAAATGACCAATGCAATTTAATATTTAAAAAAATCTGTGTTTGTTACTTGGTAGTGAATTATATTAGAAAATAAAAATTGCTCATTTGCCTACGAAAATGTTGAGATTAGTTTTATATTATTATTAGCTGAACTTTGCCAATCATTAATACTGAGTACAATACGAAATTATGTCATGTAATATTAGCTTCATTTTTATTTGTTTTCAAATTTTAAATGGAGTTAATGAAAGATGGTAATCTTTCTTTGTATTAAAATAAGAATTTCATAAAATAGGAGTGAAATATTTTCCTTTTGCAAATGAAGCGTAATTTTTGAAGAGACACTGAAATTCTAACTATATTTTATTTTACATTTGATAGGAATCCATTAATAATTGTTTATCTGATTATCTGATACAAAGAAATTTAAATCGCATATTATGAATATAACAATATAGTAATATATGAATGTAGTAAAATCTTAAATGTTTAATAGTAGTACACTGGGCTCGTGTAACACGTGCAATGACATTATAAATAACTCGAAAATCGTGTCAAAAAGTTCAGATCAGTATTCCTCTTTGAAGACTCTCAAATAATGTAGAAATTTCAGCTAAGAATTCACCCTCTAAAACAATGGCTGATGTTTAAAATTTCTTCAGACTGTACTACTGTGGATTGTCTATTGTAGAAATACCCGTTTCAGAGATACTGCAGTATAAAATGAGAACTACAAATACAAAAACTGTCGTTCACGTCGAGCTTTGCTCTGGGAACAGGTAAAGGAAAGTAGAAGTCATTCATTGGACGTCTGATTCATGAAAAAGGAGTGTGGTACATTTTCCCACTGTCACCCTCGCCACGTTACTATCAACCCATCGGAAGGACTTCCCGGCGTCTGCTTTCCCATTCATGGAAAAAGGAGGTAGGCATACTTTCTGTTCGTCAAGAGACGTGGACTACTAAAACGTAGAAGGTTGACTTCTCTCTGACTTCGCTTACTAGTTTTAGCTGGGCTAAGAGGAATGGTCTTCACGCCTAGGGTGGCCCTACCAATAGAAACATCTGACATACTTCGCTCATTTAACCCATTGTCAGCCCTTCGCCACGTTGCTATCAACCCATTGGAAGGACTTCCTGGCGTCTATTTTTCCCTTCATGGAAAAAGGAGGATGGTACATTTTGTGTTCGTCAAGAGACGTGGTGTACGTAGAGTCGTCTTGACGTGGCATCAAGAGACGTGGCAAGATACGTAGAAGGCACTCGACATACTTCGCTCATTTTACCGCTTGTCATCCCCTCGCCACATTACTATCAACCCATTGAAAGGACTTCCTAGTGTCTATTTTCCCGTTCATGGAAAAAGGAGAGTGGTACATTTTCTGATCGTCAAGAGAGGTGGATTACCAATACGTAGAACGTTGATTTCTCTTACTAGTTTTAGCTGGGCTAAGAGGAATGGTCTTCACGCCTAGGGTGTCCCTACCAAGAGAAACATCGCTCCGACTTAAGTGCGGAACATTCAACCCATAAAGTTGGGATCAGGCACTTTACCAGAAACCTTGTCACCTTGGCAGAAAATAGCATTTTTCCCAGAAAGGTGGAAGTACCATTGTTAGATTTTAATATCTTCAATGTGAAAAAAAATCGCGATTAAAAGCAGGTATTCACTTCCTTGCATTATATTTTATATAGTGCTCTCACACAATTTTCAGTCTGGCATATGCTAACAAGTAACAAGTGTCGGAGGACGCGTGCACCATCCTTCTGCCATAGTGGTTAATTGGTATAGCACCGAGTCCCCCTTTTCTAGAGCAGCCCAAGATGGTATGAGGAAGGGTGAGGGGCCACACGATCTCCTCACACAAGTCGCCGATTTAAAATAATTTTTATAAAGTAATTTGTAGAGCTTATCCATTGCAATCTTTTGTCGAATACCATATGTAACGGTGGTATCTGTACAAAAGTTTTTCCATGAATTTATTTCTTTGCTTTGATAATCCTCCGTTTGTATAAAGCCGTTTCTTTTTGAAAAATGATGAGAGTGTTAGACTCAATATTATTTGTTCTTTCTTGTTTCAATCATCTTCTCAGCGCACGGCACGTTTTCTGTTTTATGCGTAGCTCACTTTCCACTAAGACAGCTTGTTAATTTGTTTATTAGATCTTACGGGGAGGTGTTCCTCGCATCCTTCAACTAGAGAAGTAATAAGATTATCCATAAAATGTTCTATGTTTGCTATATATCTTATATTATTTAGGCGTCTGGGGAATGTGCAAAGTCGTAATTTTATTATTCTTGTAAATGATCTAATCTTTCTTCCTGGCACATAATATCTTTTCATAAAAGTCGTAGTGATAGTTCTATAGAATTTGTAGGTGATGTAATTATGATCCGATAAGCTAGTATCTTCGACCAAAGTCCAATCTTTCATAAGTGTGGCTGCGAGTGATGTAGCAAACGTAAGGTATGGCCAACTTTGTGCATACCTGTTATCAAACGTTGAAAGATCTTCTGCTGTATTAATTAGAACTAAGTTATTGCAGCGAGAAAGTCTGCAAGGTTATGACCCTTGGGGTCTGTGTTGGCATATCTCCAATTTATATTACGAGCGTTGAAGTCACTTGTAAAAGGATGTTAACTATTTGTACTGCTTTAGTAAACTGTCCATGAATATT
Source organism: Stegodyphus mimosarum (assembly GCA_000611955.2). Classification (NCBI taxonomy): domain Eukaryota; kingdom Metazoa; phylum Arthropoda; class Arachnida; order Araneae; family Eresidae; genus Stegodyphus; species Stegodyphus mimosarum. The sequence goes on from KK119785.1 coordinate 594,758, forward strand.
GTAGCTGCATTTATTTCTGATGTGGATGGGGAGTACATTAAACTGAGAATAATGATTAGATAATGTATTTCTAATAGGACAGCAATTATTGATATTATGTGTTTAGTCTGAGTTCGTGCAAATTAAGATGGCTCGAGGAGCAAAATCTTTATTCTCCTTTTGGAAGACATTCCATTTAAGTGAAACGTCTATGGCTTTACCATTCCACGTATATGGTTCTTGAATAAATATGAAATATATCTCTTCTTCTGTGGCGCTCGCTTTCCGTAAATTTATTTGTAGGCAGTTAATTGCCTGAAAATGATGTCGTTGAGTAACATTGGTATTAGTATTTTACTGACTTGATGTTCTCGCTGGAACAAGAGATCTGACGTTTGGAAATGGTGACTAGCATTCAGTGATACTGAGAACATAGCGCACTCTAGGACATTCAGCACTGGTATTCTGGACATTCGCTGTAATAGACAGGATGCTTGAAATCGTACTTTGCTTTGTATCGGTGGTTTGTGTCGTCGCAGTTAATACATTTTGCCTCATCGCTTCGACATTCTCGGATACTATGAGGCCCAGCGCAGTAGCACAGTATGGCTTTGTGCTTGACATTTGTCTTGTGCATGTCCAAATTGTTGACATCTATAGCATCTCTTGATGCCAATATATTCTGTGATGGCATGCATTTGCCATCCAAGTCTTCTGGCTATGATTGCTGTTGCGAAGCTGGTTGGCTCGCATTCAACGATCCACTGGACATGTTTTGCCCTTCGTTCTAAGTCTGAAGACTGCAGTGAAGTTGCTTTTGGGTGAGTGTGTGATTGCACAGAGTTCCTCCAGGAGTTCACTTGAGTCAGCGGACTCAGGGACGTTGTGGATTGAGCATCTTGGCTTTCGTCTTATTGGTCTTCGGATTTCTGCTTGCAGCTCGGCTCTCTAATGTGCTCTCCCAGTTTTTGAACATCTTCCGGAGTTTTACAAAAGAACTTGAGTCGTCCTCTATGACCGTTGATAATTTTTCAACACCAACCTGTAGTTTTGTAATTGGAACCTTGACTTGGAGTTTCTCTCGCAAGGAAACAGTTGTAAGATTACCTTTTGGTTGCATAATAACACTTGGCTTCTTTGGAACTCGAACTACGTCAGCAAATGTTTTAATGAATGCTTTTGGCAGGTGGCTAAGTAGAGGACATTCTGATTGTTGTTCCGCTTCTAAGGAGGTATTTAGAGCAACATCTGAAGTAATCGTTTGCTGTGTATTTATTGCCACGTCTGTTGTTTTCGTATGTTGTGTATTTGTCTCCACTTCCTTTGTACTCTTTTGTCGAGTGTTAGTCTGTGCTTCTTGTGTTGTCCTCGATACTTCTTCATGGAGACCTGATAGAGTCAATGTTTCGATGACAGCCAATGCCACAAGTAAATGTTCTCTTTCGCCTGTTGGCAGAAGAAATCTACTTGAGTTATTTGATTTCCTCTGCTTGGCAATAGAAACGCACTCCTTGATGATTGTGTTTAATTTCTCTTCGTAGGTGAGTAAATTTGAGGTTAGCAGTTCTGTGATGTTTGTAGCATTCGAAAAAAGTTCGGTCAAGGTCTTATCCATATTACGACAGTATAGGCTCTTAGATTTCGATATAATGATAATATCATCCAATTTATAATAATATTTAGTTTATAATTTATGATAATATTTAGTTTATTTATTTATATTCAGTGAAGAACTTATCTAAAAATCAGTCTCTAATAAATATATACATGCAGTGTGACCATTCTATGGAATCGTTATTATATGCAGAATAATGTGCTGAAAATTCTATTCAGATTATTCTAAAAGGGAAGGAGCTAGAAATTCGATGTCCTTTCATATTGTTGCAACACTGTTTAGTTAATATTTTAAAATTAGAAGACTTTAATTTCAATTGATGTCTTTTGAAATCTTTATTAAATTATAAGCCATTGTTGTAATGTAGACTTACGTAAATATTTTGAGAAGTAACCTTAAACTTGATATTATGGTGATTGCCAGATGCTGAATGTAGTAGTATCAAATGCAAAATATGAATCTTCTTTTAAAACATTTATTTAGTTTATTTGTCAATGATTTTTAACATGTGTAATCTGAAAATATTTTACGAACTTTGTAAAATGGAGTTTCTATGGATTTCAAATTCAAATTAAATATGAAAATATTAGAAATTTGACTATAATTCAACTAACATAATATATTTTCAAATAAAACTTATATCAATTTAAAGATAAAATATTTCTTTATAAGACTATTATAAAATTTCAATAATTTGGATAAGGTACTCCTTTTAATTTGAAAAAAAGGTGCAAACTATAAAAATTAATGATAAATGTAACTATATAAACAATGTTATTCTGAAGATTTAATAGACTGAAATTATAATACTAAATATTTTAAATTTAACTTACAATTTGAACACCACTGCAAATTGTAGAGGAATTGTTTCTTCATAAAACCACTATAATTTTCTCACATAAGTTAAATCAATTATCATTAAATCTTTAACTCAAAACCATATACCTTTACGTTAAACCATAAATAGCATTGTCAAATTTGCACTACTTTAAGACTTACAAATTTTGTATTTTCTTTTGGTGACAGTTCACAGGTTGCTGGCCGTACCATCTCGAATACGATATCTTTGGAATCCTCTCTCAAAGGACTTTCGAAAGATATAAAATTTAATATCCAATAGGAATTCATTCCGCTGATCATATCAACACATTCTAGAACTTAAAATATAGCGTCATTCACTTTTAACGGCTGAGAAACATTTAATTTGGCATATTCTAACAACGCGTACTACGTATTCTAATAATTTGGCATGTTTTAATGTTTTGGCATATTCTAATAAGACGTACTACAGCAAATATGCATATTCGTTGCATATTTCAATACCTTTTGCTAATTCAAGATTTCAATAAACAGAATGCACTTTGGCGCAAAACATTCAAATTTCATTTTTGCTTTCTACTTTCCTTACACGAAGAAAAGGAACTATAGTAATTCCAAAAAATTCCAGGTAGCATATTTCAACCAAAATATCCATCCAAAATATCCATCGACTGCAATTTCACGTTGTTTTTGCATGAAATCTGTACGTAAGGACACAATAAAGGACTTTATTTCCCCAAACGGATTATAAAACTGATTTAAAGTGCATTCAGAAGAGTTTTTTTCATGGTGTCTGTACGTACGTATATATGTATGTATCTCGCATAATTCACAAAAGAGTAGACTCAGAACGTTGAAATTTTATATCTAGGACTGCTATAACATGTAGATGTGCACCTCCCTTTCTGGTTGCAATCGGCTGCACTAAAAAATATATATATATATCTACCCACTCTGTTACTCGGCTCAGTGAGCTCAATTTTTTTTATCCTTCTATATTGGAAACTTGTGCATTTTTTGCTTTAAAAATGATTGGATTATATGGTTCTTATTGTTGCGTGGTACGGGTTCGTTATATGTTGAATGTACAAATCGTTAAAAAGTTAACAAAAATTTATTCTTTCCACAAGAAATAAATCAAAGTGCTGAAGTATTTCTTCAGAGCTATCAGTACAATATCACCATATCTCAAACGTTAAACAGAATTCACTTCAAAACAGATAAAGTTAATCCAATCTCACAGCGAATTCGCTACAATCACAGCATTAAGTAAACAAACAGTTCGCTAAAAACAGGTACAACTACAACTGAGATGAGGTGTTTAACTTCGGCCTTTATAAGCTTATTAATTCATTACTGGAACATTCTGGTAAAACCTCGATTGTTGTGGATGGCAACAGCAATTACGAGATATTTATTTATTAAATGTTAAATGCACGCTCTCTTTTATTTTTACTTTTCCGACGTAGCTTTCATTTCAAAATGAGAAAATAAATTGAATGAGAAAATAAAGCAATTTTAATTACAATTTCAAATAAATATTAAAAAAGAGTAAAAAAAAAATCTGAAAGATTTCAGATTTTAAATTACGTCCAAAGGCGCGTTTTTTTAACGTTTCGTGTGCTACCTTTTTTTATTAAATATCATGTACTATGTACTCAAACCATAAAATTCAGTTCAAAATCAATATCGCAAAATCATTTTAAAATGAACATATCTTTAGAATTTCCGTAAGTCTCGTGCGCTGGAGATAAAAATGTTTTTTTTTTTCCGTACAGTGTTGCCATTGCTCGCTTTGAAATCATTTAGTTTGTTAATCAGAAATTCGTTGAAATGTTACAAAACATAAAATCGATAATAAAGCAAATTTCAAATTCAAAATTAGGGCTTCCAGATGCCCATATTCGCAGTAGGATTACGTCATTCAAAATTCGATGGCTCTAGGTTTTATCACAATGCGAGAAACATGCATATATTTATGCAGATTTTTCATTTTTTAAAATTTAATGCAGAGCGATAACATTTAGTGGCAACAATTTGAAAAGTGAAACGGGCATTCAGAGTGAATCGACGCAAAATCGCAAAACGAAAGTAATAGTCCTTCGGGACTAAATCCCTTTGGGCTAATAAATATAAAACCCGTAACATTATATTCCGGTTAATGTTTTTACCTTTAGTTAACATGAATGCAATAGTTATACAATTATCAACCATTTAAAAGTTGTTTCAGTGCCGCTAAGCCTAATGCTTTTAACATGGCAGCCATATTTGTTTACATTTCAAACTTAACAGAATAGGGGATTTGTTGCCAATCTAGAAAAACTAAGCTTCGTAACAAGAATGATAAAGTATTCTTTTATTATTGCGAATTAAATCACGCTAAATCCATTCTACAATTATCATTTAAGTTATTACAGTATCCAATATATTGACTCAACATTGCTTCCACATCAAATTAAGTCAGTTTCTATAACTTCAGTGTCTTTTTGCCAAGTGAGACCAAAAGTAAACTGTCAGTTTCATGCACGAAAAATCTGCCTTCTTGCCCGCTGGCCGAATTGCTTGCTTTTAGTAGAAACTCCAATTTTAAATGTAAAAATTGTTCTTTTAATAGGTTTAACTGCGTTTATGTTTTACAGTTTGCTATATTTTTCTAAATTTTAATTAAGATGTTTTGAAGTTTTTTGCCTTGTCGCGAAATGAGAACTGATTTAATTTAATGAGAAATATATATCTCTAATGAAATTCGAGGAAATAAGTTTAAATGAAATGCAGCAAAAAATGCTTAATTTAATATTCCGTACAAGGAAGTCATGTGATGCATACAACAGATGTTTTTTTAAAATAGAAACCATATTTCTTTACATTTAAAACTTAGCAGAATAGTGAATTAAGTCTTTCTGCACCTTCAGTGTCATTTTGCCGAGTGGGACAAAAAGGAAACTTTTAGTTTTGTGCAGCGGAAAACCTGTCTTCTTGCCTGTTACTCAAATTGCTTGTTTTTGTAAACAAACTCTAATTTTAATTGTAATTTTTTTAATTGTTTCAACTGGTGTTTTAGGTTTTTCTATATCTTTCAATTTTTAATGAAACTCTTTTGAGTTTTTATGCCTTGCCGCGAAGTGAGAACTGAATTATTTGAATGAGAAATATGTCTTTAATGAAATTCGAGGAAACATTCTTAAATAAAATGCAGGAAAAAGTGTGTATAATTTAATATTCCGTACAAAAAAGTCATGTTGTGTATAGAAAAGATTTGTTTTGTGTGTGAATCTCATTTACAATTTTTTTAAATTCTTTATTTGGATTCATTAATACTCTGGACTCTGGAAAACACATAATTGTAATTCTAAAGCCACTATTGTGCGTTAATGAACGAGAAAATTTATAACTTCTTTCGTTCTAAACGTTGATTGCAAAGGTGTTTCATTCCAATGAAATATCAATGTGCAATGTAAATCTTAAAAGTAATGTGCAAGAATAAATGTTAAATTTGTTAAACACTCGGCAACTTAAACATGTATTAATTTATTATTATATCCCAATGACATTTTTATACTATTGTATATGGAATTAAAGAAATTACACTTTAAAAGTATAGTACGGTATATAGTCCGTTAAATACTAATAACTGACTATATAAGTTAGGTTGCAAGTTTCATTAGGTTACAGGAATTACCAATTTGCACTTTGACTTTATCTCAATTGAAATAACGTTGTGCTTCTTGGCTTGTGATATTATTGGATTCTAATTACTGAAATTCAGCCTGAAAACTGAATTCAATTTTCAATTCTATTTAGGTAATTGTATTTGTACTTATATTCCAAGGCACATTTTACATAATTCTTGGAATTCTGAAAGGCGAAATGGCAATTACCTTGATTTGAAGAATCAGGCTTGATTGAACTTCCATGATTGTTTTATGAAACAATTATTGTAGAATTACTGAAATATGTATGTGTTAGACAGATACATTTTATACGGCTCATTCATATTACAGGATGTCTGATCTAATCTACTAAATTAATTATTATAATTTTTTAAAGATTTTGCCTTATTGAAGAACTTCAAGTAATAACAGAAGTGTACCCAAAATTTCTTTCAAAATATATCATTTGTAATTTCATTAATTGTTTTTTCTTACATGTGAAAAAATAAAGAATGAATGGAAAAGTAGCTCTCAGTACCCCTTTAGTCGCTAAATTTGAAATCAGCAACTAGTAAGAAGGTTTTTTTTATCAGTTCTTTTCAGAAATAATAAGCTTTAATATTAACATTTTAAGTTCAGTTGGGATACAGCCCTTGAAAGGATATATACGCAGCTTAATTGCACCTGTCATTGGCAAGAGCCTTCAACAACATACAGGTGACAGTACGACTTTGCTCAGGGTTGGATCCTAGCACCCTTGGCGAGAATGATTTTGGTTGGCGATAATTGCGCCAATCTTGGTAACCCTACTTTGTTATACTAGATATAGCAAGCCTAGCTATTTCTAGAATTTTCGTATTCGGCGGGTATTTCGAATTTTGCCATTTTGTAGTTGGTCATCGAGTTGGAAGTATGGCTGCTTGTGTGAGCGAGTACACATTAGAATTTTTTGCTTTGTTGAATGCGAAAGGTAATAAAGAATTTATTCAATGATGTATGAAGGAAGGATTGATTGCTTCGAATTATGAATGTCCTAAATGTAATGAGCGAATGGGATTATACGAACGAAACAGTGTTGTTTTGGATGGATTCGAATGGAGATGTCGGAAAAAAGGTGTGAATGTGCATGATGTTCGTAGGGTGAAAATGCGCTTTAGCCCACTGCTTGGCGACCAAAAGTGAGTTAAGTATGTATGATATTTTTTATTTTAAATATATTTGATTAATTTCTGTAATATTTATATATATTTTCATTACGCATCCACCTTATCCCGCTATACTCACTTGCCGCCATTGTAAGTGCTATTTTTTATCTTAAATATATTTCATTAATTTCTGTAATATTTACACGTATTTTCATTAAGCATTCACCTTATCCCACTGTATTCACTTGCCGCCATTGTCGTTTTCGCTTGGCGCCATTTCGTTGTGCCTTGGCGCATTTTTTTCAGTTTGCCGCCAAGGCTGTGGGCTCTCCTAGGATTTTACCTTGCTCATTTCCGTCCCCAATTTCAGAGAGGACCCCGGGAGGACTGAGCCTTTGGTCTCCTATCCCTATCACCAACCTCTTGAGAGGACTTTCGGTTCGCTGCATATTTAGAGTGCCCTTATGCTGCACAGGCACTATACATTTACAAACAGCCATGCCTTCTTCGGGATTCGAAGCCAGGTGCTTCGATACGGCAGTCAGGGTCGCTAAACACTATCCCGGTTGGATAGCCCTTCTTCTTTTCTTACCGTAATATTTACTACAACATTAGCTTGAGATTTAATATACCATTCTAAGATTTCTCTCTTATATCATCTCCTCGTACATAACATAAAGTAACATATACATCTCTTTTCTCATTTCTCGCGAATGTTCTCTCCAGTTTTTTCACCTGTACAATCCAACTGGCACGAGGCTAGAAAAACATATTTTCCGTTATTTAAAAACCCATTTTTCAAGACCTGCAAGATAATTACATCAATGAAAAGAAATAAAATATAAACATTAATAATACGAGTAACCACCTTTTATTGATGCGTAAAATAATTTAGTTCCTGAATAGAAGTATGCTTCGTGGAATTTTCAAGATATCCAAACCATTATTTATTCAAAACGGTTCATGATTAAACGATGAGATAGGAATTATGAATTATTTTAAATCTCTAAATTTTATATAATGCATCTTTTACATGATAATGTATTTTGAAACGAAGACTTCACATTTTCAAACATTTCTGCACATAATTTCAATAAGCTGCTTATTCTAAATAAACAAATTATAAATTCTTTATGTAATTTCAATAGCAATTTATGTAGTATGATTCTAACAAAATCGTGTTCAGTATATACAGAGGCTGTTCGCATATTTTTAGACGATGTATATTGTATTCACGGAACTAAATTACATAACATTCTTGTGTTTTAAATGTTCTATTTGACATCCCTTATTCTGAACTATCTTACAACACCTCAATTTCCAGGATAATTATACCTTTTGAAGTGTCAGAAGAGGTATTTTATCCCATTCCTCCAGAACAGTTTTCCAGAGTCCTGTTAGGGTTTGGGGACAACGTTTGGTTAATGCAGTTTTTAAAAGTCCGAAAGCACAAAAATTCACAGGTGACACATCGGGAGATTTAGTAGGGATATCAGTGAAGGGTATGGCCTTGATACCAGTTTTTTGTTCCATTTCTTTTAGCAAATTTACAGTGGATTTTGATGTGTGACTGCTAGCTTGTCCTGATGGAGTCTCACAGATTGATGGCACTGTGGGTAAAGCGATGGTATTTCATTCAGAAAAATTGGCGATAAAATATATTCCTGATAGTATTTGCAGTTAATCTTGACATTTTTTTGCACTCAATTTATTTTTAACTTGCCATTATAAGAAAAACCAGCAACAATCATGAATCCCTTAGAAAAACCTTTTTTTGATTCTTTGAACCATGTACTTAAATTTGTTTCTCCCCTTTTATGATACTAAAAGGCTCTTTTTTTGTTACAATCATTTAAATACACCCATGCTTCATCTATAGTGACAATTGTTTTCCATTTTTTTTTTTGGATAAGTGTTTCTCATATAGAATTCTGCAGCGTGTCCTGCGTTAAGCTATATGCTTTGGAAGAAGACGATGCACATTGCGTTTTTTCGCTTTCTTAAAATTTAAATCAACGTTTATCATTTTGTTTACAGTAGACAGCGAGCATTTTAATGATTTTGCAAATGTCCTTTGACTAGGGGGATTTTCTTTTAACATTAAACAACGTACTTTTGCAATAGATGTCCGTTTTTTCCTTGGATACTTATTTCGAATTTTTGTCCCAGTTGAGGCTCCAATTTGACGTTTGTTTCCTTTCTTGTTGATGATATTACCTATGGACGCTTTAGATATCACAAAACCATGACTCTCACATCGTATTTGGATAACGGAGTATGCATATTTCTCTTCGGAAAGAGCGTAAATGTAGCCTTCGAACCACCGCTTTGTTAAATTCGCCATTTTGAATAAAAACAAAACTTTCAAGCCACAGACGATAATTTTGACTTTTAAAAACATAGTACAATTACAATTACTTCTTTTGTAGCAAACCATTTTTTATTACCGCTTACCAAAATCGTCTAAAAAATGTGCGAACAGCCTCAATAGTATAATTTTATGATAAAGTTGTTTATGAATAATTTGTTTCTTTTTTTTCTTAATAGCTTAATAAAATTTAAATTAAGAAAGTAATAAAAATATTTAATACCTAAAATTCTAGTTTCCTTTTAAAGCTGCACGTAATTTTACAGTACTTACTCTTATCATTTAACTTTATGGTGCCAGATTTTTAATTATATATTTCTATGATAAATTTTGCAAAATAAAATATCTCCTTTAGTATAGGAAATATAGGAATATTCACAAAATAAATAAATTTCTTTTAGATTCCCTATAGGCTGTTCAATTTATTCTCCAAAAATATTTTTAAATGTGAACTTTCAAAACCGAAAGTTCTTATTTCTAAATATGCTATCATCATGACATAAAAATAGACGCAGAAAAAAAGACGATGTTCAGTCAGTCAAATGTAGAAAATAATTTGGAACGCTTTCTTCGAATTTAGCAAAGAATAACATTCGAAAAGTGTTTATATGTTTTCTTATTTTCTGATTAAGAATAAATGTGTGACTACAAATTTGGAATATTATAAATTCACTCTCATTCCCGAAACCTTTTATTAGAAAAGTAAGTTACTAATCTTTAGAATTTAAGCTTCAATTCAATGTAAAATACAGAACATAAATATTTCCATATTCACCTCCCACACCCATTCCGAAAACGTTTTATTAGAAAAGTAAGTGACTTATCTTTAGAATTTAAGCTTCAGTTCTATGTAAAATTCAGAACATAATTTTTTCCGTCTTCACCTCCCACACAGATATTATCGAAAATGACGATGTTACGTTGTACGTTAATATTTATTAGAATATATTTGTATATACGAGTAATTATACCATTTAAATTCCTAGAACTTGTTCTTAAAAAACGAGGAGTGTAGCTCATTTGGTAATTCCTTTCATGATAGAAAAAAAAAGTTCTGAAACTTTTCAGATTTTATATTACTCCCAAAGAGGCATAGTTTTCATTTACACACACATACACACATTTGAGTTAACTCCCCATTGAGCTAAAAATATTTAAAAACAGCATAGCTTCAGAATTTCCGAGGGGCAGTATCGTGTCCTGGAGATAAAAATGTTTTACTCTTTACAATGTTGCCACTGCGCGCTTTGAAATTGTTGAGTTTTGTAGACGAAAATTCGTTAAAGTTTTGCAAAATATGAAATATATACGAAATCAAATTGGAAATTCCAATTTCGGGGTTCCAGGTGCCCATATTCGGGTGGAGGACTACGTTATTCAGAACTTGATGGGTCTAGGTACCTTTGTTTTTTCACAATGCGAGAAATATTTATACATTTATGCGGATTTATAATTATTTAATTTCTTAACAATTTGAAAAGTGGTTTAACGCTTTTAGTGATTCCACGCAAAATTCCGTTTGGAGACTAATAGCCCTGCTGGGTTAACGTCCGTTCAGGAAAATAAATATTTTGAACTGCACTCTGTATTGCCTAACTAATTAAAAGATATTTTTCCTGAGAATATTTATCAGGAAATTTCTGTTCATAGCTAAATAGTTTATATTGTTGCGAAATGCCCAGCTGCGATAAGAAAACTTATTACTTAGAAAAACGCAAAGCGGGCTTAGGTTTGCCAGAAAGTGCATGGAAAGGCATGGTTGCTATATTTGGAGCTAAATTGCCCATTTCTCGACAAAATTCGCGATATTCCATAGACAGGGTGGGAAAATTCCAGAACACATTCTTAGTTGTATCCTCGAGAATGTTGTCGAAGGTAGGTTAAAAGCTATATACACCCGGTCGTCTGTTGAGTTCACTAGTACTATTTTGAGTTCCGAGATTAGCTTGAGAGCGACCGAACCGAGCCGAAATCTGTGCTGGAAGTAGTACTTTGTTGGAAGCTGTCTTTGTCGTTGTAGCCTGAAGGTGGCGTTTCAGGGTATCTGTCGTAATTTTTAGACGACTGTAAACGTGTCTTTGGAACTTTCCTGTTCAATAATGGCGAATAAATTGTGTTTGGATTCTTCGTTAGCCGTAATCGTAAATTACTCCAAATCCACGAATCCATAAAACACAACAACATTTATCAAATGCACTTTATTTATATACGGATGTTAGTTTTGTAGCTGGTAATCTTCCGTATGTTTTCATTAATTGCCGATTACAAATTTTGTCTGCACAGCAGTTCCCTTCAAACGTATACAGGTCAGTATTCAGCTGAGGTATAAATATCACTTTAATGACGAAGAGATATTTGTAATATTTTACTTAACAAAACTCTTAATTCTTTAGTTTTATGTCACGCTTAAGTATAGTTATAATTGCTCCTAAATGATGATAATAATAATCTTCGGAAATGATGCACTTTTCTTTGTATTTAAACTAGAATGACCACTTCGATTTCATAAATAAATCTACACGTTAAATAAAATAAATCAATAAAAGTTTTTTTATAATGAACTTTTTACTGGGCAGTCACATCGGAAATAAATATTAGTTTTCTATTTCAAAGCATAAATCAATAAAAATATTGCATTTTGCAACACTCTAATGATTTTCCTTGCCCTACAAGCCACTATTAGGACATTTTTTATAAACTGATCTTTAAGCTCCTCAAAGACGCATTAATATCACAAACGAGGTTTATTTTTTCTAACAAGTCAGATCATCATCCATTACACATTTTAGACCAAAAAATACAGAGAATATATAAAAATTACATTGGTTCGCTTGCTTGAGATAACCAAATTAAGAACAATCCCAATAACTAAGTATTTTTGTTACGAATTTTTTAATCTTTTGAAACACTTTTTGAAAAGCAGCAACGATAAATTAGCAATCGAAATTCTCTTGGTTGTCAATTTAATATACAAATAGAGAAAGTGATATTTATTGTGCTTATATTAATGATCATCATGGAATTATTGGAATTTCAGTGGCACCCGAACAAATAGATGGTGGATGATGATTCTCCACCAGTAGGATTTGACGATTGGGTCCCTTAATCCCCAGTCGCCCTTTAAAAGGGGGGAGTATATAAGATATTTCTTCCTCCTTCTTAACATACCTTCGTGGAGTAATGTACAGCACACACGGCGCGTATTCGAGAGGTCCGAGGTTCGAGTCTCGACGAGGGTATTGCTCATTTTTCATGCCTCCGGCTTCAAATAAAATCCTAATGACTCTACAAATGTAAGTATTCTAAATAGTTGTTAGAAGTTCTTTTATTATAAGAAGCTTTTATCTAAGTGGTATGAAGAATATATTTAATCTAGTAATACTGAGTGTATAAAAACTATTTCCTTCTGTTAACCATAGAATAGGTTCCTAGGTTTTCTTTTTTAATAATTATAAAGTATCTGAGTTTTTATCTGGGCATGATAAATTTACAAGTTATCAGGACTACAGTTTCTTCTAGTAGATTTCGCAAACATAACTGGAATCCTGAGTAGGAACAGGAAGCTTACTAAAAGCTATGTTCGTGCGTGTGTAGAAGATACAACAAAGATGAGAAGGGCTAAAATTTACCCTTTATTTGCTTATCGATTTTACAGACGTTCCCGCTCTTTGGGATACAAAGACCAGCCATTTGTGGCCTGAACGTAAAAGAATATAAGATTACTAACTAACTAAAATTTAAATAAGAGCTAACTTTTAATCTTTCCCACACATGACTAGCACTAAGACTGGCCTTTTAAATTACTACGTCTGTAGTACGCAAACTGCGGAAAACTATATGTCTTTAACTTTCAAGAGGATTAAACTCCTCTGGCCTTAAAGGCGGGCAGTAACTGATAGCAAGCTCGCGTGAAGGTTCGTAGCAAGAGGGCTCTCTCTCCTTCTTCCTTCTACTTCTGCTCTTGGCAAAAAGCCACAACTTAAATACTTAAGCGTTAGCAAGTACAACTTGCATAAACATAATCAAGCGTTAATTCTGGCCGGAAGTGGAAAATAAGAGATGATAGTAAAGCTTTAAAATAAAATAAACGTTAGTGAACTTAAAATCCTTACAAAATTACTTGTTTCTTTTCAATCAAAGATCAAGAAACTTATTTAAGTATTCGAAAAAAGTACTCCAAGATGTAGAATATTTAATGTTCTCCTGTTTTACTTTCCGTGGCTCTAAATTATGCCTGCAGAACAATTTAATAAGGCTATGTTTGTCTTGACCAGTGCGCTTATCTGTTTTTGCGAAGTCTAGACTGCTGTTCTGTATATTTGTTTGTTTCAGTCAATGTGTGTAATGTTTAATACTTTAACTAACTTACTTTTTAAGCCGCGTGTTGTATATTTGTGGTGCACGGAGAGATTATACGTGTTAAAAAAGTCCAAATATAAAAAGTATTAATATTCTTTTTGGCATATTTGATTTTCGAATCTGTAACAACAGACTATTGCATCGCATCTCTAATAACACTATTTCATCAGAAATACCTTAGGGTTACCATCCAGAATCTGCCCAAAGCCATGAGTATAATATATTTTAAAGCTTCGAAAGGCAATTATTGATTCAATACCAAATTGAAGAATTTCCCAATAGACAGCAATAAATGAAGAAACTGGCAAAAAAATTTTACTTCATTTCCCACCGAAATCCTATTTGAAATCTCCTTAAAAATCTGGGAAAATCCACACAAATTCAAATTCACCTTCCTCCAGAAGAAAATTGACTTTTGCCCTGCGCTTCACAAACAGAGTTTTGAGGAAACGTCAGCTTCCTACCACTAAGAGGGAGGGAGGTAAGAAAAGAGGAAAAAAATTCACATTTTCGCTGATGCTGAAAATTTGCTCCGAATTGGATGATAAATTGTTCTTTTCGTTTGTGCTGTTCCCTGGATTGAGGTCGAAGCAATTGATCCAAAGGACTCTGCTATTCTATGCAAAAGCTTTCTTTCGGTTTTATCATCCAACAGTTCGAAGAAAGAACAGTTAATTTTATGAGGAATCTTTTTGACTGCAAATCCTGTTTACTACCCTAATATATTTTTTTGCTTTCATTTCTGTGAGTCATTTACTCAAAGGAAATTCCTCTTATTTAAAACAAATGTGTAAATCCATTGAATATTACATGAAATAACAAAACTTTAAAAAGACAACCATATTAATACAGGCATTGAAATAGAAAAAAATGATAATCGTTAAAAACTCACAATTCGTCCTTGCAATTCGAAGTGCAGAAGTTTCAGAAAGTGTCTTACCGCTAATAATTACGGTAAGGACCAGCTTCTATTTTATAACACTTAGGTTAAGGACAAGCTTCTATTTTATTCCAGTAGGTTAGGAAGTGCTTTCCTTAATAATTATTCTGATTACAATTACATGTTATAGAAGTTGGAATAACTTTTCCATTAATTACGATAATGGTTCAAATGTTAATAAAAATCGTATCAATCAGATGTGTTATTTTAAAAGAATTATAAATTTTATAAATAAAATAGTGTATAAATTATATCAGTCATGTTATTTTAAGAGTGGAAACGAAGGTATAAATTATTAAGAAGAAGGATAACGATTACAAAAACAATCAGATGCTTTTTAATCACTCAGTTTCGTAAAGCTTACGGTTTTAATTCGAAAGGTAAATTTGAGATTTTATAAAACATTGAATGCCATATTTGTAAGAACTGGCTATTTGACAAATTGCTTGAAAGGTAAATAAAAAACTAAGTATCGGCGTAACAGCATTGCTTCTTTGTGTACATCGAATGTTACATCGGAGTAGCATGTAGAAGTGATAAACTTGAAAATATGAAAGACTTCAATATATATTTTTTAATGTCAATGCTAATAAATACAGGAATAGAGTAAAACTACGATTAAAAATATAAATCCTACTCTAGGTATATTCTTTATAATCTTCCTTTTATTCTATCTCTGTTTCTGATAATTATCAGATCGAATAACCCAAAACCTCGAGTAAAATCAAAAGCCTTACTTATTTTGGTTTTAAAATTACATAAAGAGCAATAATCTGCTGCCACTCGGAAAAATGAGGGCGAAAATGATAATTTTTCCGAGTTTTTAATTAATATCTCTAATTTTAGCTACTTTTTTTTAAAAAATGAACGTTGAGCTTTTCCAGGACCCAGAAATGAATTGCAGAAAGTGTGATGAAAATAGCTATAGTAGTGACTGAGTTATTAGCGAACAAACAAACACGCCGACTTTCTTCTTTATATATATAGACAGAGAGATTCTTTATAACATGCGTGTTTTAGCTAAATATTAACTCTTAATTTCATAGTTGATCTCATTTCTATGCCGCCCAGACTGTATAGTAGATAAGGAAGCCTACTGCGATACCGAAGGACAAGGGTTCGAATCCCAGAGAAGGCATGGATATTTGTAAATGTATGATCTCTTTACGGCATGGAGGCACTATAAATATGTGGCGAGCCGAAATTCTTCTCGTGTGGTCTGGTGGTAAGGAAAAAGGGTGGGAGAATCTCGTATCACTCCCTGGGATGCTTTCCTTCAAAAGTGGGGGGGGAGAGTAGAAGTCGAACCTCTTTAAGGCTCTGGCAACCATTCTTCCATGAAATACATGGACAAGACAGCAACAACAAAACCAACATCTAATTTCTATATACAGGATGTTTCGAAACTTCGCTGAGATATGAAAATAAATAAACAACATCGATATGAACTATATTTCGTATTGGAAAACATGACTGGAAATGACAACCGTAGGTGATAGGAAATAATAGAGAAAGAGGTTGAAAACGCTTATACTGTTCAGCAATTACTAGCACAACACCTGGTACACGCAGAACCACAAAAGAAGTTTCTTAAGAAGTGTTAGATGTTCTATCAACTCACAGTGTTGCGTGCCTAAAACTAGTGCCAATTGGATTGGATTGACGAAAATTTTTGTAAAGCATATACGTTAACAGTCACTACACAATGACCTTGAAAGTCTTTCATAGGAAGATATCGAAGAATGTCAAATTACATGAACGTGATGGTCTACTATGTCCAGAAGCACTGACGGGCAGCGCAATGCTTCTGGTTTTGATTATGCTTTTCCATGCGAATATGGTCCACACTAATTCTTTCGTACTTTCTCCCAATGCGTGGAGTTTTGAGACACCCTGTATATGCACGTATTTTTGCGTTTTCATTCACTCTAAACTGTACACATATCTGCTACTTCGGCTTCTCTTCTCATGCACTTCTTATTTATATATCTACAGAATTCAAAGTGCGATAGTTTATATTTGTGTCTGCTATATTATGTATCAGTTTATACTTATGTTTATGTTTAGTTTATGAGGTTCAACTATTTAAATCTAAAGTTCTAATTCCGAACCTACGAACACTTAACAAGCGAATAATGGCTTAAGTGTCAACAGAACACGTAAGACTTGAGAAGGGTTTAAAACCCTTTATTATTCAATATATTTACAATCAGTTCCGACTTGGAACTTTACAATAAAACCGCCACTCTGGCTTGAACTTAAATACTAATAATTTGAACTAAAATTAACTAAAGTTCTTAAATAAATATAGCCGAAGCTATCAGAATCTAACTATTTGGCCCTTAAGTATTAATTAAATCGGCGAAGCCTAGCAAGGGCCTAAGATATGGCCAAGCGTAGTAACAGCTAAGAGAGACGTAGCCAGAAGGCAAACGCGCGCTAGTCAGGGAAAAGACCATTATTTTAATAAGACCTATGTCATTTAAATTCAGCATGCTTGCAGAGTAACTCTACCTCTATAATAAACCTTTTTTCACTTGCACTAATGGATTCCAAGCAGAAGCAGCGTGCCATAATTGACTTTTTGACGAAGGAAGGATACAGGCTGTCCGTGATCAACTTAAGTCTATTGAACGCTTACGGAAATAACACTATTGACAAGAACAATTTACAGAGATAGATGAAGACGTTTATAGAAGATGAAACTAGCATTGAAGACAAGCATATAGAAAGAGGCCATCAACTGCGGTCACTGACACGAATGATCAGCGACCGCTGGATGAACTGTTTCGCGCTAATGAAGACGGGATACGGTTTTTAGATCTGGTGACAATGGATGAAACTTTAGCTTATTTTTATAATCCTAAAACGAAACAAGAATCCATAAAATGGTGTCACCGCTTTTCTAAAACCTAGGAAGTTTAAGAGCCAGCGATCAGAAAAGAAAGTCATACTAATTGTTTTTTTTTTGGCGGGGGTTAATGAGGATGTCATTCTTCTTGATATGACTGTACTTTTGTTACGAATTTTCTCTTTCTTCATTACATGTCCTCCTGCTTTAAGTTACAATGTTATCAATGAGCGGTATATTGAGACACTTCAGAAACCACAAGGAGGAAAAGACAGAACAATCTGAATCTGAAAAGTATCCGTATTTACCGATGACGGCCATTTATCTCAACAATCCGGAAGTTAGCTGGTTGATAATATTTCATCTTCCGTACAACCCTGATCTGGCGCCCTCAGGCTTCTCTCTTTTTTGATCCGATGAAAAGTAATCTTCGGGAACAACGTTTTGATAACGCTGAAGAAGTGAAAATGGCTGTCAAGAAATACGTACTGCATACTTTTTTAAAGAGGATTTAACAGTTGGGTTCAAGCTTGTCGCACATCCATTGCTGGCGGTAGAGACTATAGTGAGTATTATTTTGTGGTGAGACTAAGCTACTCTACATGCGTGTTGGAATTGAACAATGCATGCAAATTAATAATAATAATAAAAAAAAAGTTATGCTATCTTTTCACTACTTTCGGTTCAACCCTTGTACAAGTAAATTTATAAATTGCATAGCGAAAACTATCATATGTAATTCTAGATCTTAAATTAGAATTTTAACACGCACTTTATCTTCAATAAATGAACATTTATTGAAGTCAAATTAATGTGTGGATTCTAGACATGGTATGGTTATTTACAAAATTAATGTAAGTGTTCCGTTTTGCATACTTGTCCGGCAATAAATTTATTTTAAAATTATATATTAGATAGCGAAATGAATTATTTTAAATAAAAAACAACAGCAAATAAACAGCAAG
Organism: Stegodyphus mimosarum; assembly: GCA_000611955.2. Taxonomy (NCBI): domain Eukaryota; kingdom Metazoa; phylum Arthropoda; class Arachnida; order Araneae; family Eresidae; genus Stegodyphus; species Stegodyphus mimosarum. The sequence continues at coordinate 613,449 of KK119785.1, forward strand.
TTTTAATAATAGTGAATTTGATTGAATAAAGTAGCTGAAGTTGATAAAGCAATGAATTATCATATTTACAAAGAAAGTTTAGATCATTATGTGACTCCGCGTCAGCAGATTTCTCATAAATTATGAGGTATAAAGTGAAACTAATGTTTGCTTTTAGTATTAGAAGTAATTTACTCATGATTACGTTTCCATATTATAATGTAACTCAAATAAAGGATGTTTATATCAATAAATATAGTGTAATAAGAAATATTGTCATGAAATGCCCAGCCGCGGTAAGATAGCTTCCCAGCAAGACGGATTTAGGGTTGCCAGAAAATGCTAAGGAAACGCAGGGTTGCCATATGTGGAGCGAAATCGCCCATTTGGCTACGTTTGACGACAAAATGGGAGATATGACATGGACGGAGAGAGAACATTCTGGAACGAATTCTTCCCAGTTTGGCCCAGAATGTTCTCGAAAGCAGCCCAAAAGCTACATAAAGCTTGTCTGTACGCGGAATAGCAGTTGATCGTCAGTCTAGTTGGTCGTCGACTGTATCGTGAGTTCGTGCATCGAGAGTGTGCATTGCTGAGGCTATAAGAGTGTATCGCGAGTCATAGCGTCTCGAGAATATGTTGAGCTCCGAGTACGACCGAACCGAGTGGGGAATTGTAATCTAGTGCTTTGCTGTGAAGCTGTCTTCAACCGTTATAGCCTAATAGCCTGAAGGCTGTGTTGTGATTGTTTCAGCGTGTTTGTCGCTGCTTTTCGACGACTGTAAACGTGTTTCTGGAGCTGTTCTGAGTAATGCTGGGAACTAAATTATGTTTTGATACTTCATCAAGTGTTGTCACCAATCATTCTCAATCCGCGAGCCCGTGTAGACCGTAACAATATGTAAGTGGTCTTAGATTAGCGATCACCGAAGTAATTGTTCGCGGCGTGAATCACTCCAAATCCGCGAACTCGTGAAGAACGGAACAATGTGAATAACATACAAAACATCTAAACCATGCACAAGCTATTTCTGTTAAATGAACTTCCTACAATTCTTTTTTCCATGCACCATTGTCTACGTCAAAAGCAAAATTTCGTGATTAAAATGATAAAGGCCTTGCAATAACACGTATGTCACGAATGATAGCTATAAAAACCAAAAACACTCTAAAGATTTATTTAATTTAACTAACTAGTTGTTTTACACTCTTAGACAAACAAACAAAAAAAAAACGACGCACCTAGAAGGAGTTATCCGAATGGGACGAAAATCGGTAGAAGTGATGTACATGTACAGAAAAACAAAATGATCACAGTTTGAGAAAAATTGTATGATTTATTGAAGTGACAGAGCTTCACAAAGTGACAAAGTCAGTAACGCGTTTGTCCACCTCTGACCCTTATGCAAAAAGGTATTCGGCTTGGCATAGATTCCTAGAGGTTGCGGATGTCCTCCTGAGGGATGTCGTGCCAAATTCTGTCCAACTGGCGCCTTAGATCGTCAACATCCCGGGCTGGTTGGAGGGCCCTGCCCATAATTCTCCAAACGTGCTCAATAGGAGAGAGATCCGGCTACCTTGCTGGCCAACGGTTGCGACGGATGACAAAAAAAGGGGTCCTACTATGAAATGAAAGGGCACCCCAGACCATCACGTCTGGTTGTCAGCCTGTCTGCCGGAAGACAGTCAGGTTGGTATCACACCGCTGTCCGAGTCATCTCGACTCGCCTTCGCTGGTCATCGGGGCTCAGTTCAAAGCGGAACTCATCAGTGAAGACTATTCTACTCGAGTAAGTGGCATTCCAGTGTGAATGAGCCCGACACTACAGCAAACGGGATTGACGTTGTACAGAAGTCAATGGTAGTCGGCGCAAGGGGCGCCGTGATCCCACCCCCTTTCTGTGAGCCGTCTATGAATGGTCCTTGCGGTCACCGAAGCACTAGTTTCACGTACAATCAATGATAATGATGCATTTGAGGCTGTGAGTTCCGGTCTGAATATTGCTCGGTCTTCACGTTCTGTCGTTTTTCTAGGCCTACCGCTTCCTTCTTGACGCTGTGTGCGGCCATGGTTCACCCATTCCTGCCAACATCGTCTAATAGTGGCATCGCTCCTGCTCAAATGTCGAGCTATTCGCCGATAAGACTGACTGGCTTCTTAATCCCAACTATACGACCTCTCACAAATTCTGACATTTGCGCATATAATTCGCGCACCTGTATGCGAGGCATAGTTACTGTCTACCAGAGTACAGAGAAGGAAATTAGTGAAGAATTTATGACCTGGAATCCTAATTTCTCCTTTTAAATAACCTTCCAGTTGCGCAGATCAGATGCGCTGTAGCGATAACCGTTCATTCATTGGCAGCCAAAATGTCAAATTTTGCATTTTCCGTCGAAACCTGTATGCATATTAATTTGCGTCCAGTTTGCTTTATATCTTCTCAGTGCGTCGTTTATTTTTGTCTAAGAGGGTATGTTAATTTCATTTGCAGTCTTTCTCTTTTTCCATTTTCCTGCCAGAATGCAAATTTCTAGTTTGCATCTATTCAAATGAGGCAGAGAGGAGATAGTATTTAAATGAAGGTTTTAGACGGTAGAATCAGAGCATGTTCTACCTGTTGAAGGCTCACTAATTGATTCTTTTGAGAGCAGTGTATCTGTGCGTTGTGTTATTCTCACCGTTAGGTTTATCACGCCGATATTAGGTCTGCTTGGGCATTCCTCTGCCTGTGTACCCGTAGGGCTAAGTTACGTTTTACTTAATTAAATCAAATTCCTTACTTTTGATTTAAGTCACAAATGCTGGCTGTTGTGTAAGCACAAGCAATGTCTTCTGTTTACCTTTTGTATGAGTTAAATTAAATGATCTTTTAGACCCTTCGTACGTTTCTGTCATAATTTCAAAGATGTAGTCATAAGTCACTTCGGTTTTTAGAGTTCTGCTGCAACTTATGCTACTAAAAAGACGAAACTCTATAACTAGTAGGTCTTTGAAACTTCATTCCACTCACTGTGCAGTTATTAGACCATATTATATTCATTTGCACCTTCTAATAACATTAACGTATAGTATTAGTTATTACTTTAATCCACGAATTCATGAACTATCAAAACAACATCGCAACAGAAGCATAAGTTTGCATCAATAAATTCAAATCTCACTTCTAAATCTCTTAATACTCTTCCACATATCCCTTCACAGGATCAAATTATACTCAGATAAAGAATAATATATGAAGAGGCTGTAAGTCACTTGCGCAATTTAATGGATAAAAGGAGCATTCAAATCCAGAAAATATATATGTTGTCAGAAGGAGTTGAAAATTTTGTTCTTTAAATGCCTGGGGATTCTGAGAACTTTCTCCGAGAAACCAGAACTTCAAAATATGATGAATAAAACTTCTTTAGAGACGGTATGGGAGATCTGATATATTTCTATATTTTTAACTACGCGGTTGTGGAAAGCAATATTTAAGCAAAAGGGTTTAAAGTTTTCTGTTTACTTAGCTCTTTGCATGAGTTAATTTTGTGATTTAATGATATGTTAATAAAGGGAATTTCGTGAAAATATCTGTTTGGAAAAAAACTGCATGGATAATTTCATAAGATGGCTATTATTAGTAGGCAGCTGCGTGAGAAAAAACACAGTTACTTTTAACTTCTGCAGATTTGTACGTTTCTTTGGAAAAACTTATTTCGATTTGACCAAAACTCACTAACCATGAGCTGTAGGTCGATGAAGGGTTGCTATTTGGTTTTATGAATTAAAATTTTGCCTCTATTTGAGAGCAGTAAGGCAAGAAGTTTGACCGGTTTATTTAATATATAAATCCTACGACGATTGTAAAACGAATTTAAAATGGCATTTGATAGACATTTTTCTCTGGTATATATTTTTTCCTAGGACATTTTTCCCTAGTACGTATTTTTCCCTGAGATAATTCCCTAGGCGTACATGAGAGGTAACATGGCAATATTTTGTGAAAACAGTAATATGTAGATAAACAAGTTTGGACATCACTTTGTTGATTCAATGAGAGTTTTAGATATTTATAAAAGCTGACGACAGTCTAGTAAAAAGGATAGCTTTTTAAGTTTTTTTTCCTCGTTTACAAGAATTACGCGTATTAAACATTCATCTATATCATCCAAAAATGCTGTTGAAGAGATAAGAAAAATAATTAATTTTGTGGAAGTCTTTAGGCTTTTCGAAGCTGAAGTCATGCAAAATCCGTGATGCTTCACCGGAATTCGAGCTCCAGACTTTTAAGCTGCTAGTCGGTTGTGCTTTCAATTACATCACGAAGGCGCTCAGGGAGGAATAACAAAATTCATAACCTTTATTATTTACGATTGCGTAAACTGACGATGGCTATTGGCTGAAAATATATGACATGAGGTCAGATGTTCAGAAATTCATTGACTTATAATTTGGTACATAATGGAAGTTACTCAGCTCATATCATCTAGAAAATACCAAATATATACGGAAAACTGCTACATAGTAGTAATAATGTGGTAAGTGTATTTTCTATACTCCATATACTTTATATTCATTTACTGGAGTATGACACTGGATGTTGAATGGATTATACTATTCATTGGTCTAGTTCTGGACTGCCCTGTTAGATTTCTTTGTTGTTTACAAGGAATTAAAAATCTGTTTTTGCTTTCCTTTTATTAACAATCTTAGGTAGGTTTCGTAAAACTGTCGATGTATACAAATGTACACTGCGCAAAAAAAAAAAAAAAAAAAAAAAAAAAAGGGGGGACTCGAAAGCGCGACTTAGGATATATATTAGATTTATATATAGCTTTGTTCTAATATAGGTATTTTGACACAAAATCGGACTTTGTCTGAAATAACATGCCAATTGTTTTTCCATATTTCGATTCTACGACTCAAATTATGCCTAAATATTGAATTTTGTAAAATTTGGTGCGAAGTTTACTGAGAAATTCAAAAATTTAACTTGGGGAATTTTTTTTCAGTTTGAGCCAAGAATAATTCACTTGGCGAACTTCTTAATATCTGGCAACCTATTTTTCTTCCCTTCCATTGTGCAGAGGAGGAAAAACGATACATTGTTCCTACCATAGTCCTTATAAGAGATAGACTAACCCAGTGGGCGGAGTGCGCGTCTCTTACATGTCCCTAAGAAAGAGTAGGAACGATCTGGTTTACCTTAACACTGAAACCTATGGCGTTCGTATCACATAACTGCTTTTAATTATTAAATGTGATACGTTGTATAGTGATGAGAATTTGAAAGTCAAATATTTTTTCAAAAAATATTTTTCAAATAAGACTTAATATATCTCATTAAAGCATTTTTTACTGCATTTTGAGCATTATTTTCACGCGTAATTCTACACTAATTTTATACTAAAGCGCGACTTAAGATATATAAATCTAATATATATCTTAAGCCGCGCTTTTGAGACATGAAGAGCGCAATTTGAATTTCATCAATCGGCCCAGTAGAACGGAAGCTATAGAACTGTCCCCTCCCTTTTGTTGTTGTTGTTGTTGTTGTTTTGTGCAGTGTACATTTACGGAATTATACAAGAAGAATGCCCTTATTGTAAAGCCTATGTTTAAAAAACTTATAAAGATATCGTAATGATTTTACTTTTAAGCTCTTAATAAATATCAGAATTTTTCTGTTTCTGTCTGTCTTTATGTCCATATTATTTGCTACATTGCTCACACAAAAGACCTCGGAATAGCATTCTGTATAAATTCCATATTCCTGTTCTATCCACAATTGTTCCAAATTAAATAAATTAGGAAATTATACTTGAATAAAAACTCTGATATATAAAGCAATACTTCACAAATAACGATTCGCACCAATTGTCTAACCATCAGACGTAAATGTCTGGTTATTTATCTAAAAGGGGTCCTGCGAGATATTAAAAATGCTGTGAAATTCTTCTCCTCTGTAAGTAAGAACCAGCTTTTAAGTGAAGAAAAGCTGCATTGGTCCACGCCTCTCCGTTCAAATATTTGAGAAATTTCACATTTACGCCACATATTATATCCAACAAACCCTTTACAATGGCACTTAGACGTTAACAAACGTTTATAAAAATTAAAAACAAATTACTTTATATCCATCGGAACCTATAACGCTACACTTGGTTTTAACATTTGCATTATTTTTATACATTTAATATACGTGCTGTGTGATACAAAGCCTCTTATATTCAAACAAGTGCATTTTATTAGAATAAAAGTGACTCAGTAAAAATAATAAAGACAAAATCTTGCTCACAAATTTATTGCTTACAAGTAGCTTAGCTTGTAAAGCGATAATATGCCGATTAACTAACGCTTTGAGGAATGGCAACATACTGGCGTGTAGAAGAAAAAAATAGCTTATTTCTGGCAACGACAACATATATTTTTTTAAATGGCTGAGTTTTCTGATTTGGTTTCAAATATAAAACTCTTACGCTTTGCTGAGTGGTAACACACTGTTTTAAATCACTATTCATTAAGTTTTCGCAAAACACAAAATAAAAATATCTGATGCAGCACCACGTGACTTCTTTCTACGGCCTCTTAAATGATATATATTTTTGCTGCACTTCAGTTAAACTTATTTCCTCGATTTGTTTCAGTGCAGGTACATTTCTAACGCAATCAATCATTTCTCACTTCGCGGTAAGACAAAAATGAAATGAAAATAAAAACTTCTGCATTAAAAATTGTAAAATACAGAAAAATATCAAACATCAAATGCAGATAAAAAAAAGTAAAAAGAAATAAATGCAGTTTCCACCCCAAAACAAACAATTCGGCCAGCAGGCAGGAAGACAAAATTTTCTGTGCAAAAAATTGAAAGTTAACTTTTGCTTCCGCTGAGCAAAAAGACCCTGAAGCTGATGCACCATCGATTTAATTTAGTATTCTAATAAGAATTTTAAATGTAAACAAATAGCAGCCTCTTGAAGCTTAGCGCCACTTAAACTTTTAAATTGTTGATAATTCTACAACTGCTGCATGCATATTAACTAAAGGTATAAAACTTTATCCGTAACAACAATATATATATATTTATGTATGAAAGTTTGTTAAGGCCAATTGAGAAGAAAAAGGGTGGTGCACAACTATTTGGTATAGCATTTCCATACACAAAATTTCAAAGTTCTACAGCGACTCGATTTTGAGTCATACGAGATACTCACGTACGTACGTACAGACATCATGGAAAAATTTTCTTCTAAACTCATTTTACAAGCTGTTTTGTAAAAAAAAGAGTCCTTTAGTCTGTCCGTACATACCGATGTTAGGAAAACACATCGTTCAAATGGATTCCAGAGCGCTCAAAATGGATATTTTTGTTGAAATATGATACTCGATACGAAATGTTTCGATATTACAATACTTCCTTTACTTCGTACAAAGAACTAAAAAAGCAAATTTGAAGCTCATTTCAGAATTCGAGATGAGCTTATTCTGGTGAAGGACTATATCTTATCAAAATTAATTTAGTCGCTCTAGTGCTGTCGCCTTTTCCTCAATGCGGAGAATATACGTACATGCACATATACTTATATACAGATTTTTCGTTAATTAATAATAGAAATTTCTACGGATTTATTTTATACCTTCAGCTATAAACACATATATTTTCCCTGAGAAGAATAACTATTTTATAATGTGCAAACCTTTTACCAGCATTTGGAACTCAAAGGTTTATGAAACTCTCATCTTTGCTACTCAAAACTAATGCAGATATTTCAAAATTAATGGAGATCCAAAGCTATTTTAACAGGTAAGATGGATGCAAATTAAATTGCATTTGAAAGACAGTGCTTTGGACTTGCAATCTTAAGATTGTTTACCAGGGCATGTAGTAATTAGTTGGCGATATTTTCTCAAACAGGATATTTTGACACGTAATTACTAAGTTCTTTATTTTTGTTCCAGTTTCAGTTCCGTATTCTTGGGAAAGAGAAGTGAGCGAAGTCATTATGAAACTGTGAATGTTCTGTCTACAACAGGAACTGCATAAATAAAGCAAATTATTCTTTCGAATGAGGCTTAGATGTTGTCCCTAACAATGATTCAAGTATAAATAAAAACTTTATTTACCTGCATTCAACTATGTAATGTAGCATTAGCAACAATCCATTGCTATTTCGAAAATAAACCTTTTTGCACCTTCAATAAGATTTCGATTTTTATCCCACCACGTTGCCTCCCTCCCATTTTACAGTTCTTCCCTTACATTAACATGTGAGATTTATCTATTTACTTTTTACTCATAGTTAATTTTAATTTATCAGTTTCATATTACTCTCTTTTCACCCACGCTTTTCATGCCGGAATGTATAGCAGATAGCGAGAGTTTTTTTTTATTTAATTAAGGTAGAAACAAGTGCTATTTAAGCAAGTTTCGTTAGTTAGTTTTAGAGCGCGTCTGCCTATTTCAGGCCACATTTTACCGTGATTAATCAACGACTTGATTTAGTGGCGTTGAGTGCTTCTAGCCATTTGGCTTTGTCTCGCCGGCTTTCTACAAACCAGAGCCTTGCTGCGAGTTAAATTATCCTGTGAGGCGTTAGGCTAATCTACCACATTTTTGAATTTGTACATTTTTGAATTTGTACATACGTATTTCTGTTAAGCCAGAAGTGCTTGGCTTATGTAAACACAACTTGGGTAATTGTTAAGTTGGGTCCGAATAAAAGGTCTTATACACCCTTCTTCTGACTTTTTCTTTTGTTTCACAAGGCTACAGATAATTCTTCAATACTCTTTGTATAGTGTATGCTCCCTAAGAGACATTATAAACTTATAGAACTTACTCGTTGTATCTCAACTTGACCGAACTAAATGTTTTAAATTTGCTTTCTTTAGCAAATATTACCATATTCCAGCATTTAGAGTTCCAATACGTTTTTAGAAAACAAAAGGAAGTCTTATAATCTTTCACTAACACAAATTATTCGTCTATATCCAGCAAATAACATTAATCATCAACATACATTCTATATTTTTTATGAAGTTATATTGCAAATTTTGAAGCTCCGAGTATCTTCGACTTCCTTAAAATTTATTATTTTCCTATTCTACGAGACAACTTTAAGGATTTTCCATATCTTCATTAATTTGTGCCTAATAGATTTCATTTTTTCTAATTGTAAATTGAAAGGTAATTGAGAATTTCTCTTCGTAATATGGATATTTAAAGTAATTGTGATTTCATAATAATGGAGTTTTCAAATATGGAAATAATGCAAACTTTGATAAAACTTCACTGCCGGAGATGAAGGTTTGGGTATTGTTCTTTGCTTTGATCTAAAATTTGCAAATAATTTTATCTACAGACGCAGTAATGTGTAAAGTTATTAATAATCTGATTTTACATTTTAATGAAATTTTTATCAGCTTTTAAGCTCAATATTTTATTTTTATGGATGTATATACTGCAAAAAAAAGACAAGACAATTTTTACCATATGCTATATTATCAGTTTATATTTAAACTCTTACAAAATTTTTGGAAATTATAAAAGTCCAATTACTTTTCTGAGACACTTTGTAAGATTAGACTTGATCTGTCAATGCTTTTTTAGACTAACAACCCTACCAGACGTGAAGCGAATTATTGACATGTCTAAGAACGAGGATAAAGCCTTGTGAAAGTTAAAAATCCCCTTTTTATGTAACCAGAATTCAGGAAAAAAGACACTCTCTTTGTACTACAATTTTCACAACTCGAGGTGAAGCAAAATAAAATAAAACAGCCAAATGTGAATAGTAAGTAGTCAAGGACTACACAATTAAATGCTATTACAAGCCGACTCATTAACTCTTGCGGAGAGTCAGAATTAAAATATCGGCAGCGAAAGAACTGTAAAGCTGAATAACTGCACCTATCAGAGTTCGCAAGAAACTAACAAAGTAGTGCGCACGTGATGCCAGAAACACGCTCTGTCTTAAAATCCGAAAAACCTTGGTTTAAATACTCTTTACTCATTTGCGTTCTGGTCATGAATAAGGAAAGGAGAAGTTACAGTACAAATGAAATTATAAATAACTTGTTAACTAACTTAAAAAGATTATCTTCAACTTCTGAAATGTAAAATTATATGTTTCTGAAAATTCTACTATGTTTTCTTTTCTACAATTTATTCTGCTTGCAAAAAACCAAAAATTTAATTAAGAATATTTTTATCAATAGCTGTTAAATTCGGGAAAAACTGATAAATTTTATTTCATTACCTTATCTTAAACACAAAAAAGATTTAAAAAATTATGATTTTTTTTACTTACCCTAAGTACAGGGTGTCTATAATTAAAGAACCCTATTTCAAAGCTGCCTACAAGCGAAACCATTGATCAGAAAACTGTGAAATTTTGGGGACTTAATGAAAGGATGAGAATTTCTTTTAGCGAAAAAAAAATTAGTTACAAATAGCGTCACGAGAGGGCAATATATTAGTAAACTATAAATTTAGGCACACCTTTACAACAGTTTTACAATTTGACAAATTTTGTTACAAAAAAAAACATGTTCCACATGATGGCTATCATTTTCAGCTACTATCTGAAATCGCAAGATGGCATGTTCCACAATTGATCCAAGTGCATGCTGAGAAATGTTCAGCACGTGGCTCGAAATGTTGGCTTAAGATCAGGTAAAGTTCTTGAATTTGCACGACTTACCAAATGTTTCAAATGTTCCCAAATCCAAAATTCGCAATGGATAGAGGTCGGGGGACCAAAGAGGCCACACATTACGGAAGTGCAAGCTAATATCACGTTCTTCTGTAAAATGATGTTTAAGAACAATTATAACACACCATGCAGTACGTGGAGGACTTCCAACTTGCATAAATGTTGTGCGTGCAAAGCACTGGCGTGCTTCCAGAGATAAAACAATTTCGCTCTCTAACACCGATGCATTCGGTGCCCGGTGATCGAGCATATCACTGATCTTGTGGAACTTAACTCCTCGAAAAAGTATGGGCCAAGAATAAATGAGGCAGTAAAACCGCACCACCGTTGTCACTTTTGGTAAATGCAATGGAACCTGTAAGACAGGGCGAGGATTTTCTGATTCCCAAATTCGGCAGTTGTGAATATTCACTGCACTCTCCAAATGAAAATGTACTTCACCTGTCCAGAGGTTATTCCAGGGCCATTCTGAATAGACTTAAAAGCGAGCCAGAAACTGAAGTGAGAACCGAGTCGAGGGTCAAAATCATGCGCAAGCAACCGCTGCACTAATGAAAGTTTGTAAAGGTAATATTTCGAGGATATTCAGCAAGATCTTATGGACAGTTAAACTTGGTGTATCCAGCGCCTTTGCTATCCCCGGACACTGGTGCCAGCCTGAAATTCTGAATCTGTGTCTTCTACGACCTAAACCTCAACCTCCTGTATAGTTTCTGCAGAAACAGGTTTTCTTCCTCTTCCAAGACGAACAGAAAATGATCCTGTTTCTTCAAATTTCGTTACCATTTTCCGAAGATTTTTAACATTCATTGGATCTCTTAGGATACAATTTAAAGTTCGCAATGTCGGTAGATTACTGTTTTGGTAGAACAATTTTGCTAACAAAGTACGATCTCGTAAACTTATCGTCATTGTGAACAAAATGCACACTGAAAACAAGGTCTCCCTGAATGTTTCTAGGTTTTGTAACAGCTGCTGCATGACGAGGACAAATATTTGTATTTTTTCTACATGTTTTCCAAGTAAAACGTATTCTGCTGACTGTGCTCGTAAATATTTTTTTCAAACATTCTGGTTCCTTCATTACGTCCGCCACAAAATTTCACTATTTTCTGTTCGCTGGTTTCGCTTGTAGGCAGCTTTGAAATAAGGTTCTTTAATTATAGACACCCTGCATTTGCAGGCGTCCCATTATTTCTAAAATATCTTGTAGAGACGTTAGGTTACTTCGAAGCAGGAGACATGAAAAATGAGCAACGCTTTCGCCGAGACTCGAACCACGGACCTCTGGAATACGCTCCTGGCGTGCTGACCACTACACCACGAAGGCATGTGAAGAAAGTGGGAGAAATAACTTATAATCTTTTTCACTCAACAATGACTGTTTCGTCGATTTTCCCAAAAGTGTAAATGTTTCATTTAACTAATTTACATCTTGTTAGTACTATATCACATAGACTACATTACATTGTTAGTTCTATATTACATGGGATAAATGCAGTTAAAATATTAATTTTTCTATATTTCTATGCAATCTATTATGTTAGGGGGGAAATGTCGCATCAAGACCAAAAACAAATATAATTACCATTTTAAAATACTTATTATTGTACTTCAGTCAAACACATATTTGATTTCAAAGCATTTGGATAAATTTTGAAACAAGTATCACGGTATTTTTACTCTTCTCTGAATTTCTCGAAATGCTACAATTAAAATTGGTCTTCAGTCACTCAAGTTAGAAATCATTTTTGGCAACAATGAATCATTGGGCCATCTTACATTCTGAGTCAATAATTAACTGAAAGTGTACGCTCAGTTTGACTTAAAAACAAAAAAAATAAAACGGATGACTAACACTAAGTGTTTGAATAGTTCAGCTATAACATTTAAAGCGTTTCAAAATTAAATTCGAGTTAAAGTTACTTTTTAAGATTTAAAAAGCTTTTTGAGTTCCAGTAATTTCATGCTTATGTTGGAAATCTTTATTAAAATGGTGCGTCAGTTTTAATTTAGATCGAGTTTTGAAGCACTGAAGCTGAAAATAAAATTGCATTTCTGGAGTTTAAATTTTATTAGATTCCGTATCTTTACATATTAAATATACAGTAAATAAAATATATTGCGTAAGATATTTTTCTAATATTTGCTTATTCTTTTGTGCCATTGCCTCATATTTAGGTAGTTGACATTTAGTATTTAATATAGTAAATTTTGTCAACAAGAGTCAACAAAATTTGATGTTACTTAAGTTGCATCAGAATTTGAATAAAGTGAATACAGGCTTTATTTTCTTAGAAATAAAGTCTTGGTAAAAAATGTTTAGAAATGAGGCAAAGAAGTTTATGGAAACAAATTTAAATCTATACTTTTGACAGTTCCATAAAAGTAAAATGTAGCTTTTATGTTGTTCTTAAAAAGTAACCATAAGAAAACATTTATCAATTTAAAAAAGAATGAAAACACTTTCACTGTCACTTAATAGCGATATAAGAAAAGTAGCCTTTTTTCCAAATACAAACTGGGACACTTTTCTCTTACTTTTAAGAAATTCAGTAACATTCTTCAAAAGAAAAATTCAAAATATGTTTGGAGTTCATATCAAACATTTTTCGTCTGAAGTTACAGCTTAGTTTCCTTGATGCCCAATATAAAATAAAAATTTCATCTCAATCTCTCAAGCATTAGCAGTGGGCAAAGACTAGACTCAATTCAGATTCTATTAAAAAAAGGTTATTTCTCTACTTTTTTCCATGGTATATTATTTTAAATGTAAAATCTCACCGAAAAAAGGACTTTATTATATTTTCCGCTTTTGATAACGATAATGATGGATTTGTCAAACTATTTTGTCCGATTTAGGGAAGTTAAGTCTCCAAGAGTTTAACATCTATTTCCGTTCACTAGTGAAAGTTTTCTGCTGCATATGTTCTGATCTTATGGTACCAGACGTTAAATACTAACTGTTCCAATTGAAACCTGAAATTAAATAATTTGCCTACAATAATATCAAAACCAGAACTTCATTGCGTTGTGTATAATTTTTCCCAGAAACTAACCCGAACAACCCCTAAGACCAAGCAGGAGTACTGGTGTTAAGAACATTACACAAGACATCATAAGAAAATACTCTGAATCAAATATATATATATATAACCAAGGATATTTATTGCAGCATTATAAGGAAGACACGCAATCTATCAACTTAAATTCTAGATCTATGGTACCAGGGTGACAAGTATTTAAAATAATGCATTTTAGAATTATTAATACATATTGCTATTTTCGGATAGGCACCGAAATGACATTAATCAAAAATTACACCGTAAAAAAATTAATATTAAATTTTCATATGCAGTTATCAAACTCTGCTGGCCAGCATAAAAATACACAGAAATTCAATGAATCACCGAGCATGGTGACTTAAGTGTTTTACGAATATTGATACAGATTACTTAGTTCCAAGAAATTTCTTAATTTACTCAGGTAAAAATTACATACATCAATTTAGTAATCGCTTAGGCAGTTAGAAAATATTACATATTCAAGTAGACCCGTTGGAGAAAAATGACTACATTTATTCCTACATTCAATTACTCAATTGAAGTTAAAGTAGAATTTAAATTTTTATTTGTTCCTTAATTTGCAAAAGTTAAAGTTAACTCTCAACCAAAAGTAGTAACAACTTAAAAGTAAAAGGTAAAATTTAGAAAAGTTAACAAATTTAATATTCTATCTTAATTCATTATATATATAAATTTTAAATTACAATCCAAGTTAAAGTTAAAAGGTCCTAAATAGAGTAATAGTGCAGCAGTTGCTTAAATAAACAGCCTGGATTTAAGATCCAGCAGAAAAACTTTTGACTAAAAGTTAAATAGAATTTAATTAGAAATTAAATATACATATAATTACTCCTTACTTTAAGAATTCATAACTGGAAAATTTTTCTTCAATTAATCAATTCTCTTAAAAATTTTAATTAGCCTTATTACTTAGGAAACATGTTCACGGAAGTTAGGTTGAATGCTGTGCTAAAATTTCCGGTGAAAGGAACAATCAAAGGTTGAACTCACTTGAAGGGAAGAATTTTGAAACTTAATTGAGCATCGCTAGTGACAATCTTGAACTTAAATGGAACAATCTCCTGACGAGCAGCCGTTTGAAGTTGAAGCCCGAAGCTGGGCGAGATTCTAACCCGCACAGAGATGATGACAGCAGTCAAGGCCCATCCTAGTAGGAAGATGGAGAAAAAGCATAGACGTTTCGAAGCGAGAAAACTGCACCTATAGACCGATGTGAAGAAGGTGGAAACTTGTAATTCTCGGAACTAGACCCATCCTGGCGAGTTGATGGTAGTACTCGGATCTAAGTGACCGATCAGGAAGAAGCCGGATAGCTGGATTCAAGTTGCATCCACTATGGTGTTAACGCATTGATTCGATGAGAAAAAAAACATCCTAGACTCCTACACGGGGATGGTAAAGTGCGGAGGAGTAGGCTTCACCAGATCTTCTTAGATGTACATCTTTATCATATTCCTCATCTCCCCCTTAACTTGAAGCCAGCAAGACGTAAACATGTCCACTACCGGACACCCCGGGTCAACATCGGCTCTTCCAGAGGAAGAAAAATGAAGAGTCTTCTTACAGCTGCGAATCCAAGGCAAAAGGGCTGAGCATGGCCTTGCACGACGATTTTAATCGTCCAGAATCCAGAATTTTCGAAAATCACCAAATTTGGTGAATTAGTATGCAAATCTCGCCAAACACAAAACAGTGCTGCGAAAACTTAGTTTTTCCTTCTACGCACCAAAAAAAATTCCACCCTCGCCACCCCCTTCGCCAACAGGAGAGGGGTGAGGGAAAAAATGTAACAACCCTACCTCCCAACCGGACGCAGTACATGACCTTGGACGAAGAAGGGCTCATAAATTTTTTCTCTTTAAGAGGTATAAATTTCATCCGTGTGAATAAAAAGGAAGTATTTTTAAATTTCAAATATTACGCAGAAAGCAACCGATTTCCCATTGTCTCCTTTTCCCGAAAGCTATTACTATCGAACGCGTAACGTCAGAATGAGAACTCTATTTAACTCGCATAAAAATAATTGATTCAATAACGTAAGCAATACAACTCGTGAAGAAAAATTTAGAATAAGCGTAAATTAGTGCATACAATCCCACTCACTCAATAACCAATTAACAAATGAACTGCAATTAACCACACATTAATCCATACTTCAAAACTAACTAAAATCACTACATAACACATATTTTACATGGAACAGCTAAATTAGTTTTTGATTTTATAAATGTATACGTCTCTTTTAATTCCATTGCTAATTGCAGGTCCATTTTAGGTCGATTTTTAAACATTTGAAAGGTATTACGCAGCATATTAAAAATGAAAAAATCAATAATTGCTATATTTATAACATTTAACGTATATATCAAACGTATATGTCATATTGTCCAAACTAAGACAGCCTTAAAATTTCGCATTAAAGAACGTGAGGGTATGTTAGGAAAAATGAAACACAGAAATCCTCTTTTGCCCAGTACTGTTGGTCAGATAAATCACACTTTCCATTTTTGTGCAACCATAGTTATTCAAAAGAACATTCATTGATTCTATATTTCCTAGAGGCGTTTCACATTAAAAAAAAAGTCTTTCTCTTATAGTTAACGACACTAATTCCAACCCACCTTTACCCTCAGCCTTTAAGGAAATTATGTTTTAGTTTTCTTGTTTTATCAGTAGATTGCATCAGTAACCTGACGTCTTTCCAGTCAGGGTTCACCATATTCTATCTCGTTCATTCGCACTTAAACAGCTGAAGAAGGTAGTTCTATATTTAAACCATCGAATATTTACTAAATTTACGCTGATTCTTGTTGTTTAACTTCTCCAATAAACGTATATATTTATTAAGATTTTCATTTAATTTCTTACTTTATTAATTATTACAAAATTAAATGAAAACGAATAGTGCAAATAGTTTTAAAGTAATAGTCTCACGATTGTAATATGACAACTATCATGTTGTATGATGAGGATTTTTCTGTCCTGCAGGATGTCATCTGTTACTGCCTATGTTCCAGGAATGTTATCCAGTTGATAACATTTTCCCAATGCGCAAGAGTTCCAGTGCTGCAAATATCCGGCATAAAATTACTAGAAAATTATTAAATAAAATCAATTTTTCAATCAATCAAGAAAAATCAATTTTTCAATAAAAATGATGCAAATAAAAATTTTCAAAATGTTTATTTCTGAAATTACATGCAAATTTCTATTTTTAAATATAATTTTATAATTTATAAGCCAAAGTGTTGTAAACACAGCTAGAAGAATAGCGAGTTGTCGCCACGTCTTAAATGACACACAAATTACTGAAGGTTAGAAAAAATTTTTATTTAGTCTTGCAATATAGATGAAGTATTCCACCGCTTGTGAACATTTAAATTAACATAACAAACAGTTACATTCAAACGCTGATAAAGCATCTAAGACTAGACATTCAATTAAATAAGTTGGCTCAGATATTTTACTGGCGTGTATTTTTGGAACAGCGACTAGTGAGTTGCTGAACCTGAAATATAACCTTTAAGTAAAGCTAGCGAAAATGCTAACAGCAAAAACAGGTAGCCAGAAGCTCTGATCTAGAGATGGAAAACTGTCATCTAAAATACCCACAAATCTAATTTCTGTAAATTCTGATGAGGAATACTAAAGGAAAGACTTAAATGTTTTCACATAATAAGTGGTTAATTAACATAAGATACCTCAGAATATCCTTTCTATGCAGAGAGAAGTGACGATAGCCAGGTAATCGGGTTGTTTTCGCTTCTCCAGCAGTAGTTTTCATCTGTCTAAGCCATTTGCTGACATCTCCTGCTTGTGTGATGCTGGGTCTCAAATACTTGTACCAAACAGTCTATGCTTACAATTGGCCAACCAGGGCATAATTCGTCAGAGATGTTTTCCCGAATTTTCGTTTTACCCATTTTTCCATTTTGCTCTCCTCACTACATTGTCATAGGACAGACACATCATATATTTGGTTTTGAATAAACTCAGCTTTCATGTTTCTTGCAGTTAAGAATCGGGTGACTGATCGTATTTCACAGCTGGTGACGTGCTGGTTTTCTTAAAAGTTGTGATCTTACGTCACGAATAGTAAACGCTTTTTTCTTGGTTCTAGTGACGTCGGATTGTGAGCAATGAATCCCGGAAGCATTTGCACACAGTCATAGTCATGTATAAGTGAAATTTCAAACAGTATTTACAAAGAGACCTTAATTAAAAACTGTATTTTATTATATAAATTTAATAGCATAAATAAACCAATAATATATGTAAATGCATGATAAATTAATTATTTTATATTATAAATGTGATAATATTAGCATTTTAATGCATCCGATTTATATTTTGCTTGCTATTCCTCTGCTTCAGAAATGAAAAATTTGAGAGACTGAAAATTTCAGGATAGAACATTTTGTTAAACATTGTTGTAAGGAGGAGAATAAACGTCAGCTGTTGAACTACCAGTTCTTAATGGAGAATGTCATTACTTTGTTGAAGAGCAAAAATTTCAGTTCGTGGGATATTTATAACATCTTAATAAATAAACGTAAAATATTCTGCACGAGTTTATGTAGAATTCTCAGAAGCATTGGAAACAGATGTTTGATTTAGATCCTTTTCAATAAATACATTTAATGCTCAAAATTCGTAGGATTTCGACCATACCGAGGAAGAAATTCAAAAACAATTATCTAGTTATTGTTCAAAGTTTGGTAAAACATTACCTGCTACTGAAATTAACCAAAAATACATCCTAATATTGACTTAAATTTTGTTGTTGTTGGGCTGTGACTTATTTCACTTGTTTGAAAGTAACATCAGAACAACCACAGGAAATTCATCGTGGGAAGGAGAACAAGACTGCGCCTGTCGTTGACAAGAGCTTTAAGCACCATACACGTGACAGTAAGACTTAGCTCAATTCCAGCCCCAATTTTGATGGAGAGCACCTTGGAGGGGGATTGGTCGGAGGGTCTCCCATCCGTCTTCTCCGTACTACGAAACACTCTAGAGGACTTTCAGCTCGCCATATATTTAGAGCGTCCTCATGCTGCAAGGAGACTGTACGTTTACAAACATCCTTGCCTCCGGTATTCAAACCCGTGCCCTTCAGTACCGCAGTACCAATACTATACTAACCACTATACCGTCTGGACAGCTGGCTTAAATTTTGAGTATATATAGCGATTTCGAAGGAGATTATACGTAGGCCCGTGTTTTTCAAGAATAAAAAATTTTTTACGGTGTTTTAAATTTTACTTTGGCAAATTTCCCGTCCAGTTTGAAATATTACTAAATCTGTAACTGGGTCCACAAATATATTTATTACAAATATGTCTGTGAATTATGCATACAGGTATATAGAATCTTAAGATCATTTACTGCAGTGATGCTTGGAATTTTGCTCTGATGGTTTCATATAAAAAGTTAGATTTTGTATTTATCCTTCTACCAATTACAATGTTGAAACTATGTTTATAAAATTCTGTAATTAATTTTTATAAAGTTTGTAAGCATTAGGATATAACCGGGATCAATATTTAAGGAAACAAACTATATAAGAACACTTTTTATGCAGTTTATGCAAATTTTAATTTAGTATAATGTGTAAAAATGTTATGCTTTCTTAGAATGTGTAAAATTGTCAGAATGTCATAATTTGTTTTATACCTTTCTAATATAGATTTTTAAATTTGTTTCTCTGTTATAAGTTCTTATATTTTATAATACATTTACAATTTACTTTAATATATTTTTAATTAAACAAAATCCTTGCTATTTTTTTTCTAATGGCTTTCATTTTATTTAAACGTATTTCTGAAATATTTACTTTTCTTGAAAAAATTGGGAAATACAGAACTTCACTTTTATTAATTTATTTCCAAAAGTATGCATTAATTTTTTTCTTAAATGAGGCGTTTAAAACGTTAAATTATGAAACTTAGCTTGAAAAAACTGGACTTGTATACATTGGTATATTTATTCGTCATTTATAAACGTGCATTTGGAATTGCAAGAAATGCTTTCTGTAATTATTAAATACCGTGAAGCCTCTCTCATAAGTTTAGACAAAAAGTGATCTAAGATATTTTATAGAAGCATGCGATCCTTTGCTATTAAAGGAAAAGTATTATTTCTTTTGTTAATTAAAATTCACACAGTCATGCCCGTACTTTTAAAATTTTAATAGCTAAGCTCAGAATGATATTTAAACATAACACGTTTGCACAAAACTGGTTTCACTTTGACACTAA
Organism: Stegodyphus mimosarum; assembly: GCA_000611955.2. NCBI lineage: Eukaryota > Metazoa > Arthropoda > Arachnida > Araneae > Eresidae > Stegodyphus > Stegodyphus mimosarum. Next base: position 633,472 of record KK119785.1, read on the forward strand.
GCTTAAAATCTCCATCCTAAATTTCATCTATTTTTATAAACAGATGCATCAACAAATCTCTCTTTTCATTCCGTAATTATCATTTTATTTTTTAAATATATCATTGTTCTCACCGAACATTTGCCCTTAAACACTTAAATAAACAGATACATTAGTGTACGTGATCTCTTGAAAAAAATATAAATTTAACACAGTTTATTCCATTAAAAGACTGTCTTTACAAAAATGTTTCCTCCAGTAAAGTAATCTAATCTTTATTATTTTTTAGATTTTATTTTCTCGCCTAAAGAATTTTCCGGTGGGATGTTAAAGTGTTTAAATATCGCAAGCGCCATTTCTTCATGAAAATTAGTGTGTTTTTAATCACTGGGATCATGAAAGAGCTCGATTTATGTGATCGGACACTCGTGTGCAAAGCTGAGAGAATTTGCACTCTGTCGAATTTCTGAAAAGCTAATGGACAGATTTAATGAAATTTGGTATGAATTTACTTTTGCATTACATTATATTGCAGAGAAAGAGATGCACCATTTAAAAGTCGCTTTTTAGTTGCATGAGTATCAGTAATTTTAGAAGATCAATAAAATGTATCGAAAGGTAAACTTACCCTATTGTCTTCTTCGTGGTGGACGGCTTGATTGAAGCCCTCTAAAAATGGGAAGTAATCCAGGTTAAAATGAACTAATCCAGTCGAAAAATAGGAGGCTTCATTTCACAACACAAACTTACTTTATAAGTAGTTACAACAGAACTTAAATGATAGAAAAATATAAAATTATGAAACGCGTAACACGTAAGCAGCAAACATGGCTGCTTTCCTTCATTTCAAACACGTAAGCAGCAATTACGGCTGCTTCCCTTCTGTTCTCGCACAATGACTCTAAGTCTCTGATTTTATTTCAGTTCATAAGGTTCACTCAATTTACTTTAGTTCGTTCTCAGTAGCGACATCCTCTCATCTAGAGTTCTGGAGGAAGGTAGGTTGACTACTGTCGCACATGTGACAATTACAGTCTATGAACAGGTTTCACAGTTCGTCCAGTACGAGTGACTGTGATTAAGATGAGGATTCTTATTGTCCTTCTAGTAGAACACGACTTTTGGTGTCATCAATTTTAAGCACTGCCTTATAATCACTAAGGACTTTGTCTCTCAAAAAAGGACCTTCAAGCTCATCTGACATTTCTAAAGGATAAGCACGTTGTATCGGTCTTGTGACGATGCCGGATTTTGTTTCCAATTTTGCAATTCTCCCAATACTATCTTTTCCAGGCATGCCTTCAACAACTCGTGCTATTGGCCATTGTAGATGCTTCAGGTTATCAGAACCGATGAGTGCTATATCTCCAATAGAAATCGGTTTGGAAATTCTTTTAGAAAGATTAGCGTGTTTTAAATGTCCAAGATATTCTAGTCGAAATCGTTTTCGTAGATCTCCATGTATCCTGTGCAAGTAAAGATGTCTTTTACGCATATAAGTTAACATCAATGTCTGCAGCAGTCAAGTTCTTCGCTCTGAAACTGCCAAATAAGGATCCTCATGCATTGTTATGGATCTTCGTTGATCTTCTCCAGATCTTCTCGATATAGATGCAGTGTCCAGAAACTGTTTCCTTACATTGCTGACGACAATGGACATTACATTAAGCTCTGCTGTCACACGCTCTTATGATTAGCCTGCCTCCAATTTACAGACAATTCTCCATCTTATTCTATCATCCATATTTTCGTGGCTCCTCATTTTACCTGATATCTTATAATATTTACCTAACTCTTGCGAGAAACACTGTAGCTTTCATGAAGAAGACGAGAACACGAATCGCCGAAAACCTCTCGTGCGCTTATATCCCCTCCACAATCAAAGTTTCGCAGATGCGTATGTGTACACTTACGTATTCGCTTCTGAATAGCAAAATTCCTCTGCGGCATAATTAATGTGTTTGGTTCCATACTTTTCCTTCAAGTAGACATAATTTGTAAATTATCTTAATTTTGCACACAGATGTATATATGAAACTAGAATTTTAATTAATAATTTAAATTTTCCTTAGTTTTTTAATTTAAGACGTTCTTTTTTATGTGCGTTGCAAAAACTGCGTGTTTATTTTTAAGATGTCTGAACAATGCTGTTATGAATTTTGTATAAAGTAACATGAAATGTTCGAAGAGCTTGAAAATCTGCCGGTAAAATTAGGCTATAAGGGAAATTCTATTTAGCATTGAAGTAAATGGCTATTTCGCTAAATTGGCGAGATATCGCCAATCTGGCGATGGTTTTGGCAACTTATTTTTGTCTCAAACTTGGTGAGAAATGGGCAAAAGCGGCCCAAACTTGGCAACTATTTGGTGCAGTCCTCGTGTAATTATCATTGGTACTGTAATTGCATTAGTGTAATTTATCTCTACATGCAACTGCGACCGTATCAGGCCCTTATGTATAACTTTTACTGTATATGCCTTCGATTAATTTTGGGAAATGAGAGATACTAGATATTTCTCGGCTTCATGGTGAAAACTGTGTAAGACTGGAGAGAGATCAATTTTCAGTTTTTGTTCAGTATTAGGTTCGGAGCGTTCAGAGATCTAACGAACTTCGCTCCTTAGATGAGTTTATGTTCACCATTCTTAGTAGTTTGATGTGGTAACTAGCGATTGTGATCCGTTATAGAGAAGAGTTGTGCGTAGGTTTCTAGAAAGTTCCAGAACTGATTTTTAATGGCGGGACTTTATTTGCAAGCCAGCCTTGCGCCTCTACAAGGGTCGGAAGCGGTGGCAGTTTCATTATGGAATCCCCTAATAGGTGGCCACCGTTTGCCTCCTATGTAGAGACGGACAGTTACAATCATGCCATCTCCGGGATTCGAACCCGTGCCCATCGCTACGACAGTCAGGATCACTAACCACTACACTGACTGAGCAGCATTTCCAGAATTGTAAAATGTTTCTTTTGAGAAAATAAATTTTATTAAGATATCAATCGGTTATGTGTACATTCCATCCACTACTAACCCGTGCGCAACGTTATTTTTATTACTTCCTTGTACGAAGTAAAGGAAGTATTGTAATCATGAAAAATTCGGGGTGTCATATTTCAACGAAAATAGCCCTTTTGACCGCTACCCAATGCTATTTAACAATGTTTTTGCATGATATCTGTACGTAAGGACGCAATAGAGGACTCTTTCCTCAAGCGAATTAATTATAAAACTGATTTAAAATGGATTCAGAAGAGATTTTTTTGTGGCGTCTGTATGTAAGTATGTATGCATGTATCTCGCATAACTCAAAAACGAGTAGACTCAGAACGTTAAAATTTTGTATATAAGACTGTCATAACATGTAGTGGTGCACCTCCATTTTTTGGTTGCAATCGGCCGTACCAAACGTATATGTATGTACTTACTTTGTTATTCGGCTCTGTGAGATTATTTTTTTTCTTTCATTTTTTGCTTTAAAAATGGTTGGCTTATGTTATTCTTATCTTTCGGTTAAGGTTTTTATGCCTTTAGCTAATCTGCACGCAATAATTGTAGAATTACCAACAATTTAAAAGTTGTGCAAGTGTGGCTGAGCCTAATGTTTTTACCGTAGCAGACATATTTGTTTACGTTTGAAACTTAGCAAAATAGCAAAAGTCTTTCTGCACCTTCAATGTCTTTTTGCCGTGTGGAGCCAAAAGGGAACTTTTCATTTTGTGGATCGAAAAATCTGCCTCCTTACCTGCTAGCTAAATTGCTTGTTTTTGCACAGTAACTCTGATTTTAATTGTAATACTTTAACTGTATATGGTGTTTCATGTTTTTCTATATCTTTCAATTTTTAATGAAGATATTTTGAGTTTTTATTATTTTTTGCCTTACCACAAGTTGAGAACAAAATTAATTGAATGAGAAATACATCTGCAATGAAATTTGAGGATTCTGTGTTTCGTATTAGCAGCAAATATTATCGCCAGTCTGTCTCGGATAGAAGAGAATGTTTATGAGCAGCGCATGCGCATTAGGTAAGCAGCGCTGAATCGTCTATGAAAAACTGTTTCTCTTTTGTTTGTTTAATTTCTTTTATACATCTTTTTAAATTTATTATAGTATTTGCATAGAACATGTGGCAACGTTTAGATAATTCTTCAGATGTTATAATTTTTGTGCATTCTGAGTTATAAAATGAACGCGATGTAACGCTGTTAAGTGAACCTAGGGCGAGAGTGTTGCTGTGGTATATAATTTAGTGAATTTGAACGAGTGCATTTATTCTAGTTTGATTTATGCGTTATCGAGTAAGTAGATTTAATTCAATTCAGTAAGCTTAAAAGAAATGCAGAAATCAATGTGTATAATTTAATATTTCGTACAAGGAAGTGATGTGGTATACACGTCAGAATTTTTATTTATTGTAGAACTGCTAAACATTATGTTTGCTGGTGATTCTCATATATGTATCCGGCTACATAGAAAAACTTCCTAGGAATAACTATCAAAACGGCTCATAATTTAAAACAATTTCTAAGTGCTATCACTTTTTTTTTCAGTTTATCCTGAAATGTAAAGAAATACAGCTTCAGGCTTCTAATCTTATACTAAAGGATTCTAATGTTTTAAGTTACTTATTTCACTACATAATCATATTCCAGCTATCCAAATGCTTTACCAAAGGAGATGTATGCTTTTATACTATGAAACTGTTAAATTGTTCAACTTCTACCGCATAAATGTCTAGTCTTTTACGTGAAAAACTAGGGCAACGATATGTATCAAAAGATACATAGATAAGCAGACATTAATCTTAAACCTCTGATAAAATACTTCATATTCTATGTTGCTAAATCGAAATACAAATGATAGCTCTAAAGGACTGTGCTCTGAAGTTCGGTGATGAATGATGAACTGTTTCTACCATATACATTAATTATTATTATGATTAATCTATAAAGTTTCCTCTAATGCGAATGACGAATCCTGGTAATTTCTGCGTAATAAATGTTGCTCAAAGTTTTATAATCATGAAGCCGCTAACTTTAATATCACCTGAAAAGGCAATGATTTGAGAAGTCACATTTGCATTTAGATATGCAAAATCAGCGTAGCAATAAATAAAAGAAGAAAAATGTCTGCATTTTTTAATGTTACACTAAATTATTAAAATAAATCCTAAAATTTAGAAAGAGACTCTGGTTTTATTGGGAACGAAAGAAAGCAGAAATGCTTATAACGTTTCAAATTACTCGAAAAAATATTGTTCACTTAAATTTCAGATGAAATTTAAACCACCTTCTCTGACAACTCTCAAAATACACTGATTAAATGGAAGACAAACAAATGAAAACATAAGATTACATCAAATTGCTTTTTGAAATCGACACATAGTTTACAAATAGCTTTCATTTAATCGTAGTATCACTTAAAATAAACCAATTACTTTAAACTTACTTAAAACTTTAACTCCTAAAATATTCTTAATAAAATGTTTTTTCTGTTTTTGTTTTTATATGATTACGGCAAAGCCTTGAGGGTTATCTGCCTGAGGGATGAGATGCCTTCGCTGAAAACATTCTAAGGGAAACTGGCTTCTATATATAGGAGGAAGTCTACGGAAATATCACAAGCGCCTGACCCCAGCCACCACCCCAAGCTCTTATTGGACACGACTTGTGATGTCGTATAGTGACGAAATGAATTCCCCGCGGCATTTTTGCGCGCCAAAAGCTTGAGCCTCAGCTCCACAAATTCACATTTATACATAACCAAGACCAAAGCAGTATAAGTTCACCTAACGTGAACGAAACAGATGATGAAATTTCTTCAACCTGACGTCATAAACGGCAACCAATAAGAACAGGGGTGGTGTATGGGGCCAGGCGCTTGTGGAAACATCTGTGCAGCCAGCCCGCTCGCGAGATTCGAACCTTGGACCAAACTACCAGTGTTCGTGACCAAACTACCATAAATGAATTTTAAAGAATACATTTATTCTACTGTGGTTTATGCGCTATCGACGAAGTGGATTTAATTAAATTTAGAGATTTTACCGCATAGCCATTGGTAAGCTCTTCTTAGTAAAGGAATTCACTAGAAAACTATAAATTTTCTAAAAGTACACTTTAACAAAATCATTTTATAAAATAACGGATCTAGCCATCAATAATAGATAGTTGTATATTGGAATAATTAATGAGGGTATTAACAAGCGCTATTAATTTATTTTTCCTTTTTTCCAACATTTTGAGTGTTTTCAATTCAATAGTTTTCTTTATTTTTGTTATTATAACTCCTTTATGTTAAAATTTAGTTTTACTTTTATATATATGTATATAAATATATATGAAAAATTGAAAACTTTTCTTTTATTAAAAAGTGTAATGTTATTGAGATTGAATATATATAACAGTATTACAAGTTTTTATTTTAAAACAAAATTACCCTAAATTATTTCAGTGCAATATGCTGCTGTAAATTAATCAGACAGTAAGAAAGAAATTTAGAACCAAATCCACGAAAATCCAAAAACAAAAAATGAAATCTAAGACGAATAAAATTCCAAAATTCTATATAAATATGTAAAATTAACCTAAAGTCAGAAAAATTAAAGAAATGTGACTTATAAAAATCACGAAGAAGATACAAATTAATCTGAATCAACATTCTCAAGAGGAGGTAGATCAGACTCAATTGAACCCCCTTGGCCTGGAAAACAACAGCGTTTCTGTTCATCCAAAACTACCAGATGAACCATTCTGTATCATTTAATTACGATGGCTCACTCGAAAACGAAACATTAAACTAATTATTTGGAATTTTAAAATATTCAGAAAATTTTTATTCTTCTTCTTGAGCTCTACAGCTCCCTACAGGACAAAGCTGCCTCTCCAAGTTTTCTGCCTCTGTCTGTATTCGGCATCACAAATTCCTATCTGTTTACCCATATAAGTTTCAAATTCTTTTCCACACTCTCCAACTACACTCACGTTTGTGAAAATTGCAACACCAAGAAGGAATCGTCATAATTGAATGCAATTTAATACACAGTTGAGTGGTAGTGGTACAAATAAATGATTAAATGTTCAAAGCAAACAAACAAGAACAAGATATCAGAATCAGTATTTTGTGTGGCCACCACGCGCCGCAATAAGTGCTGCTGCACGACGTGGCATGGAGTCAAACAAAGTTTGAATGTCTGACTGAGGAAGAGCATTCCATATCGTTTGTACGCGTACCCAAAGTTCGTCTGCAGACGCAACAGGACGAGGATCACGAGCAAGACGCCGACCAATGACATCCCACACATGTTCAATTGGCGACATATCCGGGGAACACGCAGGCCAAGGAAGAAGCTGTACCTGCTGCGCTGCAAAGAAGGATTTAACAATCCGAGCAGTATGAGGGCGGGCATTGTCCTGTTGAAATACAGCGCCTGGCAAGCTTTGAAGGAAGGGAACAGCTTCGGGCTGTAGAACTTCACGGATATACCGGTTGCTGTTCAGATTGCCCACAATTCGTAGCAATTGAGATCGTCTATGATATGCTATGGCGCCCCAGACCATAACTCCGGGTGTTCGTCCACTGTGGCGTTCGATAATGCACTCCGGAAGGTGGCGTTCACCGGCATAGCGTCTGACACGAATGCGGCCATCATGGTACCACAAATTAAAGCGGGATTCGTCAGAAAACACGACATGCTGCCAATCAGCACGCCAGTCTCTATGCTGATTGGCCCATTGTAGCCGCAGGCGGCGATGGTCGTGCGTTAGGGGGATCCTGTATAAAGGAGTCCGTGCGCGCAGTCCACACTGCAGCAGACGTCTACGAATTGATGAAGCACACAATGAAACACCTGTAGCTATTGACCACAGTGCTGCCAATTGTCTAGAGGAAGCTGTACGGTCCGTCCGCGCCATGCGGACCAGGTGTCTATCATCGCGAGCTGACGTCACATTTCGGGGTCCACTCCCGGATTTCCGAGTTGTCCGACACTCGTCCGTCCACTGCTTCCAAACGCGCATCACTGTGCTGCTGTTACGCTGCACACGAGAGGCTACTGCACGATACGACAATCCAGCTTCACGAAGGCCGATGATTCTCCCTCGTTCAAACTCTGTAAGTTGTTCAAATCTCGCTCTCTTTCGTCGACGAGGCATAAGTACAGATTGAGTTAACGTTTACCACTAGCAGATAACCACCGATAACCATACACGCCTTGCTACAGCCGTCTATTTATTCGGATCCATCAGCCGTTCAGAGGGCGCTGCTCAGCATACGCATGCGCTACGGATTTGGAATTCTAATCATTTGCATATCATGCGCTACTTTGCATTTCCTGAAAATTTCAGCTCACTCGCGTAAGTCCTTCATGGTGTTGCAATTTTCACAAACGTGAGTGTATATGGTGGGAGGTCTTCCTTTTCGTCGCTTCTCCTCTATTTTTCAAAGAATCAAAAACACGCACAAACATAATTTTAATTCACAAAATCAAACAAAAAGAATAAAAAATATTTAAAATATCAGCAATGATTTTACAAAACAGCTTAGGGTTTTAAAGCAAAATACTAAAAATAACAAAATTCCACACAATTTCATCGAAACAGTTAGCTAAAATACAGTTGACAATCAAAAAATACTTTCACCACCAAACTTTTGTTTTTCATGATAAAGTATACCTAAACCATTTTGGTGATATAGTTTGGAGAATCTTAATACAGTTGAATTAGACACTTTTGCGAAAATTATAACATAGATTTTAATTTAGACTTTATAATAGTTTTCTATCTCTTTTGTAAGCAAAATGAGCCTACTTCAGCTTCCAAATCTCAGGAAAGCCCGCTTGAATAACTTCTATATTCTGTGACTTTAGCAACTTCTTTCGTTTTCTGCGTTTATTAGTCCAAAGGGGCAATTTGCCCAGAAGGACTATTAATTTAATTTCGGCATTCTTGCTTTTGTTCACTATAAATGTAGGTTCACTTTTCAAATTCTTGCCACCAAACATTAGAGCCATGTATTATATTTAAAGAAATTAAATAATGAAGAATCATTATTTAATTTAACTATTAATTATTTAACTCAACTATTAATCTGCATAAATACATGTATGTTTCTCGCATTGCGATAAAAACGACGGTACCTGAACCCATCAAATTTTGAATAACGTGCATTTCCACCCGAATATGGGCATCTGGAAGCCCAAATTTGGAATTTCTTTTATTATCTATTTCATATTTTGTAAAACATTAATGAATTTTTTATTAACAAACTCAGCGGTTTAAAAGCCAGCAATGACAACACTGTACGAAAAAAAAATCCTTATCTGCAGCACGTGAGACTGTGTTTCGGAAATTCTAAAGATATGTTCCTTTTAAAAATTATTTTGCAATATCGCTTTTGAACTGAATTTTATGTTTTAAGGGCGAAAAAATTATATTTAATAAATAACGTAACACATGAAACGTTAAAAAACGCCTCTTTGAGCGTAATGTGAAATCTGAAAACTTTCAGATTTATATATATCTATATATATTTAGCTTATATTGTTATGAATATAATTCACAACATTTTTTTTGAACACCTGATTTGTACTTTCTAAGTTTGCTCGCAACTTAATCAGGCAATGAACTAAAAACATCTCACAGTTAACTAGAAACAGCCTTACTACATTACAATTTAATTTTTTTATTCTTCAGAATGTTTTTATTTTTCGAAAAAAAAAGTGTTTTTTCAATGAATTACATTTCTTTCTTTCTTTCTTTATTTATTTTTTTTTGTTTTAAACATTACAACTTAATTCATTCGTTGATTTTAAGTCTACAATACCTTCAGTTTGTTGAACTGAAGCGAATTTGTACGTATTTTGTCCTCAAATTTGCTTTTTTCCTGGTGAATAGAGGTTCTTTTTTCAAATTATTCATCTTTAGTTCAAAGTTTTTATGTTACGACAGAAGTTATTTTGAATTTTTTATAAAGTTTAATAAATTGAAAATTTTTACTTTACTGTACAACTTACACCATTCGGTGAAATACATAATACGAAATTAAAATTTGTAGCAATTAACACTTTTGGCTTAATTACTTAATTGGCTCACTTACACTCACTATTTTACTAAAACGATCAAATGTTTAGAATTAGATGTTCTAACAAGTGGTTAGTCACAGCAAACACGTAATGTTGTAAAAAATAAAGAAGAATAAACAAATAAAGAATAATATTTTATTTATCTGCAATTTGGTAATTCAGTTATTTAAAACATTTCTCTAATTTTTAATCACGAGACTATTTCACTCATTTTGTAGAAAAAAAGCTGTTAGTTATTAGGACTGAGGAAAAAAGATTCTGTACATTTATAAGGTATTCCTCCCAGGTTCTTCGCTTGCCTTCGTGGTGTACTGGTCAGCACGCTCAACGCGTAAACGAGAGGTCCGTGGTTCGATTCCCCCAGAAGGCGTTGCTCGTTTTTCAAGCCTCCTGCTTCAAAACAATCTATTGTCTCTACACATTTAATGTTTTTTAATATACTTTTCAGTTTTAAATTTTTGTAAAGCTTCACATTCTTTATTGTTGTAATAAATTTAAATTCATATCTATCAAAACATAAATATTATTCAGAAGCAATATTTCAAAAAGAAATTTAGAGCTATAAATTATAAAATAATTAAATAAATTATAAAAATACACGTCTTTTTTAACTGCCTTGTACGAAGTAAAAAGGAAGTATTTTAATCGCGAAAAATTTCGGGTATCATATTTCAACGAAAATATCCATTTTGACAGCTATCGAATGAAATTTAACGATGTTTTTGAGTGACATCCGTACGTAAGGACAGAATAAAAGACTCCTCCTTCCCCGAAAAAATTATAAAACTGATTTAAAATGGATTCTAAAGAAAATTATTCGTGGCATCTGTGCGTGCGTACGTACGTAATATGTATGTATCTCGCATAATTCAAAAACGTGTAGCCTCAGAAAGTTGAAATTTTGCATATAGGACTGCTATAACATGTAGATGTGCACCTCTTACTTTGGTTGCAATCGGCCGCAAGAAAAGTATATAAATATGTGTATATATATACATACATATCCACTATTTGTTTACATTTGAAACATAGCAGAATAGTGGATTTATTCCGAATCTAGAGAAGCTAAGAAGCTAAGCTTCGCAACAACAAAGATCGCGCCTTCTTTTTATTATTGCGAATTAAATCATGCTTAATCCATTCTGGAATTTATTTATTCGAGGAAATAAGTGTTTAAGATTTACTTCGTAATTTTAAATACAGATATTTTGAGTTCTGTGTATATCTCAAAGTGAGAACTGAATTAATTGAATGAGAAATACTGAATCGTCTATCAAAAACTGTTTCTCTTTTTTTTTTGTTTAATTTCTTCTTTTATACTTAGTTTTAGATTTATTATAGTATTTGAATAGAACATGTGGCAACGATTAGGTAATTCTTCAGATGATATACATAATTTTTGTGCCTTCTGAGTTAGTTATAAAATGAATGAGATGTAACGCTATTAAGTGAGCCTAGCGCCAGAGTGTCGTTATGGTAAACACATGTAGTGAATTTTAAATTGTGCATTTATTCTATTGCGGTTTATGCGCTATCGACGAAGTAGATTTAATTCAATCCAATAATTGTAAATGAAATGCAAGAAAATGAGTATAATTGAATATTCAAGGGAGTCATGTGATTTACGCACCAGATATTTTATATTTACGCCTCGTTTCCCGTTTCGTTAGTTTTAAGTTCAGAATTTGCTATATATATCCACTATGATAAGAGTTACTGAATATTTACTTTTATATTACAGTTACGATATTTTTCACAACTGATATGCTCTTAAATTATGTCCCAATAGTATTTTATTGTTTCTAGCTACTCTGAGATCTTATTCCACAGCGCGCAATCAATGGACTGGATTATAATCGCCCGTCTCCTGTAGTCCGAAATAACAATAACAAAGCAGTAAAACCTTTACTCCGAAACGATGGGAAACAATCGAACCCGCATCAGTTCGCTTCCCATCATGCCATGCGCACAGCCCTCGTGGGAAGAGAGCGAAGCAAAGAAGAAGTAATTGAGAAAGTGTAATTATCCCTCGTAATTTATTACCACATTTACTACTTCGTGTAACTAGATTATGTCGCTCCCGTCAGCACCCTCACAATAGTCTACTTTTGAAGCAATTAAGTTTTCCAAAAGTGTAGGCGGCTAGCAATGGGAAAAACGCTGGAAGGGGAATGTGGGCTTAGATGATGGGAAATATATAAGTTTAAAATATTAATCTTTCTATGATGAATAGCATTGCGATGAACAGTTGAATTGCCATAAGAAGTGTATTCAAAACCTTTCTTTGCCACTGTTTTTAGTGATTTGTTGTGTTTTTCGAAAGTAAATAATACAGTCATTTTTAGAGATAAAAAGACATTACATTAAAGCGTTAAATGCGTGAGTATACGAGTAATTAGGTAATTCTTCATTTTGCTAAAAATGCAACAGAAAGCTCTTAGGATTCATTATGGGAAAAAGTAATTTGTCTCATAAAGTGTAAGAAAGATTAAACTATATATCAATCATAGCAAGACATGGGATTTTGTAAACAAAAAGCTCTTCTTAATTAATAAATTTCCTCATTTATATACATAAAATATGAATACTAAAAATTGCAAATATGACATTACAGCGGTAGTACTTCATTATTTAGAAAGGTTTCAGATGCTATACATTAATTATAACTTTTATTTAGATTTTTAACATTACGTTTGAAATAGTTATTTTATTAAAGCAGCCAAAATTTTAATAGATAATTAACAATTATAAATCAAGTTGTAAGGCATTTTATCCCTCCTTCAAACATGCTTTTGTGTGTAACGGTAGCACACTCGGCGCGTATTTCGAGAGGTTCAGTTTCGAGTCCCGGGGAGGGCATTGTTCATTTTTCATGTCTCTTGCTTCAGGATAACTTAATAACTTTAACTTTAACTAACAAAGTAACACGTAGACTAAACTATTTAAATTTATATGGAGCGACATTCTGAATTTAACAAACTGAAAATAACCAGAACTTATTGCGACCTGGAGTCAAGAAATGAAATATACAAAGTTGGAAAGCTATGTTTATTAATACAGCCATTAATTAATCTAAACATTACTCGCTTACTTTATTTGATTAAATAAAGTAAACTTAATTTAGATTGTACCAGCACACATTTTCAGGTTGATTACTAACTTTTAATGGTAGCTAACTTTAAAATTCTTTTCAACAGCTAACTGTTTGAACCATGAGTAAGACAGATATCTTAGCAAAATAAAATGACTTAACATTGATAGTTTTAAAATCAAAGTGAAAGAAAATTATAAAAAATATATATTAACTTAATTGTAAACTTTCTTTATTTTATTTCCACACTTTCGTCATCAGAATGATGTGGAATGGAATTTTTAAAATAGTCTTCCAGATCTAATTATGTGTATATCGCATTTGGTTTGATGCATTTGCCTGGAATAATTCCATGAATAAGTAACAGTTCTTAGTAATTTAGCTTCGTCTTTTCATCGAATGGAAATCCAGTTATACATTTTGGTAGCTTATGCTAGAGAAAGCGTACTTATGTAACAGAGCAGTTTTGTTGCTTTTGGCTTTGATTTTGTCTAAATTGTTACCTAAAATTTAACTAATCTTCTGTCCTTGTAGTTCCATTTAATAAGTGGATTAAAGATAACATCGTTTTTAAAATTGGTCCTCAGTTTGGCGAAAATTTGAATATAATGATTTCGATTACAGTCAGACAGAAAGTTCCCTCTACTTCAGAAGTAAAATATTTTGGCTTTAATGCACTTTAGTCTTAACGTGCAAAACTGGTTGTTTTCTGATGGTATGTTAAAACAAATGGAATAAAACACAAAAATGGGGTAAACACCACAAGTATGAGACAGTATGGAAAAAGCAAAACGATTAAAATACAAAACTTAAAAAATGGCAATAAGGAAAACAGTCAAAATGGCAGAAAATAAAGCGAATAGTAAAAGCAAACCTATGCTTATGACACAGCAAAATTTTATAATATTAAAAAAATTCAAATTAAAAAAATGTCAAGCAGATTAAAATTGGTAATATTAAAGGAGAAAAAAGCAACCTTAATTTGACTAAATGCTTTCTTCTGCTTCTGAAGAAGAGGGGCCCGAACCTGACCGCTTTTGAAAGCGATAGAATTTCACACAAACTTTCGCCAAAGTCTAATTCTTTCCTAATTATAAACTTCACTTAGGGGTGTTTCTCTTCCATTCGTGTCCATAGTTCTTTGGAACTTGGCAGGTGTCCCACATAATCCAAACGGTATTCTTAGTAAAGCGTAGATCCCGGACTTTGTAATAAAAGCTATTTTAGGTACATCTTCAGGATTCACGCCAATCTGGAAATATACGAACGTATGGTCCAATGTTGTCGGTGCATTTCTCAAATATGGGCAAGGGATAGAAAAGGTATTTAGTAAGTGAATTCAGGTTTCTGTAATCCACGACGATACGCCATCCTTTGTTATTATTAGGTGGAAATTTTTTTTACATAGAACCACGGGGCTCGGTTATGGACTACTGATAGGTATAATTATTTTTTCTTTTAACATACCCTTAATGTGTTTTTCGATTATACTTTCATTGACAGTGTTGTACCTGTACGGCTTACTTCTAATTGGGACCGAATTAATAATATCGATCTCATTGTTTATTATATTAGTAAACTCTCGCTTATCATTAAAAACATTTATAAAACGGCTTACCAATGCTTGACACTTTTCCTTCTCTTCGTTCTGCACATGTTCCTAGTCAGGTTGTGGTGGTTGCCTTTCTTGTTCCTCGATTTTGTTTATCTATAACTCTAGAAAAAAATGTTAAGACGAGTCCTGGCGTTTTTAAGAAATCTAGCCCTAGAATTACGGCCGCTCTTAGATTTCGCACTACAAAAAAAGTTATTTTCAAAACTTCTTTTTTCATCTGCACATGCAATAATATTTTTCCAATACATGTGCACTGTTTTCCTTTGCACTGCGATAACCTAATCGCCTAATTTAAAAAGCCTAAATTTACAAATATATTTCCTGAAGAAGGTTTCTGAAATAAAACTAAATTGGGCTCCGGTATCAATGGGAGTTTCAGCGGGAATATTATTCAACAAAATTTGCACTACTGGTAGTTCCGAATGTCTTATTATCGCAGTATTTAGCTTAATTTCTGTGAGCTTTTCTTTATTCTGGGGTAACTACATCCTCTTCCTCAGCACCCCATTTTAATTTAACTAGTCCCCCTGCTTTTTGCTTACTTCCTTCCTACTATTCCCGGTTTAATTTTTTTTCTTTCCTTTCGAATTTCTTCTTTCTGCGGTTTTTGTTGAAGGGTTGACCTAAAACTTCGCTCTTTCGGCCTCTCAACATACCCTGTCATTGGATTTGTTTCTGCCACGCGTCGATGTTGAAACCTTGTGGCTACCTCGAATACTTTTTCTAACGTTGTTGAATTTCGAAGCTTAAAATAGTCCTGAACCTGGGGTAAAGTTCGCTGGAAAATTATTTGAATGACTTCTTCGTCTGGAGTCTTGCCGTACAACATAGTAAAAATCTGGACTTCCGCAAAATAGATTCCATCAAAACCTCGATTTTATACTGAAATTTGCTGAATATCTCCGACTCGAGCTGTATCCTTCACTATGGGGAACGCTTTAATGAATGCGTTCTTAAAGGTTTCAAAGTTGTAGCTACGAGACTCACCCAAGATGAATATGCCAATGCACTTATACCACGTAGCAGTCTGGCCTCTAAGGGTGGACGTGGCGATAGCCACTTTTTGTGCTTCTTGTACCAGATGCAGTAAAAAGTGCGAATTTAGCTGCTCCAGAAAACTTAAGACAGACGTTTTTCATCAAAAATTGCTGCTGGTTTCATAGCAGCTCTAAGGGTATCAACAATAAACCCGAATCAAACCATGGGATGAGTAGTTTATGGGGCTTCACGTTGAGGGCAAAAAGCTAAATGGTGAAGTTTCCTGTGACATCGTGGTTGTTTTTAAACATTGGGCGCCAGTGTAAAGTCTACGTCTCTTGGGGAACATAAACTTTTAAAAGGGCTCTTATCTTCTAGCCTTGTGAAACAAAACAGAGATCAGAAGAAGGGTGTATAAGACACTTTTATTCAAGCATAAAATTAACAAATGACCCAACTTGCATTACAGGTAGCCAGCATTTCTGGCTTAACAGAAATACATAATGAACACTAATTTCAAGGTGTGATAGATTAGCCTAACGGCTTGCAGAGCACTTAAAAGCTCAGGATGAGCTCTGGTTTATAGTAAACCGTCGAGACAAGCGTAACGGCGAGAACAGTCAACGCAGGTAACGCAATTCGCTAATGATCCCAGCACAAAGTGGTCTGAAACAGGCACACTCTGAAACTCTTGCTTAAATTGCACTTCATTCTATGTTAATCTGAATACATTCTCGTCATGTCAGTAACATACTTGTATGAACAGCGTGGGTGAAAAGAGAGTAAAATGAAACTCAAACTTAAAAAGAACTCTTAGTTAAAAATAAATAGATAAACCTCAAATTTCTTTTACATTTAATTTACTTTTTTGTGACATGAGATCAAATTTTTAAAAATTTTGATATTGTTCTAGAAAATACCTCTTATAAATGTCAAGGTATAATCATATAAATAAAATACTAATATGAAAAACAGCATAAACATGGGCTTAAATATTTTTCATAAATGATATGAACTGCAGAAACGGTACATATAATATAATAAGGTATTTCTCCCACTTTCTTCGCATGCCTTCGTGGTGTAGTG
Source organism: Stegodyphus mimosarum (assembly GCA_000611955.2). Classification (NCBI taxonomy): domain Eukaryota; kingdom Metazoa; phylum Arthropoda; class Arachnida; order Araneae; family Eresidae; genus Stegodyphus; species Stegodyphus mimosarum. Next base: position 650,301 of record KK119785.1, read on the forward strand.
CTCTACATGCTCGACGCGTCACCGAGAGGTCCGTGGTTCGATTCCCGGCAAAGGCGTTGCTTATTTTTCAAACCTCCTGCTTTGAAAAAAAACCTAATGTCTCTGCACTGGCGCCCGAACTAAAAAGTTGATGGATGATGAATCTCCACCACCGGGATTTGGCGATTGGGTCCTCAAAACCTCAGTCGTCCTTTAAAAGGGGGAGTATATAAGGTACTTCTTCTGCCTTCGTGGTGTTCATTTTTCAATTCTCCTGCTTTAAAAAAACCTAATGTCTCTACAATAAAACCTCTTACTGCAAATACATAATTATATTTAGTAGAAACATTATGAAAATTTACATCTCACGTTTTGGTAAACCGGAAAAAAAGGGACCGATCTATATCTTCCATTCTACTGGGCCGATTGACGAAATTCAAATTGCGTTTTCATGTATCGAAAGCGCGACTTAGGATGTATTAGATTTATATATAGCATTAATGGGAAATTAGCATTTTTCTAACATAGATTTTGACACAGAATAGCGCTTTTTCTGAAATGAGGTGCCAATTTGCTTTCATATTTCGATTCTACGAACCAGTTCTACGACTCAGATTACGATTTTACGACTCAAATTATGCCTAAGTATTAAATTTTGTAAAATTTGGTGCAAAAGTTAAGGAGAAATTCAAAATGTATCTTTGCGCTATTTTTTCAAGAATTAAGAATGAAGAATTTCTCCGACTAAATTATTCTTGGCGCAATTTTTTCAATTTGCGCCAAGAATTATTTACTTGGCGAATTTCTTAATTTACAATAACCTATTTTCCATTCCTTATTTCCATTGCAGACGAGCGGAAAGAAAAATCCTCGTTCATACTTTCAAATAATATAAACAAAATGTGTAAACCATATTTGGCATTATTATCGCTAAAAAAATATATCAAATTTCAAAACGCGTCATTATGTAAATTCACGTATAACAAAAAATTGTGAATAAAAAAGTCTACTTTTTCGCAGGTGTTCCTAGAAATACATCTACATTAGGATGATGTTAAAAATTTTGTAGGTCATAATAAATAAAGTTTTTCGAAGAATTTATAAAAAAATATTTAAAAACACAAATTTTAGAAATAAATCATAACTAAGTGCAAATTATATTTGGATTAAGCCTAAATTTCGAATTCTGGAAAAAGGAATCAACTAAGTTTAGTAAAAATTTGGTATTAATAAAATATATACCAAATTCAATTAACACTGAGGAGCTAAAATTTTGAAAGCTAATTTTTTTAAAACTCATCGTGCGGCCATAATTTGAGTCGTAGAATCGAAATATGGAAAAAAATTGGCATGTCATTTCAGAAAAAGTCCGATTTTGTGTCAAAATACTTTCGTTAGAATAATGCTATATATAAATCGAAGTCGCGCTTTTGAGACATGAAAAACGCAATTTCAGTTTGGTCAATCAGCGTAATAGAACGGGAGATATAGAACTGTTTATTTTTTTACAGTGCACATACACATTTTTATAGTTTACATATATGCTTTAATATGCGCATTTATTAACGTCTGAAATTCTTGTTAGCAATTAAGATAAATCGATTTATTTGAAACGCTAATGGCAAAATTAAGTAATATTTCTCGATCTCGTACAATTGTGTTTCAAACATATCACTGTAAATTCATTGCAAATGTTTACATGTCCAGACCTAGACACGGAGGGAAAGGTTACCATCATTGAAACTTAAAACATTAGGAACATGTCACCAGTAGTAAATTTCAAGATTTAAGCATTCGTTTGAGTAACCTCTTTAATTCGATATTTATTAAAGCTGACTTTCTCAAAAATAAATAAAATATGAAAAAAATGAATGGAAACTTTGAGAAAAATAAGTCGAAGCATTATGGAAATAGAATAAAAACAAGACTAGAGCAGGTGAGTTCTCCATTAGTAAAGAAATTTCTTCCGAAATATTGAGGTTCAAGACCGGCTTGCAACTATTTGATGGAAATTATGTGTGATAGAAAAACATTATTCTGAAAGACATAATTCGAGAGAAACGGAGCAGTCACACCTGGGTCCAGAACATCATCATCATTCCCATCATCGTCAGAAAGAGAGAAGCAATTTATATTTTTATGGCCTTCTTTTTTCCTTCGCTATGAGACAAAATTTACCTCCCGGTCTTTGAAAAAAGATTCAAATGTGTTAGTACATTACGCTTGCGCATTTAATAAAATGGCAGTTAAGATTTTGACTATGTTTGAAATATGAAAATTAATTTTTCTCTGAATGCATGCAATTACGATCACGTTAAAACATTTCATCTCACGAAATGAAGCAATGTAAAATATTACATCTTTACCACATGTGGAACCCAAACACTTTGCTTTAACACAAACCCAAGAGATTTAATGTGCTCTCCAACAGTTGCATGATGAATGCCAAACTCTTCTGCAATTTCTCGACTTGTTAAATGTGGATTATTTTCCAACATGGATCGCAAAACATCATTATCGATCTTGGATGGTCGCCCAGATCGATCACTTTCTCTGAGGCTCAGATCCCCGGAACGAAATTTGCTAAACCATCTTTGACAAGTACAAACATTCACAATATCTTTTCCAAATACCGCGTATAAATTTTTACATGCAACCGATGCGTTGCTTCCTTTTTGGAATTCATATAAAATGCAGTGTCGTAAATGCACTTTATCTACTGACATGTTTCTCACATGACTGAAGAAACAAAAACAGTGAAAACCAAAGTTAATCCTTTTTTTAATCCAAAGTTAATCGTTTAGTTTCCCTTGACAAGTTCTGTTTGGAGCTTTAAATAAAAAAGGATTAACTTTGGTTTTCACTGTTTTTGTTTTTTCAACCGTTTACTTTTTCTGTTCCATATGTATATTATAAAATTTGCAAATTCATAAAAATGAAAATAAGTAGGGGATTATAGTTCTTACAATCCTTAAGTAATTCTCTCATATATTTTATTTCCCATATTAGATAATATAGATACCATATATATATTCCCACTCGCTTACCTGGCTTGGTGAGCTTAGTTGTTTTACTCTTATATGTTGGTAAATTGTGAATTTTTTGCTTAAAAATGAATGAATTATGTGGTTTTTATGTTCAAGTTAAGGGTTTTGTTCCTTTTGTTAATCCTCATGTAATAGTTGTATAATTATCAACAATTCAAAAATTTAAGTGGCAAGTTAAGCCTGATAAACCGCCGTTTTTTCACATTTGAAACTCAGTAGAATAGTTAAGTAAGTCAGTTTCTGCACCTTTAATGTCTTTTTGCCGCGTGGGACCAAAATTAAACTTCCATTTTTGTGTACAGAAAAATTTACCTTCTTGGTTGACCAAATTGCTTGTTTTTGATTAGAAACATTAATTGAAATTTTGATTGTAAAAATTTCAATCACCAATTTGATTGTAAAATTTTTTTAACTATTTTAACTATATTTGGTGTTTTATGTTTTTCTTTATTTTACGATTTTTAATGAATACTTTTTGAGTTTTTATGTATTTTTGACTTGCCGCGAAGTAAGAAGTGGATTAATTGAATGAGAAATAGATGTCTAATGAAACTAGGGGGAATACGTTTAAATGAAATGCAGGAAAATATATGTATAATTTAACAGGCCATGCAAGGAAGTAACGTTATGTCTACATCATATTTCTTCCCTATTAACTTTCATATTCATGCATTAATAGCACAAGAGTTTATTACATTATGACTTAGTATGGAAGCATAAAGTGTTTTGGATCTTTCTTAAAAAACTGCTTTCTGGTAAGACACATGCACTGATGATGTCGCAAGCTATAAAATGCCGGTGAGCGTCTTTCAAAATAGAAGAGGCATTTATTCGAACTCCGTTTGAGGAGATAAGGGAATGTAGGAAAGGGATAACACCTGCTCAGCGTCAGTCATTTTTTAATCTTGAATATGTATATAGAACACCAGCCACGCATTCTTTGGTCTTTTTCATCCAAGATGAAAGCCAAAGCATGCCATATGAAATATTCATGGATTGAAGTACACCTAAAGTAAACAGATGAATGAGAGAAGCGAAAGGCCTCAGCTTCTAGATATTTGTCTCAGTGTGGAGGAGTAAAAAGAGCAGAAAAATATTAAAATGACTGTTTAAAGATTTCAAAATGAAGCTGGTGTCGGAGGCGGAAAATGTACTTTTTTATAGATGAACTTGTAAAGTCCCATTAAATCAAACAAATCTGTGTGGTAAAGTTGATCGTTAGTTTGTGCACGGAAACTGCCTCGAGCGATGATGCTAGAAACTCTTTGAGATTTCTTGAATAGTTTTATTCTGCATTTCTACTATCCTAGTGATAGACGGCAGCGATTGGCAGTAGCAAGTCGAAATGAAAATGCACAACAAAGAAATAATCTGCTGGCTGAAATATTGCATCATTAGAGATTTAGATCAAGATGTCAATTTGTAGTTTGAATTTCATCAGTAACCAAAACATTTTAACAAAAACATGAGAAAAAATCTCTTTAAAATTATTACTTTTCGGAATGTTTTTATAAAAACGACAGATATTATTTTTGATTTGATTCAGATCTTCATGTTAACCTTCCTGAGGATTTAAAATGTTTCTTTTTATTTGATACTAATTTACCCCATTTGTTCCATTTCGCAATCTGAAGAAATGTCTGTTACATTTTAAAAATAGCAGAATTTGCATCCGTAGATGTTATTAACAGAAAACAGGACATGCTGTTGTCAATTTGGAAATGCCTTGTGAGTACAGATTGTTCAGTTTAAAAAAAGGACTGTACATTTACAGGAACATAACTTTCTGGATATTTTTTTACTTCGATCTCCGATTCTTGTATTATAGCATTATCTGTAATAGGTTGATTAACGAGGATGAAATTTCATCAGTTTTTGGCAGAAGAGGAGAGGATTAAACTTTGTCATGTTATGTGTCGACGGCAACACGTCAGAAAACAATCTCTGAAATTTGTTGTCTGATGTGTCACATAGAGGCGAGGATTTATAGGACCACTATATATAGTAAATATCACGGACTCTGAAACCTACTGAGATATTAGTCATACAGGAGATTCAGCCGTGAAGAATGCAGGAGAAAATTTCTGAATCATATGTACACTGCGGGGGGAAAAAAGGATAGTTCTATATCTCCCTTTCTGCTGGGGCGATTGACGAAATTCAACTTGCGTTTTTCATGTCTCGAAAGCGTGACTTAAGTTATATATAGCATTGTTCTAATATAGATCTTGTGACACAAAATCGGACTTTTTCTTAAATGAAAAGCTATGATATTTCGATTGTACAACTCAAATTATACTAAACTGCCAAGTTTTGTAAAAATCCCGCGAGTAGTTTTTAAAAAAATAGCTCTCAAAATTTCAGCTCCTCTATTGTTAGTTGAATTTAATATATATTTATTAATATCTATTTTTTTATTAAGCTTCCTTGATTCCTTTTTTCAGAATTCGAAACTTAGGCTTAATCGAAATATAATTCCCATATTTTTTGTGATTTATATTCAAACTTTGCATTTTGAAATACTTTTTATAAATTTTTCGAAAAGCTTTTGTATTTTCGAAAAACCTATAAAATTTTTAACATCTTCTTAAAGTAGATGTGTTTCTAAGCACAGCTGCAAAAAATTAGAGTTTTTTATTCAAATTTTTCTGATATACATGAATTTACATATTGGCGCGCTTTGAAATTTGGCATATATGTTGTAAGCAATAATAACGCGTTTACGCACTTTGTTAAAATTATTTGAAAGAATGAACGATGAATTTTTTCCGCTCGTCTAGAATGAAAACAAGGGAAAGGAAAATATATTGCTACAAATTAAGAAGTTCACCAAGTAAAATATTCTTGGCGCAAACTGAAAAAAATGCGCCAAGATAAATTTTTGAATTTCTCCATAAATTTTGCACCGAATTTTACAAAATTTAATATTTAGGCATATATGGAAAATATGGAAAAAATTGGTATGTCAATTTCAGAAAAAGTCCGATCTGATATCAAAATGCCTATATTAGAACAATGCTATGTATAAATCTAATATACATCCTAAGTCGAGCTTTCGAGATAAAAACTCAATTTGAATATCGTCAGTTGGTTCAATAGAACTGGGGATATAGAGCTGTCCCCTTTTTTTATGACTACGGAGATTGCTCTAAACTGCTTTTTGCTGTAACTCTTAAAACAAATAGTGTTCATAAAAGATACGTAAACTTTACAATAGTTGAAAATGGACATCATGGCTGCTACAAAGGAACGCTTTATAATACTGCTACGAATACGGTGGAACGGAAAGACAAATTGAGGATGGTTATTTGCAACATATTTTGTACAGAATATGTGTCTTGAAATATGTATAGTTAATGATTCAACGAAGAGTTCGTTTTTAAACTGAATACCCTGAAAAAAAAAATAGATTTGAGCCCCAAACAAAACGGTTGGGAATAATACAACTCTTGTTAAATTTTTGTCATTATTTATAACAAAACGAAATATATACTATTTTGCACAGAATATTTGCTTACGCAGAATCAATGATTCTTTACATTCACTATTATCTTGATGCATTTGAGCTGCAAATAATCATGCTAAGTATAAATATCGAACAAAGAAAGGTACACCGCGCAAAAAAAATATAAAAAAATGGACAGTTCTATATCTCCCGTTCTAATGGGCCGATTGACGAAATTCAAATTGCATTTTCCATGTCTCGAAAGCGCGACTTAGGAAATACATTAGATTTATATATAGCTTTGTTCTCATATAGGTATTTTGAGAAAAAATCGGACTTATAAATCAAACTTCTGAAATAGCATGCCAAATTTTTTCCATATTCCGATTCTACGACTCAAATTATGCCTAAATATTAAATTTTGTAAAATTTCGTGCGAAATTTACGGAGAAATTCAAAAATTTAATTTGGCGAATTTTTTTTCAGTTTCAGCCAAAAATAATTCACTTGGGGAACTTCATAATATGTAGCAAACTATTTTTCATTCCTTCCATTATGCAGAAAAAAAAAAGTCACATCGTTCCTGCCTTTTTACATTGCGGATGAGAGGGAAAAAAGTCATATCGTTCTACTTTCAAATAATTTTAACAAAGTGCGTAAAATACATTTTCGTTATTATCGCTTTCAACAAATATGCCAACTTTCAAAACACGCCAGTATATAAATTTACGTCTATCTTCAGAAATTTGGAATAAAATCTCTAATTTTTTGCAGGTATGCTTAGAAATACATCTACTTTAAGATGATTGTAAAAATTTTATAGGTTGTAATTCAAAATGTTTTTAAAAAAATTTATAAATATTATTTAAACTACAAATTTCAAA